>JAAWXA010000025.1:4818925-5148914 GCA_038090715.1 Florisuga fusca | reverse complement strand
GCTCTTAATGAATCAGTAAGGCAGGTACTGGGCTCTGCAATTGCTTTTATCAAGGCTAAGAGTTTCACAATAAGAATGTCTGATTATTTTTGTAAAATAAATTACTCATCAAACAGTGCTATTGAATTTAGGATGCCTTTACAGCACTCTTTCTATTGTTGTTTTCACATTCTATTTTGCTGGCAATAAATCATTTTGAAGCAATTCATTTTTTACACATTGAGAGAGAGATGGCAGATCCTGAACTCAGCAGGTGACACATTAGATTCAGAGACTTGTCAGTCATTTTTAAAGCATATGGCTAACTCCTACAGCAGATCAGTCCAGTGGAAACAAACCAAAAAACAACAAATAACCCCCCCAAAAAAACCCCAACACACCAGTTTCTATGTAAATCTTTATCCATGTTGAGCTGAAATAGAATTTTATTTTTCTTCACCTAGATAAGGAACTCCTTATGAATATTCCATACTTTGTCATGTATTAGGAACAAAAGACTAACCAGTATTTGTATATGAAGTACAGAGTTCATACCTTGACTATGAACAGTCTAGAACTTTTGCTGAACAAAACCAATACATTATTTGTATTTCCCAAATAGAAAATATATTAGACAAAAAATCAAGACTGTTACTTGTTATTAATGAAAGGTAAGGCTTCAGACATCCTACCACTGGCATCCACCTTTGGCTATCAACTGATATGCCCAGGTGAAACTTATTCAGGCTTCAATTAGAAAAACCAGGTGGATGAAGTTAGCCTGGAGCTCTGTTCACCTGCAGCTTGTAACACTGACTGCTGAACAGGATTGATACCTCCAGTACTGATCCTGGGGGCTGGATTTGGTTGTAGGAATTTTTATTTTGATAAAGCATACATAAATAACACTATTTAATGAAGTAGGAAATCCCATCAAAGCTGAGCTTCCACCAACATCCAATGTTTGCAGTACTTAGCAGGTAAGGAAGTTTGCATCTTCATTTTTAATATATTTAATGCTTTGCATGCACTGTGCTATGGAAACCTGATTTACTCAGGGTGTTCAGTACCTTTTAGTTTTATGCAGCTAAAGTTAGACTCTGGCATGCAGTTCCACTAGATTTTAGATCTGAGCTCTCCAAACCAGTTAATGTTAAGGGGTAATTTTGAACCTTGGACTGCAAAGGATGATGTGTAATGTCTGCAGCAATACTGTAAGTTTCCTCTAATTTTCTGCTGTCTGTATCATTTAGTGTTAAAGTTTGGGCTGCAGAGGACTGTGAAACTCTGCAAATTTTCTCTGGAACCTTTGAATCTATTATTTCAGCTCATAGGTTTAAAGGAAAAACCTACAGCATTACGTATTGCAGTGCATTGCTTTTGGAGTTTTTATGAATACTGGGCAGAAATTTCAAACATTGCTGAGAGACATCATGTTGTGATGATCAAGAAGGATGTTGATTTTAATAGCTGAAGTCCTGAGTTTTTCCTTCATTGTAATTCTGGTGGGAATCTGCAATTTTTCCTTAATGCAGCCTCTCTCTGCTACAAAATTTGCAATGAGTCTATTTCCTTTCTTTGATGCTAGTCATTAAATTTCTCTACAAGTGGGAGTAAAAATGGACACAAATGTGACAAATGTGGCTTTCTAATTGACATTTATGGGGCAAGATCTTTGCACATTTTCATGCCAGGACACCACCAGTATTTCCCTTAAGTAACATGATGGCTCTTGTCAGACACTTACCTGAAAGGTCAGTTGTGTAGTCTATAGCTCTCATTCTCCCTTGTTGCTGCTGCTTCACATTCCATCACCCTCTGACATTAAAGTGAAAGCAAGTACCACAGCCAAGAGAATTCTGCTTCACCATTAAAAGTTCCACTAAAGAAAGCAGAGATGTGACTTCTCGTGTCCGTGGTGTAAAGTGTGACTGAAAAAAGAGTGGCAAAGTAGCCCTGTGACTGCTCTGTTTGTCTTCTTCCCTTCTTTGGCATATGCAGGAAATTAATCTACCCCTCCCTGCAATCCCTCTAATGTGCAGCATGCACCCTTTAGCCAGGTGTGATAATCAAGGTGGTGTCATAGGCTGATTTTGTCTATTTCCTGGGATGTGTTTCTAATCATTTCACTTAAAGCATATGGAATGCTAAACATAAATCAGATAAAAAAACCCCTTTGTAGCAATTTTTCTCTACATTTGTTTTTGGTAAATGGTTTTTAAATGGTGTGTGTAGCAAAACTCTGGGTGAATTTCTGTAACCATCTCTTGCCATCCCTTCAAGAAGTAAAACTGTGTAGGAGCTGGGAGAAAATAGGAAGAGGAAGCAAAAAAGTTTCTTCTTAAGTTTTCTGCACGTTATGTTATAAGGTAGGTTTATAAAGTAGTCCACCTTAGGACCTGAAGCAAAGCTTTTATAATACCATTAAAGAGAACTAAGAGATTCTGCAGTAGATCAGTCTTTAGTCAGATGTCCAGAGAGCAAGTAAAGATAATGTCATCAGGCAGGATGATCAAGGACATTCCTCAAGCTGGGAACACAGAGGAAGGTATATGCAAAGATTTCTATCTGCAGACCTGAGGAGTGCAGATGGATGCATCTATATCCAGTTTTTGTGATTCCTGTTGACAGAATATACTACCAGTGCTGGGAATTACTTTTTCCCTGACATAAAACTTGATACCAGCAGGGATAGGTGCCTGAGAGCTCCTTGCAGCAGGGCAGACTCAGGGAGAGGAGGGGGTCCAGGGCTCTTCCCAACACCAAATAGATAAGGGCTCTGAGCATCTGGGGGTAAAGGAGCTCAGGGAGACAGCAGTGCAGTGAGGAGCAAGTGGAAAGAGGATGGGGCTGCTGGCTTTCCTGATCTTTATGGAGCATGGGATGGAAATGGGAGGGAATGGACCCCTTCCTTTGTGTTCTGCCCCTCTCAGAGTCCAAAAGCTCTCCTCCTTTAGTTCCTCCTGTTCAAGTGATGACTATTAGAGTGGGTTTTAATAATTCTTTGGTAAAAATGTTTGTGGAATTTAATGTCTATGAAAGTTGGACACTGTATACCTGCTCATCTTGCAATA
This sequence comes from Florisuga fusca, assembly GCA_038090715.1. NCBI lineage: Eukaryota > Metazoa > Chordata > Aves > Apodiformes > Trochilidae > Florisuga > Florisuga fusca. Next base: position 5,145,861 of record JAAWXA010000025.1, on the reverse strand, counting down.
TGAATTAACAGCTCTTTCCATTTGAACTTGAATTAAGGCTTTTTTTTTCCTATGAGAGAATGCTGCTTCCTTTTGTAATCCAAAGTTCTCTGGGCAAGTTTAGGTTAAAATAAACGTATCTGGGATGGAAAGCCAATCCTTCATGTTTGGTGAAATGACATTATAGGAAATGGTCCATGTAGGATAACTTGGTATTTAAATCCTCACTATTACTCTGCTTTTGGTGGTGATTTTGTCCTCTAGGTTTACAAGATGTGGTAATTATTATTGTGAAAATGTGGTTCTCTTTAAGATACTTCTTGGAAGATCATAGATACTCTTATTTCTACATCACTGCATCAGCAAATATTTCTGAGATGATACACGCCCTTTGGACTACGGTATGTTTTACCATTTCTAGTAACACTCTGGGTGGAAGATCAGAAATTATTTCTTAGTCATGGTCCAATCCACTTTACAGTGAAGTAGAAGTCAGAGTTGTTGAAAGCAAGTGGCATTGGAACACACCATTATACATGGCAATTTTAAATACCTGGAATCATTTAGCTACCACTTGTTGTTTCAGAAATTCTAAAGCTCTTTTGGAAAACTCAGCTATGTCACTGTTACTATATTGAGAAAAAAACATATATAGGAAAATTGAGTTTTAGAAGTCTGTTATTTGCAAGTCAGGAAAGTAACAATCTGGTCCAACCACACTTCATAGTTGGCTTGTGTTTCCTATTTTCATCAGTAGCACATAAGAAAAAAAAAAACCAGACTTGAGTGTTATAACAATTTCTGTAGCTTGACTTAAATTGCTTGTACAATTGCTGAACTTCAAATTAAACAATGAAAATGTCTTAACCTTGTTGATCAAGCAAGCTCTGCTAAGAGTCATGAGGTGTTTAATAGTTTCCTTCTTTGGAAATTACTGGTTAGCAGCAGATATTTTTACTTCACGTTCCCTATTTTTCTAATTGGAGAAGAATATTCTCTGGAAAAGAAAAAAAACAAAATACCCAACCAAACAAACAAAAAAAACCAAACCAAAACCCAAAACAACCGATTAGCTTTAAAGTGTTAGTCCTTGTAACATCTAGTTTATTTTTTTCCTTAAATACACACAAGCCTTTGCTAAATATATGGCAGGAGAGAGCCACTGCAGCTATTACTGACTGTACCACTGTATCAGTAGCTAGTCCAGAATATTTTTCAGTAGTCTACTTTAAGTGATGCCATTCTGCTCTGTAATTATCTTTAAGAACTGCTGTTGTGTGCTTATGTTAAAATAGATGAAACACAGTTTTATTAACTATAAATGTTAGTTCTGTATGATCTTCTCCTGGGGAAATGTTTGTTTGGCTTGTTTTTTTGTCTTTGTTAGGTTGTTTGGTTTTTAAAAAAACTTTTGGGGTTTTTATGGATTAATTTTTCTCATTTTTCCAGAACCCTTTGAGTTTTTTGGAAAAAAAAGTGGTTTCTTATGTCAGTGATCAATGCCCATGTAGCTGATTTAGCTCTTCTTTATTTTCTCCTTTCTCTACTCTAGAATTGAATAAAATGATGAAAGAAAGTAAGAGAATGTGATGGTTTTCTCCCTCTTTATATACCAATCAATAACTCATTCTTTTAGGATTTTCAGTGTATTTCAGCTGTAGTTTGTTTCAAATCCGGCTGTCAAATTATCAAAATGAGTATCAAAAGTTGTTTAGATTACCTTCCACAAATTGTCCCAGAGAATTTGGCAAGTATTATTTTAAAATTTAAACATTTGTCAATAAACCAATGTTTAGACAAGCCATTAATTTTCTGATGACATTTTTATATCAAACCAATATACAATCAGTGTATGCTTGAGTCCTGTGTTTGTTCCAAACTCTTGTATTCCTGTAGATAAAAAGACACTTATTTCAAAGCAGTAAAAATCATTATTTTTATTTTTTTCTAATCTCTGAGTAGGCTGTGGTTGTTTTCAATCTTTTCTTTTATTGCTTGTTCTGTCTTGCTTTTATGACCTTTTTATGTGGGGTATTTGTATTTGCCTTGGAATTGTCTCTTTTCTCTTATCTGGTCTGTGTACTATTACCACCATTTGTTCTTTATTAGATACTGAATTGTTTGGGGATTTTTTTCAGCTTGCATCTTTCTCTTAGATACTTCTCATTCTATTAAAACAAAAAAGTCAGCCCTGCATTACTAAGGTATGGCCTTTTTGAGATATGGTCAAAGCAACTGCATAGGGAGAACTATAATCTCTTCTTAACTTGATAAATTTCTCTCTAACGTACAGAAAAGAGCAGGGGCAACAGAACTAGGTTCAAGTCAGTGAACCAAGTAGAAAATGAACATCACAGTATTGCTCCTGCATCAAAGTAGGAGTTTATCTATGTCTGATAGACCTGAAATAATACTACTTCCTGTTATGAAAAATGTTGCTACTTGTTTGCTGAAATATTTTGAGGGGAAAAAAAAAAACAACCAAATACCCTTGTCAATACGTTCTTAGTTTCCTTCCATCTTGCTTATTGAATGGAAATGTTATAAATCTGATTGCTGGGGGGAAGATGTCAATATTGGAAAAATTACACAGTGCCTTAGTCAATAAAAGCAGTAGTGTTTTGAGATGAATGGGTTGGTTTCTTCATAATTAAACATGGCAGAATAAAGATTTGTTCCTTAAGTAGAAAGGGAAAACAAAATATCAAGCAGAATCCTAATTAGAAACAAACAGATGTAATTGCAAGTGTTCAGGGAGATTTTTATTTTTTTTTTTCTCAGTTTCTTGTCTGCTGTTGTGATACTTCTCATGATAGATGGCCATAAATAAAATATTCATGTGTGTGTAAGTGCCCCAGATGTCTGGAACTCGGAAGAACTGAGGAAAGTGGGTTTTGTGCCTTGGAAGAAAACAAAAATCTCTTTCTGACTACCCAGTTGATCCTTTAACTCCAGAGATCTGCTGAAGTGTTAAATTCCTGTCATGAATGCAATTGCAAGTGTGGACAGGCTTACAGGTGCATGAGTGAGGATATTAATATACATATATATATATATACACACACACATTGGAGTAGTGCTTCATTGCTATGCTAGATGACCATTCAGAGTTAAACAGGACTTTTTAGTCCTCTCATTAGTGATCAATGCACACTTGTATTGCTGCAGTGGGCCAGGCACTGAATGACATCCACCACCCAGATGGGCAGAAGAAGGACATCTAAATCTTTCCTTGTGAGAGGCAAGGTGTCTTCAACAGGAGTCCCTTAGAGTTAGGCCACTCTTTCAGCCTTCTCCACAGGGCTGTGGTTCTCTGCAAAATTCCCAAATAATTTCTTTAATCTAGGATATAGGCTTATCAGATTTTCAGCTGTTTTGCATAAGAAATTTTGCATTTGACAAAATGCTGCCTCACTGAATGATATTTTCTCTCTTTTTATGCTTATTTTTTTTCTCTCCAAATCACATCACCTGTTTATAAACGGAAGAATTTACACCCAAGTCCTGCTTGTGATCACGTGGCTGTGTGGCAGCATGTTAATACAGGTTTTGATGGAAAGAATTCTGTACATTAATAAGGAAAGGTCTTTGACTTTACAGACTTCTGAAGAATTGGTAGTAAAGACAGCTTAACTGATTCTTTACATAATTTCCATTTTCATAGTCTTTTTGCAAGTATTTAATTCTACACTTCAAATATTGAGTTTTCTGAGCTATATTGCAAAATATAAAAAATTATTACTCTTTTTCAGGTAAGATTGTTTTTACTAGGACTTTCCATAATCTGGCAAGAAATACATTCTGGTTTTATACAACACTTCTAAACCAGATTTTGCTGTACAAAAAATGCATTTTAGAAGATGAAGACTGAATGTCATCTTATCTAGTCTTCTGTGACCCTCTGACACAGGGCTATATGAATTTATTCCTATGATCTCATCATTTTACTAGTCTATAAAAGGAAGTTATTATCACTGCACACTTTTAGAATAATAGCACTTAGTCCTTAGGTAATGATTTATAATCTCTCTCCACATTACACATGCTGATTCACAAAGTCAACACACTGGAGGGGAAGGGATGCCATCCACAGGGACCTTGACAGGCTGGAGAAATGGGCCTGTGCAAACTGCATGAAGTTAAATAAGGCCAAGTATAAGGTTCTGCACCTGAGTTGAGGCATTCCCAGGCACTGAATACAGACTGGGAGGAGAAAGGATTGAGGGAGGCTCTGAGGAAAAGGTGAGGGTGGACCAGGAGGTTAACATGAGGCATCAGTGTGTGCTGACAGCCCAGAAAGCCAGCTGGGTCCTGGGCTGCATCAAAAGCAGCACAAAGAGCAGTCAAGGGAGGGGATTCTCCCCCTCTGCTCTACCTTTGGAGAAGTGTGTCCAGTTCTGGTCAGCATAAGAAAGGCATAGAGCTCCTTGAGACAGAATCACAGAATCATCCAGGTTGGGAAGGACCTCTGAGATCATCAAGTCCAACCCTTAATCTGCTACCTCTGTGGTAGAGGCTGTCCAGAGGAGAGCCACAAAAATGATCAAGGGGCTGGAGCACCTCCCCTGTGAAGACAGACTGAGGAAGTTGGGGTTGTTCAGCCTGGAGAAGGCTCTGAGGTGACCTTATAGTGGCTTTCCTATACCTGCAGGGAGCTTACAAGAAAGCTGAGGTAGGACTTTTTGCATGGGTGTGTAGCAAGAGGACAAGGCTCAATGGTTTAAAACTTGAAGAAGGGAGATTTCACTTAGATATTAGAAATGAATTCCTGTGATGGTGATGAGAGGTTACCCAAGTAAGTCGTGGCTGCCCCCTCCCTGGAACTCTTCAAGACCAAGTTGGATGAGGCCAAAAAAACCCCATCACTCAAAACTTGTATAGGCATCACACTGCAGCTGTACAGCTGGCTATTTAAGAAAATACTCTGGAGAAGGAGCATAACACATTGTGCCTTCTTTTCTTGGTGACACCCCTTGTTCATCTGGCTGTGTGAACTCAGGATGTTTTTCTAACACCTCTTAGTTGAGAAAAACATATTTATACTTGAACTCTCTTGTGACTTGCATATTTTTTCCAGCAAAATCAATGCTTGTAAAAGGCATTATGTATGGCACTTTGCTTCTGCCTTTGGAGAATATTGTCTTTTCTGCTTCCTTTTTTTGTTTTTGCCATGAGTTTTATGGTTATTTCTTGTGTCAGTTATAGCCTTCTTTTTTCTTAGCTCAACTATTAACCATGCTTTGAGAATTAACTTTTGGCTAGAATCAGTCATATGTCACTTTAAAATTCTGAAAATATTACTCAGTTCATGTTATGTTCCTCTTCTCTGACAGCAAAATTAAAACATTAATCTTTATTAATAAAATTTATCCAAAATCCACTTTATTTTTTTTTTTTTTACTTGCTATGAACCCCACTATGATTATGCATTTCTGTATTACTTTTTTTTGTTTGGTTGTTTTGTTTTGTTTTTTTTTTAATGTTCACTGAGCTTAAGAATCTTTACATAGAATGCTGTTACGGGATGAATGTAAGTTGGAGAAAAATACTGCACCTCTGTTCATTGTTGGATTACTGACTGATCTGCAGCTATCCATCTGTGTCTCCAGTATTCTGTCTCCAACAAAGCACTACTTTTTGTTTTGGCCTCTCCAGGAAATTATCATGGTATTTGCTTTTCTTTGTAGTAAGGATGATTCAAGGATACAACCACTCATAAGGGTGGTCATTCAAGCTTCTGACAAAATAATAACTATTGGAATGGACCTCAAACTCTGATTGAGTCCTTGAGAAAGTTAAAGGTTGGGAATTAGCAGGTTTGTGTCCTGAAAGTGTTTGGGAAACTGAAGCCAGTAAGGAAGTTAATGTGGCAGTTCTGCAGGAGTCAGATCTTTTCACTGATGCTGTAGGGACTCTTGGCAATTAGTAAACCCTGTAAAAATCATATAACTCATGTTACCCAACATCAGCTCAAATACACCAGTCTTCATGTAAGAATTAGCTGCTTAGCTGTAGTTTTCTCTCTAGGAAGGAACTAAACTGTTATTTTCTTAATTCTTTTTCCATTTGTCTTTTCTCTCTGTCTCTTAATTAGTCTGTATGCTGCAGGTGTGTTAAGCAGAGTGAATCTTATGAGTTACTTCAACAGAACAGATAATTTAATTTCAGTCTTGTATGAGGTGTTTTCCTACCCATGGAGAACCAAAATGCTTTATGGAATAAATAAATAACAAAGTGACTCCACAGACTAATTTGTATCATGCTCAGCAAAGCTAAATGTCTGCTTTCAATCCAAAAAGCAGATGAAGTTCTTACTTAGTGTTTCAGTAAAAATAGAAAATTCAGGGATTTAATTTCTGTTGGGTTGACTTCAAGCTATTCCTTGTATTATCTCTTAGTACAGCACAGAATGATTTGAGGGTTGTCAGGCACTGGAATGGCCAGGACACACTGGTGGAGTCACCACCCCTGGAGGTATTTAAAAGGCATTTGGACCTGGTCCTCAAGGACATGGTTTAGTAGTTGGGTTATGGTGTTGGGCAAAGGTTGGACTGGATGATCTCTTCCAACCTAAACCATTCTGTGACTCTGAGGCTGTCTGAATTTTTGGTGGTGAACAATTGTCTAGGAGTAATTTTGACCATTTTTACAAAGCTATAATGGAAATGAATAAATATAAATTAACCCCAGGGATTACAGATTAAAACTACCAGAAGATTATTAATGTATCTTTATTAAGGAACTCTATCCATTCAGTACTATTTAAAGCATTTCTTCATAGGAATAGAATAGAAATGAGCAACAGTACATGAGCAAGCTGCATGTACTTTTAAAAACAGATAATAGGAAAAATGTGGAACTTTTGCAAGGAAACATAGCATCTCACCTGACAGCTGAGAAATATGTGGTCTCCTACTTCCAATGATGTCAAGTAGAATAAATTACTTGTCACTATTTATTTCAAAAGCTAGTGCTGTTCGTATACAGGGTAAGGATAGGAAAATAATTATAAAAGAGGATTTATCTATTCTGGATTTGATCTATGCTAGTACTCTGCACCTAGGATAGTTCTTGTAAATTTATATAGCTTGCCTTTAAATTCCAAAACTGAAACTTGTGATTTTAGATGTCCAGCTAAAGTACTCAGAAATGCATGCTGAGGTGTCTTGTGTCTTTCCTAATACCTGTTGTGTTCTTCTGTAAGATCACTACTCATCTGGACATCTTAAGTCCTACTGAGTCAATAAAAAGCTATACAACACTGTCCACTGCTATATATATGTATTTAACAACTTTCTCCTGGAAATGTTATTCTGTAGAGAAGAAATTCTAAGCTGTGTCTAATGTGATTTCTTATTTTTATGATTTCTGCTAATGCCTATAATGGCCTAAGCTGTGGTCAGAACATCTCTTTCTATTTCATGCTATTTCATTTATGACTGCAAGCAGTTGTTTAAGGCAAAACAGAAATTGATTAATGCATTTTATTAACTAAACCTGTGTTGTGTCTTTGGACACTCTTTGCTGCCAGTATTGATAATTTTCTACCAAATAGTGTCTGCAGGTTGAGTTTGCCTAATGGGCATCAAGTAGACAACATTGCATAGTAGGAGAAGCAGAACAGCAATTTCAAGTTGCAAGAATAATATATGAGGTGAATCCTGGTCATGCCAGAGATAGACTGAATGATGGTGCTGACAGGATATGCCATTTCTGAACTGCTCTAGGGGAAAAAAAATATATTTTTTTAATTTTACACTACCTGCAATATTTGTGGTAATATGAACTGCTCTGCAGGATACATAACTGTAAAAGCAGATTCACTACATTAATTTTTAAAATGTTTATCATTTATTCTTTAAATGAAATATAAGGTTCAGACATTCTGTACTGGTATTTAGATCCTGGCATGTACCTTTTATAGTATTACCCTTGTATCTATTAACAAATGATATATTTTAAAAAGCATTTAATACATGAACGCTTTATTTTTCATCAAGGCCTCCTTTACTAGTTTCCTGGAGTGATAATTGTGTAAAAACCTGAGAAATAACAATAACACAAAACAGTATTTAATACTGCATAAGAGGTCAGATTAGCTGGTGTTACTCCTTGTTTCTGAGTTTTTAAAATATTTTATGAGTTTCAACTTTGAAATTTTTTAATTAATCTGTCTCCAATATTCTGTATTCCATTCTGTGTCCAACTTTTCTGGGAATTTCAGTGAATTTTAATTAGGTAGAAAATATTAGATTGTTTTCATTTGTGAAATTAGGATATATAGAAATGCTTGTGCAGGTTTTGTTTTGGGTTTTTTGTTTTTTAAACCATGAAAATAAGTTGAATCAGCATTTTTTTAATATATGAATTTAGGTTAAGAAGCCCTGAATTACTGGAGTACCACTCCAGCTTTTGTGACCTTTCCTGACATCCCTAGATTTATAAATTCTGCCATTTTACCCTGGGCTTTTGTGGAGTCTCTTAATAAATGTGGTTTATAATAACAGCAAGTATAGAAGTTACAAGAAGGGAACTTTCTGTTTTCTTATCAAAGAAAAAAAGCTTGGGGCAGATAAAATGTGCAAATGCAAGACCTTACCTTCAATAATTAAATAGTAGGAAAATTTGAAAACAACTCCACAGAAAACAGGATCTCTGCATATTTTCTACCTGATGGTGTTTGTAATTTTGTTCAGGAAACTTGTTTCTGATATTATAAAGAACTCACTCTTCAGCACAACCAGTACTGTAATTTTAAGTGAAATACTCATTAAAATGTAGGAGAAGACATATATAATTAAAGCTTCTAGCCTGTATAATGGGAAGTATACATTACATCAGTAGGAAGTGAAGATAGATTCTGACTAGAAAACATAGCAACAAAAACTATTCTAAAGGTTAGGTGACTAATTTGGTGTCACACACTCCTTTCTTGTCTGTGCTCCTCTACTCAGTTGCTGCCATTTATAAGCCCATCTTGAAGAGTTAAAAATCTAATCACATCTTGGTTTTACTTATGTTCCTAAAAGGAGAAATAGTGTCAGAAATAGAACAAGAGCAAATGTCTTCAAGTTGAAACAGGGAAAGTTGAGGTTGGATATCAGAAAAAAAATTCTTTACTGAAAGAGTTGTAAAGCACTTGAACAAGCTGCCCAGGGAAGGGATGGAGTCACTATTCCTGGACATATTTACAGATGCACAGATATGGTGCTCAGGCACACGGTTTAGTGGTGGCCCTGGTATAGTTCCTAGGTTTTGAGATAATTACTGATAAATCTTAATTTTTTTTCTTAATTAATTTTTGCACTGGCAAAATGTTGGTGGGCAGCCTGTCTAGGGCTGTGCAGAGGAGCAGAATGTCAGAGACCCTTCACTAATGTGTTTACTCTTTGGCACTTTGTAATGGAAGCCTCAGAACTGGAAAACAAAGTAGTTCTTGTGACAGGGTTCCTCAGGTGGTCAAAAAATTTCTTTTCATCTGCTCTCTCTCCAGTCTATATCTCCTGTAGCTTTTTTCTGTGCTGCTCAAACCTTTTTGTTGGATTTTTTTTTTTCCCCCAGAAAATAAATGGTACTTCTCCCTCTTGCTAATAGCTTTGGAGAGAGTAGTCAAAATGATTCTCTGGACTAGCATTATGCAATTCAAATACTGAGACTATTAAAGGGCTGCAGCTAATGAGACAGTCTTGTTACTCTTTTTTCATGAGACCTAGGGTCAGCTCACTCAGGGGACTCTCTCTGCTCCCTCAAGAGCCCATGTTTTGTAGTATTCTATATCCTGTAGCCTAGTCCTTTAATGGTGCCATTAGCATTTGGATCTGACCCTACAGGCTCCCTGCTTCTATCCCCTTGTACTTGTTTCCAGATGCTGTGACAGTCTGTGCCACCACACATCCTCCAGCTGGATTGCCTTCTGCACAGTCCCAGCCCATGCCCACATCTCCAGCTACTCATGATACCTTTTTCCTTTCACCTGGAATGTCTGCACCTGGAATTCTAAGTTTCAGCTTTGGAGCCCCTAGCACAGAAAACATAAAGACCTGCTGAAGAGGGTCCAGAGATAAGAGGGCTGGAGCATCTCTGCTACAAACACAGGCTGAGAGGGCTGGGGGTCTTAATCCTGGAGAAGAGAAGGCTCTGGGGAGACCCTATAGCATCCTTGCATTACATGAAGGGGGCCAACAGGAAAGCTGGGGACTGACTTTTCACCAGAGGGGGTAGTGATAGGACACAAGGAGTACTGGTTTTAAAGAGGGTAGATTTAGGTTAGATATTAGGAAGAAGTTCTTCACAGTTAGGGTAGTAAGATACTGGCATAGGTTGCCTGGGGAGATTGTTGATGCCCCCTCCCTGGAGATGTTTAGGCCAGGTTGGATGAGGTGTCCCTGCCCATGCAGGGGGATTGGATCTTGATGATATTTAAGGTACTTTCCAACCCTAGCCATTAATAAATAATTAAAAATCTAATTTTATTGCACCTGGACCCATGCTTTCTTCTTTTACTACTTTTTAGCCTGTTTCACCCTAGGAGCCTGACCAAACACCCACTTTCATCCTACTGCATGCTGCCAGCTCCACTCTCAGGCAGACATTCAAGCCCTGCTTCTAAGCCCCAGCTGCTCAGCAAGTGATGGTTTGGCTGGGGCTGTGCCAGCCTGGGGCCACTTGTTATCACAAGTGGTAAGGTCAAGTTATCACAGGACAGCAAGTTGCTGTGCATAACTTCTGCCATGGCTTCTGCACTTTCCATTAAGTGCTAAGCACCCAGTGAGTGGTGGTTCAACTCAGTTAATCAGGTAAGAGTGAATGATCAGATGGTAAAGAAAGATGTTGAAATGCAGCTGAGGAGTAGTAGGTCAGGTAGTAGTGGCCTGTTAAGGCTCCCTCGAGCAAGGAGTGACTAAAACAGCCAAGTTTGCTGGGAGTGAGGGAACGCTGAGCTCCACTCCAGAGAAAAATACGATTTGAGCAGTGACTGACCTGGTACCAGTCTGCTGGGCTACTGCTTCTAATGCTTGTCTTTGGCCTGGTGAATGACCATGGCTAAATCTCTTAGTCTGTGTATACTTTGCTCTGCCTGTCTGTGAAATCTGGGTAATGCTGTCAAATTGCTTGGAAAGCACTCTTAAGATCACTATATAAGAGTTGGGTCTTGCTACTCATTCCTTCATTTGCTTTCCTGTCAGTCACTGCATTTAACTTCAGGGCTCACTTTCTTCTCTGTTACTTTGAAGTTTAGTGCTTTAGTGGTGTCTTGCATTTGCGTGGCTGTGATTTTGGATATCAGTGCATAACCACTATCTAAATATAAATACATGCTTACTTCCCTTATTTTAGAATAAATTTTCTTCAACTATTTGACTGCCGAGGGACTTTTATAAACTCTCTAACTACAGTTGCTAATTTTCACTATGAAATGGGGCAAGGGAACACAAATATTATCTCCTTGAATTTTAAAATATGCCTGCATTTTGTTTTCCTCTGAACTCTGTCCTGCAAGGTGATGAACAATCTTGTCCTGATGGTTTCAAATTAACTGTTCTCATATTTAAGTTAATGAGATAAATATGTGCTTTGTGGGATTGGCATCTGCCAGACAGAGCCCATTAAATTTTAGATCTTTAGCTACACTGAGATGAAATTCATTTCATAATGAAGATAATGACTGAAGTCACCCAGGGCACTACTTAAACACTTGCAAAATGATACATATAACTTGTGTCTATTCAACCTTTTGTAATACAGATAATACTGTCAGGCTATTTTTTCTCGTTGTGATTTTCTTTTTTTTTTTTTAAGGACTGTTATCATCTGCAGTTACTGAAGAGCATGTCAAGGGATTTTTTTTCCATAAACTGATATGAATCTAGGCAATTATTTTATACACCTAATTTTAGCCTAAAGTTTTTAAGTCTCAGGGAAAAATAGGGGTCTGTAGTACAACTGCTGACACATCCTTAGGTATAGCACTGCTATATTACAGTACATATTTCTTTGGGAAAGAACTGAAAGCTGCAATAATAAAGCTTAACTTTATGGTATCAAAATTTGCTGTGTTTGTACCTCCAGGGAGAAAAACAATTAGAGAAAGACAATCTACCTAAATAGGCTGGGAAATTCAATTGCTCTGTCTATGCTTCATTACCCTCCCTCTTTCTCATCTCACACTTTCCACAAATAGCATGATTATGTTTACCTGACATTTTCATGCTTCCCTGCTGAGCAGGCTGAGGAAGCCTTAGAGCTGAGATCAGCAGTGCTTTCTATGGAGATTGACTTACATTTTATATTTAAAGGGTTCAATTCTTATGCCATTTCAGTGAGGAGCTTCAGACTCTCCCCGAACTCAGGCAGGGAGCAGAATATATGAAATGTCAATGGTCTTTTTTTTTAAAAAAAATGGCCCTTGGTAATACCAAGTAGTAGCTTGGCTGACATTATGTTGGTGTGATCAAAAGGCATGGTCTGAGGTACAAAATGTAAACTTCGTGACATTCATACCTAGTAAAAAGCCTGGCAGGTTTTTCTGAAAGGTGCCTCTGAGCACCTGAACAGCAACCCCTAAGAGTGGCACTGAAATCAGAGGGCCTTTTACTGATAAAAGCTGTAGTGCAAAGAAAAAATGTGGACTAAGGCATGCAGTGGAAGTTTCCTCATGGCTTCTCAGTGACTCCCCTGAAGAACTGATTCATAAATCCAAACCAGCAAAAGGACTGATCTATACACAGACTGCTCTTATAAGAACAGTTATTTTATTTTTTGGGACTTCTTGGGTAACAGAGAAGAATTCAGAACTTTCTTGTTCTGATTTACCAAATTATAGATCTCAATAACTAAACTGTGGATAACTGGACACATTTCTTCAAATGAGAAACCAATGTTACATGTGAAAATTAATGAAATTTCATTACATATTAGAGTCTACATTAATAAACTATGACTGTATAAGTCCTAGCAGCAGCAAACGAGCATCTTTTTCTCGTAGTCCCTGGGATGTTGCTCTACAATTAGTTTTAATCTAAGGCTGTATATATAAGCTGCAGAATAACTGAACTTAGATTAATCTGAACGTTAGTTTGCAGCACTTAATTTCTCAGTCAAAAAACTCTAATGAAATGTGTAGATACTTGTGTATCGACACACAAATTCAGAGTCTGGGGAAGTTTAATATCAGTAGCCTAAAGACCCTGCTACCATGTTTCTTTCCCAGCATTTGGAAAGACATTGGTTGTAACAAGGATTTGGTGTCCTGATTTTCTGCCTTTGCATCTTACACTGAACACAGCCTGAACCTGCTCTTTGGGTGACAGAAGTATCTTCTGGTGTCAGAGTCCCAAATTACTGGAATTTAAGCTTTGTTCCCCATTTTACAAAATGTCATTAATTTGAAAGCACCGAAGGCATCCCAGCTTTTCTGCCCTTTCACTTTTAATTTCTTTTGCTTGTTACAGTTAAAGGCATTTCACTAACACAGTCACTAGGCAGCTGTCCTGAACTTTCCTTTGAACGGGCACTATGTTAAACTGAAATCTGCAGGGGTTTTTTCAATTGAGCAGCAATGTCATAGATTCCACCTTCACACTGGTGAAAAATGTAAGCCAGGCTGGTTGAGATCAGAATGATTAGCCTGGATGAAGGCAGGATTCCCTTTCTGACCACCTCTGAACTCCTATTTAATCATCTCAAAGCTCAAACCTCCTGCAAAGTTACAGTAAGTTGCTGATATTACTGGCCAACAAGCCTAGCTCTCTTATCAGCCCTGTATTAATCAGTCTGGGTGTCACCTTATCATTGGAAAAGTGTGCATAGACAGGCAAATACATTACCAGTTCATACCTCAAAGGACCCTGGAATTCCTGCTCATTAGTTGTTTTAGAATAAACAATGCAGGACCTAGGTGGCAGCAATGGCCTTCTTTGATCTCAGACAATAATAATGACAGCATGGGTCCCACCCCAAAAAAACTGGTAAGGAAAGATGAAAAGCAGACTGAAAATATGAGCATGATAGTTCTGAATCATTTCATGTGCAATGACCAAAGCCCAAGCTATTGACCCCCTGTGTGTTACAGCACTACATGAGGGGCAGCTGTGGCAGTAAAATGTCACAAAACTTGGGCTCAATCAGAAACAATACCTGGGGGTCTGCATGTTTTATAGTGCACTGATGTAGGCTCAGATCCTCCACTCACTAACTCAACTAAAGGACTGAACAGGAAAGTGTATTGCTGCATTTTAATTATTTGTGTAAATGTATAACATAGAATTAGTGTTTAATGCATTCATATAAATGATACAAAATGTTAGGAAGCAGACCTTCAGCTATGATTTGCACGTCTGTGGCTTCTCTATTCCATGCCTGCTATAAATAATAATAGCCAGTTACAGTTTCAAGGAATTTTTATGCCAGCTGGCACTACCTGGAATACAGTGACTCTAGACATGTATGTGCCATGTCTAACAGGCACGTGTTTTGCCTCCTGGAGAAAGTATTTCTAGGGGCCAGCACAGTCATTCACATATTTCCTTAGATCTTGGAAAGAAGCCTCTTGCACGTCTCTTCAGCCTTTCCTCTTTGTTTCCAGTGCAGTGCAGAGTGTGGCCTTGTATTTTTTGTTTTCTGCTGAAGATTGCTTAGGATGGCACCACATTTCTATCAGATTTTTACAGCATTGAATTTGAGAAACCTTATTAACCAGTGACAATGACCATTTAGAGATGCCTTCACATCAAACACAGACTACAAAGATCTTTTTGCATCAATTGAATTAACTCCTGAGACTGACAAATGTGGATCTCTCAGCTAGGCATAGAGTCATCAGCTGAGGGTCCAGACCTTAAAGTGGGAGAGGTTCAATCTACCTCTGAGGCAGCAACCTCCAGAACTGAAACCACACGGCTGCCTTGGTGGGGTGTTTGCTGACCCAGCTGGGCCTGGCAGAGGGTAGAACTGGGGTAACTTGGTTACTCTTAGAAACCAAGCAGACACTTCTGTGTAGTGAAGTGCTCTGCCAAGTAGGTGAATCAGATCATTCAGAACTATCTCAAAAGATAATATATATTATGTATTACATATTAATACATATACCTCAGATTTCAACATTGCAGCACATTTCACAGTGCTTGACCTGCCTGGAGATTTCTTTCCAAAGGCAAACACTTTGACCAACTAGAAACTGGTTAGATAAAGTTAACTTTTTTTTTCCCCTAAAAAACAAAAGCAAACAAACAAACCCAAACAAAAAACAAAAAGAAAAACCACAAAAAAACACCAAACACAAAAAAAACCAAGGCAGGGAAATGCACCTTTCCAACCTCGTTGTTTGAGAAATAGCAATAAAAAAGTCCAGTATTAATAAACCAATAAAAACCTCTCTGCAGTAAATCTATTGGGTCAGCTTTGTGATGGGTGTCAGTCTGTCTGGTTCCACTGATTAAAAGTGAAGAGATTTACACCTGTGTTAACTCACCATACTTGCCCTTCTAAGCAGCCTGGGATAAAATAGACAAATAATACTAAAAATAAAACAACAAAAAATCACAACAACGAAAAAACCAATCCTAAACCACAAATCCTCTACTTTATAGACATTGTTAAAATCATTATAGCTGCAGAGATAGAAGTAAATATAAAGAAAAATGCTTGCCTGTTGAAATACTAGGTAGAGCAAAGTATTTTTTTTTTTTCTTTCTGCTGGAGTAGCTCATATTGTGTTGCTACATACCCTGCAATAACTTACAAAAGTGCACGAGTCTTTAGGGTCTCACTTGTTTATGTGGTGAAGCTGACACAGCCCCACAGGTGTAAACAATGTTCACATCTCCTAGCACTAAAACAAGTGTAACCATACAGCACATAAAACTGCAGTTCATTTGTGAAATCCCAATCCCTATTAAACCCCATCTGGCCTCTTAATGATGCTATTGAGTTGCTGAGCTTTCTTTAAGCTCTGTGATAGAACCACACTTCAGCTGCATCACAAATGTGGCCCTTGCACCTGAATTAGGCAGGAGTCAGTGGATTTTTAACCACCATGTAGATGTAATGCTAAATGTTTAGTGTCTATTGAATAGTAAAGTTGAGAGAGTGATCATGTCAGAAAATTATGGAGCTGTGCTTATGTGCACCCCAATTTCAGAGATCAGTGGCTCAGCTAAATGGTGACTGAGCATCTGTGTGGTGCTGCCACTTTCCACAGGTAGAAGAAAACATCTGTAAAGGTAACAAAATGTTAATCTATGGCCTTGTGAAAGCAACAGAAAAAAAATCGTATGTTACCACTTCAAGAATCTGAGGTTTTGGGGTGGGCTTTTTTGAATTCTTTGTGTGCCTGGAGCGTTGCTTAATTTATATTTGGTAGTTCTTTTTTTCCATTCAATACCAATCTTCCTTTGGAAAGTTACAGTACTTTACATATTCTCCCTCAGGGGCAAATCACTCCAAGATTCCACCCTGAACAAGCCAACTAATTTTTTCTAGCACATAAAGAAAAAAAAAATTTAAAAAGCTTTTATTGATGAGACACTCATTGTATTTGAGGTACTTAGAAGCTCTCTATTGAAGTTTATGGATCTCATTGATTGCTTCCAAGTTCTATAGAATACCCAATATCAGACTGTCCTGAAGTCAGCAGGAGACTTATTGTAGGCTTTTTAGTGATACTTAAAATGTGGCTTCAAAACCATATGCAGCATCAGACCTGAGCATGTGACTCAGGACACTACTGCTTGACAAAGAGCCTTTTTTCTGCCTCGTGTCTGGGGGGAAGAAATTTGTCTTCTGTAGTTACTAAAACATAGTAGATCCTGCTGTGCACTTTCAAGCAGTTGGAGTAATGATGGGATAAATGAAACCTTTCTCTTTTCAGGAAGTAGAAGATTCTGTTTGTTGGTGGCATCTCCACATCTTTACCACAAAAGAAGTTCAGGGCAAGGTGTTAGCATTTCCTTGTGTTTGGCTGTGACTGTTTCCCACCAATAATTCTTGTATAGGCATATTCTCTTTTAAAAATATAAGGCTTAAAATGAAATTATTGGTAAATCACATTAGCTATAAAGGTAGTGTGCAAGACAATGTAAGTGTCACTCTTTTACAATTGCAGGTCTTTTTTCTGCTAGGTTTTTTTGACACACTATGTGCAGCAAAGCAAAATATAAAGAAGTCTAAATGGTATAATTTACATATCAAAACATCAAAAAGAAGTTGTAATATGTGTCTTTTTAGAGCTTCCACATTGGTTTAGATGATCATCTTGTCTCTAAATGTGTCTGAAGTAGATGCTTAGGCAAATAATCTAATAGTGTAAGAAGGAAGGGAGCTTCCCTTTTTGAGTCTTTCAAGAAGAAGAGATTTACTGAGCTTCTGTGGCAGAGGTTATATTCAGAAGACCATGCTGAAAAACCACTATCTGTGTTTAATACCTAATAATCTATTTGTCTCACCTTCATTTCTCTCACGGCTTTTTGTAGAAGAAAATGCTGCTTTGAATTAATATGAATGCCCTCTGCTTCTCTCATCATGAACAAGTGAAAGACCTCAGTCTGTTATTCACAAATCTGCAGAGTTATCAGTCATTCTGATTCCAGTTGAAAAGGAGTGTGGATGGAGTGGAATGAATACTTCTGCTCATCCATGTGCTCTTTCTTGGGACTTGTTCTTAAGTAAGGCAGGGTACCTTGCCTGGTACAAGTATATGCTTGTCTGTACTCTGCCTGCTCTCCAAGATGAGCAAAAGCTGCCAGGATGCTCAGCTGGAGCTAGCTGGGCTGCTGAGCCTTATTTGTCTTGCTAACATCATCACACAGCCTTTGGATCTGGGGTGGGTTGTCCTGAGTGGGTAGTGTGTGGGCAGAGCTCCTCTCACCTTCATTGCTGCTTGCATCACTGCCCTCTGTCACTGTAGGCTGTTATCACCCATGAGAAGTTATAAGGACAGAATGCTGGGATATTTAATATGGGAAAGTGGTTTAAGTGCAGTGAGATGTCAGCCCTTAAGCTCAGAAAACTTTTAGACCCCTGCACCAGAACTGTTGAGTCTGATAGGAAAGTATTCCAAGCACCTTTTCTTTGTCTCCCTCACTTTCTTTCTGTACTGTTGTAAAGGGAATAAGCTTAAATAATACATGTGAAATCCCAGTTGTGCTTAAATCAAAGAAAAGGTGCTTGGAATACTTTCCTATCAGACTCAACAGTTCTGGTGCAGGGGTCTAAAAGTTTTCTGAGCTTAAGGGCTGACATCTCACTGCACTTAAACCACTTTCCCATATTAAATATCCCAGCATCCTGTCCTTATAACTTCTCATGGGTGATAACAGCCTACAGTGACAGAGGGCAGTGATGCAAGCAGCAATGAAGGTGAGAGGAGCTCTGCCCACACACTACCCACTCAGGACAACCCACCCCAGATCCAAAGGCTGTGTGATGATGTTAGCAAGACAAATAAGGCTCAGCAGCCCAGCTAGCTCCAGCTGAGCATCCTGGCAGCTTTTGCTCACCTCGGAGAGCAGGCAGAGTACAGACAAGCATGTACTTGTACCAGGCAAGGTACCCTGCCTTACTTAAGAACAAGTCCCAAGAAAGACCACATGGATNACAGCCTTTGGATCTGGGGTGGGTTGTCCTGAGTGGGTAGTGTGTGGGCAGAGCTCCTCTCACCTTCATTGCTGCTTGCATCACTGCCCTCTGTCACTGTAGGCTGTTATCACCCATGAGAAGTTATAAGGACAGAATGCTGGGATATTTAATATGGGAAAGTGGTTTAAATGCAGTGAGATGTCAGCCCTTAAGCTCAGAAAGCTTTTAGACCCCTGCACCAGAACTGTTGAGTCTGATAGGAAAGTATTCCAAGCACCTTTTCTTTGTCTCCCTCACTTTCTTTCTGTACTGTTGTAAAGGGAATAAGCTTAAATAATACATGTGAAATCCCAGTTGTGCTTAAATCAAAGAAAAATAATTCCACCTGACTTGACTTTGGCTGGGATTTACCCAAGGATATTTATTAACTTATACCATATTCCTATTCAAAAGATCTGCTATAGGAGAACTGAACTGCTGCCTGACAAGGTCACGGTAGCTATGGGATGTATGTTCTTCCAGCACAAGCACGTGTTACCTGTAAATAATTACAGAAAATTTGCATCTTGCTCTATATCTGCCCAGTCCTCTCCCAGTAGCTTTTGTGCTAGCATATTTAGTTTTAGTTTCTAATAGGTTTGCAAAAAGGCTGCTGGAAAAGTGAGTGAAGGGGCTCTTTTAGGTGGCACAGTAGTCACAGGTGAAACGAAGATTTGGCTGTAGGAAGCCTGTCTTCTTCTCTCTAAACATGGTTTCATTTTGAAATGGTGTAATGTGCAGCATGGGAGACATTTACTTCCCTTCAGGTGGCAATTTTATTTTCAACATTCTGTGGAAATCTTCCATTCCCCAGATAACCGGGGCATAAATTCTAAGAGGAAAGTCAGGATGTTTGACCACTGAAAAGAATTCATGGAACAAGAGTTCCTCTGGACTGATGGACTCCAATGGAATAGGTGGGCCAGGAGCCTTCTGGGTTTGGGCTGAGAATGGCTGATAAAAATGCTTCTTAAATATACAGAAATGGAAAAAATAAGAAGAATGTAAGAACAGGTGAAAGTTGAGCAGCAGGGGAAAAAATGGTAGTTCTTCTGAGTTGTGATGCAAGACAGTAAAGGAAAATTAAGAGAAGTACTCACTGGGCTTCAGAAACAACAGGAAGGAGAAGAGGGCATAAGGGAAGTTCAGCTCTAACAGATACAGAGATCTGAGCAATGGAGGTGACAAAGACAAGTCAACTGAACACAGTGTGACTGGAAATTTTGGAAAAGATATCTAGAAAGTCCACTGCAAACAAAGAGGCTCTACTCTTCACCATGACCTATAGAGAAATCACATAAGAGCAGAAAGCTTGCAAAAAGCACAGAAATATAGAAGGAAACTATGGTTTGTTGAAATGCACAGGTGTAACAGGGCCTGTTCTGGGTCTAATCTGTGGAGGAAATTAAAATGGGATGTTAAAGATGTCTGTGTGGAAAAGAAGGGATAATGAATAGGGCTAAAAGTTTGATATGACTCCAAAACCAAGTCAACTTGTCACCTCAGATATTTCATATGATGAATGAGAATGTTGTGGTACGTGAATGCAGAGATGGATTAGGAAATCGACACTACTAAACCAAAATCAAAACTGCAAGAACTAACACTATCCAGTTCATAGAAAATCTCCATAATTTTCATTCAAGAACTAGATAGAAAAGGTGCACAAAACCACAAATACCATCCTCCTTTTTCCCTGACTTTCCTCTTTGTTTCTGGTTCTATGTGACTCTATGCCACTGGGACTTTTGCTAGAGCTTTCTTTCCCAGATGGTCTCTTCCTATAACTGTAAAGGATCAAAGCCTGTGGGTTATATAAAATGCTTTTCTTCTTAACACCTTGTGGATTACACCTCCAGAGAATTTACATGAAAGTAACCTTCCTGAAGTTTTCCTTCAAAACATATCTGATTCTGAATCACCATCCAGCTGTGGAGTGTGTAGAATTTAACAGAAAGCTTATAAACACAATGCCTGTTTCAATATAATTTTATCCTTAGAGAGATTATTTCAGCCTAGAATCTGAATTATACACCTTTTGTCTACCCCCCCCACACTCCCAGCAATATCCCAATCAATCAAAGCAAGGCTGACTTACTTAGATCTCTGCTCTTACCTCTCTCTGAGCTCAGTAATGATACACTGTGGTCTGCTGCTCCCAGATGACTGCTGTCAAAACACTTACCCAAAATATTCCCTTTCTCAGAGTTAACAAGGCAACCCTCAGGCCAGTGGAGTAGCAGAAGTATTATTTTGAGAGTAACCCATTCAGGCTGAAATTTACTCCTTTGTAAAAGGTGAGCTCGACCCTCAAGGCTTGTGTAACCTGTGTGCAATGTGTTAGTTTGGGGTGGGCCCTCTGGAATATTTTCCTCTCTATCTTTCAAGCAGTGATTGTATGTTTTCTCTGTATATCAACTGCACGTTGCATACACGTTTCCCAGGGCTGGTTGCTACTACTGGAATATAAAGTATAAGAATATTGCAGGTCTTCATGCATGGTGAATCTTCTCAGCCTTAGGAGAAGGGGCCAGCATTTGATGTCTTTGAAAGAATTGGTATTTGGTATCATCTGAGACTTCAAAGACATGAGTCTACAAAATGAAGGTATTAACTTTGCTCTTGCTGATGAGTTAATGACAGCTCAGTTTGTGCAGTAAGATAGGTTGGTGTCTTTCATGGTCACACATGTGAGCTCCTGGATTTCCTTTATTAAACATTTACTGGCAGCCTATCAGAATCTTTGTGTTCATCTGCAATTTTGTAAGCATTTGTCAAAATTGCTTCATTTTGTGGATGAAGAATTTGAGATGACAACACTTTTTACAAGGTACGGTGTCATTTTCATAGTAAGTAACATAAAAGCTCACTAGTGGTTTAAGTCACTTAACAAAATACAACTGGGCATGAGTTAATTATAAAAAAATAGCCTGGCAGACTTGGTTGGCACCATGAAACATCAGGCTGTTCTGCAGCCTCTCCCTTTTCTCAGTCTGCGTAGTAAGAACACAAGTGTGTGTGCACGTGTGTGAGAGGGAGAAAGGCAGGGGTACTTCCTTTGGATCTTGACTGAAACTCATTGTCTTACCACCATATAATATAGACCAGAAAAAATTTAGCCAGAATTTTTCGCAAAAGGGAAAATATGAAATGCTATTTTAAATTTCTTAATCCGAAAGCAAGTCTCATTCTGGAGCTTAGAGATTGTGAACGTTTCCACGTGTTCATCACTGTCTCTCACAGCTCTGATTTCAGAACTGTGTTTTGTAGAAATGATGTAGAAAGGCCCAAGAACTAGGCTAGGTCAGGAGATGCCACAGCTATGGAGGGAGGGAATTGAGGCAAATTTATGACAGTTTGACATTTCAGATAATAGAGGTCACTCCTCCAAGTTACATTTCCCCTGAGACGAGTAGATTTCTGCCAAAGAATGTGGGAAGAGCTGGTACCAGTAAATTTTCCCTCTGCTGCAAGTGAAGCAAGTGGTTTTAGGCTGGAAGTAAAGTATTCCTTTAATTATTGCAAGGCAAATTCTGCTCCCTATTCAGATGCAGATAGATGATAAATGATCCTACTCATTTCAGTGGTTGTACCTGCATCTGGAAGAACACCAGGGTTTGAATTTCTAGAATAAAATGTTATGTTGTGAATGAGCTGGAATGAGATTCATTAGTGTATCAATAGGGAAGCGTTCCCTTTCCTGTGCTCTCACAACCAAAATCTTGAAGGATATTTTTATTAATACAGTTTCTGACATCTGAGACCAAAATTTTTTTCCACTTATTAGTGGATTTTGTACACTTATTCAAATGAAGATTCAGTATTGCTTAGGGTTTAGATGTACTGATGAGCCCTGTCTGCCTCAGACACTTTTCCTAGGAGCTATAGGAGCTGGTGACATTCAGTGTCATAACACTACTGCTGTGGTTTTATGATGTAATATTTGCTAAGTGGTTTGAAACTGGGGCTTAAGAAATGCTCTGGAAGAGCAAATTATTATTTGTCTGGGAATTTTCAGTAAATGTTGTAATATTCTTTAAAACTTAAATTATTACATTTTATTTTGTAATAACAATTGCTTTTTTTCAGAACTGAATATAAAGACCCTGAATGAGAAAACTAATAGCAGTCATCAAATTAGAAGTATGCTTTTACTTGTGTTTTTTGTTTGTTTTCAATGAAAAGGAAGTATTTTTTCATTTCAGTTTGTTCTTGGGGCTTTTTCCTCTAAAAGTATTCTAATTACAATGTCAAGAGCTACTCAACATTGCTGTTTAAGTATGAATCACCATATTTCTTAAATATCTATTTTTGAATTAGTAGTGGGGACGCAAAGAATTAAAAAATTCATCTCTGTCTAGAAAAAGTGGAAAATTAACTCTGTGTTCACTTTAACCTTTTAGTATCTGGACTGAAAGCTTTGTTCCAGAGACTTAAAAAATAATTTAACATAAAATCTTGACTGTGATGTGACCCAGTGGTAACTTGGTATAAAAAAGCAAGAAACCAAAAGGAAAAATTAAGAATTATAATAATGGTACTCATGACTTATACTGAGCTGAGCTGTAGTGTCAACTACAATGCCTTTTCCTGAAAAAATATGCACTAATTGACTCCCTCAGTCTTTGTATTTCTGAAGATATTAATCAAAATTAAGAGGTGAGGATTGAATCTGATGAAATTACTAACATCTTTTCTAACTGAGACAAAAAAGTTAATCTTGTAAACTCTTAAGAAGAGCCAAGATATTCAAATCTCTATTGAATGAACCACTTCTTTTATATGTCCTTATGAGAAGCAGTCTAGGGAACAGGAGGTGAGAGCTACTCTGTAGTTCAGAGTGCCCAGACTTGCCATATGATGCAGCATGAAAAGCTGATGCTTAACATTTCCTATCCTGTGTGGTAATACTGATTACACTAGCAAATCTTTTTTTTAATAAACACTTTTGTATTTATGTTCTTTAACCTGGTAATTCAGGTTACACTAAAGTGTGAGGAATAGCTCTACTAGGTAGGACAGCAAATGCAAAGATATTGCAGCACCAGATATAAAATATAAATATTTTTATATATTTATAGTAAATTAGCAAAGACCTCTATTTCAGAATAGCAGAGTGATTTACAGTAGCTGACAATCGGGTTGGGAATTTCAAAATACTCTGCTGTGCAAAGTATAGCATCTCTTCTAGGCACACATATAGTTTCCTGCTGAAAAAGGAACCATTATAAAAAGAAGGTCCCTCATCCAGTGAGTATTGTGGTATGGATTGCACAGGTGTAGTGCTGCTGCTCACTTCACCAAAATAGTAATTCATCAAACTGACTAGAAACAATGGGTTTCACATCAGTTTCAAGGCGTGGGGAACAGCAGGTTTTATCTTAGATGTGTTGCTCTGCCTTCAGTGTGCATGAGAAATCTGGAGATTCTTGGGTGGAGGTCCTGAAAGATTTTTCTGCATTGAAATCTGGCCATCAGAGTATGAGAAAAGATACAATGAAGATAAAAATATAACAGCAGGTGCTTAATTTAGCCCTTTGAAATTCTGTGAGTGACCCATTTCATATCCTCTGGCCAGGCTACTAAATGAGGCATAGTCAGTAATTACTGAATTATCCTTTTCAGCAGGGGGAAAGAAACATTGGTGCTAAGCTTTTGTTATTTTACATTCAACCCCATTAGTGTTACTTGCTGCACCTAATAGGCTGATAAATGGGATATTGCTACTGTCAGTGACTAAATGGTACTTAATATTCCATTTTTGAAGTTCAGGAAACCAGAAGTAGGAGGAGAGGCTTTTGATGGCCATTTGCTTGGTGACACAGACTGATAATCAAGGAAATTGATGTTGAAGGCTCAGTTATGCAGATCTTACCACAAAATGGAGCTGTAAAATTGTGCAGTGGATGCAATGGACTTTAACAATATAGCTTTCACCTTATTAGGAGTGCCTCTAAAAATAGTATTAAAAATTAGAAGTAGACCCCAGTCTCTCATTCCAGTAACACTACTTCAGTATAGGTAATGAAAAGAGGAGGGTTTGGAGCAGAGTGCTGCATTTTATTGCAGAACATAGCAGGCCACCAAAGAAGGTTTAAGGTGGCAATTTCTGCCTTGTAGTGCTCAAAGTCTGTGAGGCAGCACCTTTCCTCAGAATAACATCTGAAAACATTCGTGCCAATGGCTTCTGTGGACTCACTGGAGACAACTAATCTCCAGTTGTTAGAACCAACAGACATTTGATATATCCCTTGTAATGTAGTGATTGCTAGCCCTAGGTATAGTTTTCTCCTTGTAGTAGTCTAGAAAACACACTGGAGCACATTAAACCATGTGTACTGTTCACAGTTCAACTGTGTGTAGTTCTGCCAGCACAGAATGAGAAACAGCAGAATTCTGGCCAGTTTGCTGTTTGGCCAGAGGAGGAACCCACTCTGAGGAAAAGGGATTCAGATTGCCAGTGAGAGCTTGCACAGCTGGATCTGGATGCAAGTCTAGGTTTTGAACATTCCCATTTTTCAGAATTGTTTGTATTTGGGCAGCTGGTTCTGACCTTTTCTCTTTCTCCCACGTAGAAAGATGATGTCCATCGAGTCATGAGGAAAAGATGATGCAGCAAGCAGGTTACCAGGAGGCAGAGTGGCCAGTGGAATGCATATGTCGAGGTTTTACAGTCCAAGAGAAGGAACTGGGTCTCTGCTGAGTCACTGAGTCCTCCCCTTGAGCTGTGACCTCTTTTCTGATCCAAACATCATCATAAATTAGGTGGATTCAGAGTCTCCATGCCCTTCCTATCACTGGACCTCTCTCTTGGTCCAGGTTTCCTCAGTGCTTTGAGACCTGCTTTCTTTGCAGCCTCTACCATCTGGAATAGCTTCACTGTGTCTCTCTGCCTCATTGACTCTCTTCTTCATTTCAAATCTCAGTTGACCATTTATCTTTCTACCTTGCCAATATCTTTTAATTTCCCTGTCCATCTGCTTGGTCGATTTAACTGTGGAAGCTTTCAGGTTACGTATTTTATATTATATGCCTGGCAAAAATTGTACCCTATTACATGTGAACAACTTCCTCAGCCTGAGCAAGTGTGCTGTGAGCATCAGCTGAAAAAAACTCCATTTCCCTGGTGTGCTCAGTGTTACACTTCACAAAGTTAGGGGGGGGGATGTTGAGATTGCATTGGCAGCCAAAAGAATATACTTATTTTGCTAGAGCTGCAGCAAGTAGAGCAGATGGTATTTCCCCCACTCCACATCACTCTCTGTCTTTTCCTTCCTCATGCCCCATTGTTCATTTTTCACACCTCTCTGTTGGTTTGGTCTGGATTCAACACCCACTGAAGTCAATGGAGAATCTCCCACTGACTTTCTTTGGCTTTGTATCACAATTCCTGTGATCTGTCCTCCCTTCATATATGCCTGTACCCAAATTCCTGCTCTGACCTTTCAACAGTTTGGATCCTGTCAGTGCATCACCCCCTCCTCTCTTTGCCAAGAGCCTTAGCAGAGCAGTGGTGAGGAAAGCCCTGTGGAATAGATACTGCTTGGGGTCAGTAGCTAGAGAGAAAACCTGTGAAAAATTTTCAGTTTGGATTTCTGAGACATTTTCTTTAGCGTTTTCCTTACTGAACCAAAAAGAAAACAGTGACATAATCTTGAGGTAAAAATTAGGAGAATAAAATTGAAATGCTTTGTCTTACCTGTGGTTTTATTTTTAATTAAAATTAAATATGTTGTCAAAACAGAAATTAAACCAGTCTGTTTTGAAAATGTCAGTGAAATATTTTGCCTTTCATTTTTAAAATGGCTTTTACTGAAGTTAGCATTGTTTTCTCCCATAAGAAAGTCAAATGCTTCACTCTTTTTCAGGGTGAGCAAATTGATTTTGAAATTGAACAATGGAAATTTCCATTAGTTACATGTAATCAGAATAGCTCCTTGTACATCTAATAACCTTTCTGTTCCTTAGTGCTTGAGTCCCTCCAGAAATAAAAATTCTTACACTAACATCGGAGTTGTCATAAGCAGTACCTCAGAAGCAACCCTGCCCTTTTCTACACTTCGGAAAGGTTTTTTGTTTTAATTCTCAGCAACTTGCATGATTTAGCCCTAATAGTATTTACAGTAATTAAGCATACTAATTAAATAACAAAACAACTAATAACAAATTTATTCGATGCCAAAGGAAGGACTCAAATAAATGCCTCATTAAAGATGCTAATAAACCCCTCCCTCAGCTCTTTACAGTCCACTCCCTAGGGCTACAGACAGCTTTCTACGTCAGAAATCTTTACAGCCCTTTACAAGGCAGGTCTCCAGGGTTACTACCTTCTTTAACATCTGGATTAAATGCTTGTTAGCTAAGCACTGCATAAACCCATTTAATACGCCACCAAAATAATTATGTTGGATCCAGAATACAATGTGTCCTCCAGATACAATATGCCATGTTCTTCCCATCTGCACACAGGTCCTCATTCACTAGGGTATGCCAAGTTGTGTCAAATTTTGAGCACGTGGGCAGGGGGAGGTCTGTCAGACCATCAGACCTGTTTAAACCAACAGTCAAAATCAGGTGCTTAAATTGAGGCTAAGCACCTTGATGAATTGAACCCAAAGTGAGAAGGAGCGTAGCCATAATGCAGTCTACTTTTAAGTAAAGCAAATAGGTATTTTGTAATTCATTATTCTGTTCAGCTTTCTCATTTATCACCTCAGTAGAACCTAGCAATAATTTTTTTTTTAGATAATTGCACGGGAGAATGGAGCTGCCATAAAAATGGCTACGAAGCACCATTCAAAGAAGAGAGAGTTCTTAAGTTACTGTTCAGTGTTTCTTTTATGTGCTAGGAATCTGTCTCACCCTGACAGATAGCCTCATTAGATATTTCTCTCCTTATCTGTAGATATTGGCTTTTTACATTTTTTTTGTTAGTAGCTATAAAAGAAATGCTTGTAGAAGTAGAAAATGAAGAGTCATTTCCCAGCCTTTCATAGAAGGTTTACAGAGGAAGATTTGAGCAGGCAGACTGCTGTGATCACCAGGTACACCATATATAGTGCGTGGCAGCCCTTTACACTTTTATCTGTAATGTTGTTTTGTGATGGGATTTTTTGGGGGGTTGTCAGCAGACAGTTGATCTCACAGTTTTTCTTTCTCTGATGTTTTACATCATTTCACATTATCTCATCTAACAAGCCAGTGTGATTTCAGATAACTCTGTATGTGTTTAACTTCAGAAGACTCTCTGAGCCCAGCTTGGGTATCTCTTATCAGTTTTTGGTATTACCCAGCTCCAAATCTAGGGCAGATGGAACTAAATGGGATGTCAGTGAAAAGGAGAGCATTCCTTACATATTCCTTGTATAAGCTGTCTCTATCTCTGTGCTACTTATAAGAGAAAGCAGGTTGTGCACCCTGTGAGGAGATAATTACACTGATCTGAGTGATATAATTTGGATTCTGTTGGAAATATTAACAACACGTGACCTATGTGCTGCCTCTAGTTGTGGGGGAGAGAGAGGAGTGGAGAAAGAGCTAATCCACATAAAGGTGCCTCTCGCAGTGTGACAAATTACTAGTTGGATATGTGAATATTTGCAAATACTGCAGGTAACTTGCACTTACACATCTGGAAACCCAAGAGAAAAAGCTTGCATAGCTGGCAATTTAAGATGTATGAAAACAAATGAACATGAAAGACACAAAAGGGAAGAAAAAACCCAAAAACCTCAAAACCCTGAAGTGTGCAAAGAATAGAATTAGAATTAACAGCCTTAACAGAAACACAGTTGCTCTAACCACTGATCTTTCTAAAGTGTACTGCTCTGCATCCTCCAATTATGTTTGCATGCTGCTTTCCATCAAGAATAAAGAAAAAATCTAATCCTCCAGGCAATGGAATTTCACATGATTCATCACATCAAGAAACTATGTACTACAGTGTCAAATCAGTGTTACGCTAAGTCACCTTCTGATGCACCACAGATTCTTCTATTTTTTTCTTCTTTTTTGTTCCTGGCCTTTAACATATTCATTCTCATTTTGTTTATCTCTTCAGTATTTTTAATTAGCTCTTATTTAGTGTCATACTGGCATTTTTGTTTTCCACTGTTAACCTTCAGCAAATACAGAGTTTGGCTGGGTAATTTTCACCACTAAACCATGTGTGGACTTTTTAGAGATTAAGAAGGGCCTTAAATCTTCTCCATGTTTTTTTTTAAACTCTAGCAATTGTTCAAAGAATGTATACAGAAAGTACTTCTATGACATTTTATTCTTTATGTCCTTGGAACATCATGACTACAGCAGTAGGACTGTAGAGCATTTTAAAGCCATATTACTAATGTCAAATGCTATTTTAACTCACTGAAAGACTGAGAACAAAAGGAAAGCTGTGGACCACAGCTTGTATCTGTATGAAAACATATGTAATTTCCCTTAAAGTTTGTAAAGCAAAAGAACAACAGCAGTGGTTCTCTGCTAGGAATTTGGCTGATGTGGGGATCAAGAAATATGTGGGGATCACTGAATAGCTCAAAAGCAAGAAGTTCTTCTGGAATGATGCACTCTATATCCGCAGGAGTTTTGTCCTTGTTTGTTTGAGATCCTGTTCTGCAAAGTGAAACAAGGGGTTTAAAGCAAGACAGAGACAAAGCTGACAAAAACCAGCAAAGTAAACACTGAAGGAAGCAGCCATTTGTAGGTGTAAATGAATTGAGAAACAAGTATCAAAGAACTTTTAAATTTAAATGTCTTGTGACACAAGTAACAAGAAAAATGTGTATAAACTAATGCCACTTATCAAAAACATGAGGCTGTTGAAGAAAAATATCAGTAATAGTGGGTTCTGGATTGTCCTTCTAACAGCAGATAGAGAAGAACAACTGATGTTTTTTTAAGGTGAAGCTGTATTTCTGACTGAGGCAGAAGTGGCAGCTGGGTGCTTGGCCTGGATGGAAATTGAGGTTGCATCTATTGTAGGATTTTAGTTGGGCTTGGAAGCCTTTTGAAGTGAGCTTCTCAGCATCTGCATGGCTGTGCTTTGTTTTACAGTGGAGTGGTCTCACACTGCACAATCTCCAAGTGAAGCTGAACTGGAAAATTCTAGAAAAATACTTGATACTGCAGCTGCTGATGGCTTTGCAGGTGAGAGGAGCAGGCTAGAGCTGCTAGCAAGTAAAAACCTGGGCAGCTTGTACACTGTGGATTTCAGGCTCTTAGCACAACTCCTTCACTGTGCTTGTCTGCTACTGTTCCTGTAACCTGGCTGAAAATTAAAAATGCTGACTCTGTCATTCAATTTCTGTTAGATTTCTGGCTTGTCATTCAGAAAGCTAAATTGAAATCCCTCTTAATGCTGAAGGGGGACACTTTGTATTTATTTAATAATGTTAGTGGTTTACTAGTATTTGAAAAGTAGAGGAAAGACTGAAGTTTTTAATGAAGGCAGAATCATCTGTATTTATGTATACACTGCACATACAGATATAGATGGGTATCTGTATATGCACACAGCAACATGCAGAGTCCTATATCACTTAAAAATGTAATAAAAGACTGGATCACTGGTATGGTCTTATTTATAGATTTGGCATTTTGCTTAAAATGTTTATTTCATGCCAGTATACTATATTAATTGTAAAGACTTATGCCTCATTTGTTCCTGTAAGAAAACACAATTCCCAAAATCCCAGTCCCCAACTAGTTTATTGATTTCTGGAATAAAATTTTTTGCGGGATGCTGTAAGATAATAAAAGCCCAATTTGGCAGCCTGTGGCTAGCTGGGGACATAGCTGGTGGTACCCAGAAATTAAGAAAATAATCATAAACATACGTATAGCTTGAATGATTGCTGTTTAGAGAGTGCCTGGTCATATGATCTAAACATCTCACTGCCCTGATTCTCAAAGGTTCACTCAGTAACTGTAAAATAGTTGTTTATTTATCTAGCTAAGTGTGAATAAAGGAGGCCTACTGTCAGCACCTTTTTAAAAACCATCTGAGTTTTATTCTAGAGAGCATGCATTTATGGCTTCTCTGTGCACCAGATACATTTGCCAGAAGGTTGCTAATGCTCAGTAAGAATTTTACTACTGCTCTATGAGAATGCTGGGCAGCTGCAAAATATTAGGAGTCTGAGAGATTGATCCGTATGTTCAATAAAACTCCACTCTTCCAAAAGTTAACTGCCATGTAATATTTATTCAACCATTTAAAAATGAGAAGCAGTGTGCAGGCATCCCCTTCTGTTAGGCCAGTGCTGGTACAACAGGCTTGAAATGGGTGTACAGAGCACGGGGGAGACCAGCTGTGGGGTTCTGCTTTGGGCCAAACCAGGCATTGTAGGATGATGTAGCCGAGTACACAATGGCTCGTGGGGGCCAAAATGTGTCTTATGAGGTATTTTTTTTATATAGGTGGACAAGTAAAGTGAAACACTTAGGTACCTAGACCATTTATGCCCTAAGATGTCCATAATTCCTTCTGAGAAGAACCTACTTTTCTGTCATCAATGGATTTTAAGCATTATTTCTGTCTTGGAGGGAAACGATCAGGCTCCACCCTTTTGCTGGGAAGACATCAGTAACAGGCTACCATGGAAGGCTGATTTTACTGAAAGTTTTCTGGCTTATTCAAGTGCTATTCAGTTGTGTTGGGGGTTTTTTGAGAGTTAAGAGACCATAGAATTTCATACTCTCCCTTTCACCTCTCATATGTTAAACCCTTTTGGCTTTGGTGGGATATGGACAGTGATGTGTTGTGCTGTGTCTAATTGATTCTGTTTCTGTTTGGGCTGTTTTATGTTTTTCAAATGGGCAGTTTTGGGAATGAAAAGTAAAGATCCCACTTGAGTTTAGTGAGAGATTTAATATGTATCACTATTTATTTGATGTTTCAGTATGTCCATCAGCAAGGCACTATCATTGATAGTAACTCAAAAAGGGCCATCACTGTCACCTTCATTTTGAAGCTGCTGCATGCAGGACTGTGATCAACCTTAGCCCACACAGAATATGCCTTTTTTTTTTTTTTTTCAATATATGGTTGTTAAGGCAGCCCTGACTTGGTCAGTGACAGAAGGGCTGTTATCCCCACACTGATAACAGGCACTGTGCAGTTAAGTCTTGAGTCTCTTTGTCAGAGGGAAAAGCCTGGGAGGCTTGTAGAGATCTACAAAGATAGTGAAACCCTCACTCAGTGTGCTATTCCCTCTCAGATGGATGTCCTCTGATGGGAAAATAAGTTGCTAAGTATTGCTGAATGTTGCAACTGGGTGTGTTCAGTCACCCCAGTATTTCCCATAGTAATTGTCATGAGAGGTAATCAGCTCCCAGAGCTTCCACATCAAAATCCCACAGGCCTGTGGAGCTGGAGCTTGCACAGCAATACTGAGGTGTGCCCTGTGTTAGGCAGGCTGCTGTAGGAAAGTGATGAACAAACTTCATAAAGGTGGTAGCATTTTCTTTCTTGTGTTCAGGCAAGTTTTAGGATAGCAATTTGCTTTTCTGTGTATTAATTGAGGGTGAGAGCACTGTAGTGAGGAGACATTTTTGTTATATAGTGGAGCATTTAGAGAAGGTGGTCTGAGACCACTACATGACAGGGCCAACCCTGACTTTCTTCTGGAACTTCACTTTAGAGCCAGGTTACCTCCACAAGAATAGTGAAAGGGGCTAAATGAGTAATTTTGAATCTCTAAAGAGCATTCTACAAGTCACTGGGTGAACATAAATGCACGTTCATGCATCCTCTGATTCAGTCACAGCAGGACTTGGAAATTTGAGTATATAATAAATATGCTTCCAGTGCTTAAAGGACACTTTACCTCTTTGTCAAATCAGTATTCTGCACTCACACACTACATTTTGTAGGCAAATAAGTGCATTCAGTTGTTGGTTTGATAAGAACTATGTGTTTATTCCTCAGAATTTGCAGTGTGCTAAACATTCATTACAAAAAAAAAAAAAAAAAAAAAAAAAAAAAAAAAAAAAAGACCTAATTTGTGATTGAAGACTATTGGCAGGAATGGAAGTAGACAAGCCAAATTCATCCCTCACTCAGCCTTTTTGTCATCAGGGGAAAATTGTATAAGAAAAAGTTTGACCTAGAGTTAGTATGACACTTATTTATTGCCAGTATTCCTCTTGGTGATTATTACCTCAGGTGTCTAATCCACACTTTACCTATGTTGATGCTGTACACACTTGCTGAAGTAGGTAGATGGATTTAGAGAAGTGCTGGAGATCATAGGTTATCCTTTGTTTCCACCCTGAATACCAGATCAAGCCTCTTTTAGGTACCTTGTCACTGATAAAAGAAGTAGGCATGGTCATAAAATCAACAGTGGAAGGAATATTGTTCTTCCTTACTTCCCAAGAGTACAGACATCCTGTGGTATTGTCAGAGATCGGAGTACAAGTTTTCTCCTTGTCCACTTCAACAATATTTTAAGCCAATAATCCATCTTCAAATCCATCTTCAAATCCAGACTTCATTTGCTTTAGGAGCTCTGCATTACTTTGGCAGATTCTGCTTAATTAAAATGCACAAATTTTAGATCATCTAAAGCAGCACCTAAAAAGTGATATGTACTGAGTTGCTCTGATTGTGCAGGAAATTTCTGAGAATAATTAAAACCAAACGCAGGTGTTTCAAATGCTTCCCAAGAGCATTTGGTAACTGCTAAGATTTACTGAAATAGTAAGTAGTTCATCTTTTCATACTTGTATTTCTCACACTCTCTTGAAAAATTTCCATAACACACAAAACTCTGTCAACATCATGTCCCTGGGAGACAGGCTACAATTATTATATACTCTTTCTTCCTTGATAGGCTTTGCCCAAGCCTTGTCCCTGTGCAAACATGGAAGAGAGCATCCCTACCATTGTAAGCTTCAAGTGTGAACAGGGAATATGATATTTCAGATCTGTGCATGCACAGAAGTGGTTATGGAGAGGGGTAACAACTTCAACTTGTGCATAAGGAAAGGAGACAGAATCATAGGATGGTTTTGGTTGGAAGGGACCTTAAAGATCATCTAATACCACACTCCCCCCATGGGCAGGGACACCTTCCAATAGACCAGGTTGCTCAAAAATTTAACTAGATAGTAACTAGATAACTCAAGGTAAAAATAACATGGTGTGGGGCATAGAGAGGGGAAGAGAAACAAGGAAGGCAAAGCCTGGAAACAGAGACTGTCTGTCTGTCTGTCTATCTATCAATTTATTTATTACTTCTTTTGAGAGATATAGGTTTACATAAAATGTAAATTTATTATCATGAAATAAGATTTAAAATAACTTGTGAATTTTAATTGATGAAAATGGATGTGTGATTTAGAACTTCCCTTCGGTACTTTTGTGGGCACCTAATGAGATTTTTTTCATGGATCAGTTTGACCTTGGGGGAATTAAAATATTGCAGGTAACAATCTTTTATAGAAGCATTGCTTGGTAGATGTTGAAATTAATTAATCCTGTCTGTGTAGTACTCATCATTGTCCTGATTTTCTCTGTTAATATTCTCCTTCCTTTTGGCTGTAAATTGTTCATTTTCTATGAGCACTACGTTGCAGTGCTTAACTCATTTTTTAATGTTAATATTACAACACTGCATTGTTAAAATTATCATCCTTTTGAGGTAATCACTTAGTATTGTTAATCAGTAAAGGTATTGAATTACTTAGTGTGAACATGATAAACAATGAAGCATGGGCACAGTTTCTCCTCACCTAAATAAATCTCTGTGCATACTTGAAGGTTTGTAAAACCTGGCATTATATCAGGGAGCATCTACTGGACTTAATTTCTGCAGACCTTGCAGAAGTTTGGGTACAAGAATCCATATGCATGTTTGGTTATTCCTTTTAGTGAATGATCAAAATATTGCTAATTTGGCTAAGCTTAGGATAAGGGTAGTGGTATCATAGCCTTCAAGAAGAAAAAATGAAAATAATCCTGTTACATCTGGCTGCCAAAGTTCTCATTGGAATGATTATTTTAATGCTGATAAAATTTCATTGTATAATGGGGGTTCTAAAGCAGTGAGTATGGCTTTATTTTTAAAATATTTTAAATTGACAGTCAGTGTTATACTGAGTTACTGCTTTCTTTTCTTACAAAAAAGTTCTTTTGATGGCATAAAATTCAAAACTGATGATATCTATATCTGCAAAATTCCAGTTTAAAAGTGAGAAGTCTATTTTCAGAAGCCCATTAAAATTAAAACTATCATAACATGAAAATTACTGCCTTGATCTCTTATAAGAAACCTTCCTAAATCTCAAAGTTGAGTCGAATGCCATTGAATTTGGAGGTAGAAAGTTAAATAATGATAAAAGAAAGTGCTATCAGGTCTAGATAAATGTGCCAACTACTTTAAAGCTGAATTTAATGAAAATTTATCTTAATCTCTAAGTAAAGTTACCCAACAAACGGATTTGCCAAGTGTGCTTTCTTTTTCATTATCAGAAGTAACAGGTTCATATTTTAACTGCTTTTTCAGTAGCATATAGAATAAGGATTGTGTCATGGAATGTGATCAAATAAAACTTCCACTCACGAAAGACATAAAATCAGAAGATTTTAAAAGTTTCTTTCCAAGATTTATGCCGGACAATTCAATTATGAATTGTGCCTTGTAGTTGCAAATTGGCCTTTTAGTAGTATGCAAAGACTGCAAGCATGAATTCTTAGTTAGTGCAGTACTTGAGCAAACAATTAACTTTACACCCGTGAATAATACCATTGAATACTTGAATATATGGAAGAGAGCTGCAAGTCTTGCTTTCTGTTTGAACCACAAATAAGACAAAACTCAGTCACATTTGTTATGTGCTTGGCTTTACATTTCCTTCCTCCGTATCTCAACCTGGACCACCAACTTCCAGAAGTGAAAAGGATACTCACACCTATATTTATCCAGTCCCTAAATCCAGAATTTTTATAACAATTAGTGTGATGCACAATGAGAGAAACCAGTTTTACTTTGTCTTCCATCTATTTGCTGCAGGAAAGAGAAAATGTGTTGTTTACCATGGAAATCAACCAAACACTATGGACAAATATCTAACAAGTCAAGAACACAAAGAAGAAAGAGGGCAGATCTAGATTTCATTCACAGTCTATACTTTAAACTGTCATTACTGAGCACTATATCAAGGTCTTTTTAAAAGAGAACTGTTCAAAGTGACAAAGGTGGCTAGTATCTCTTTTGCCTTTCAGTATGAGCTGGGCCACTAATTCCTCTTTCTCACTTGGAAAAATCCTTGCAGTTTCAGAATGCTCTGGAGCATTTTTCAAATATATTCCTGAGAAGTCTGTCTCTTGCTCTACTTATTTTTATTGATATCTGGATGGTAATTTTAAGCTACTGTAAAATACTTCTAAAATGTCAGGTCAATAGGAAATTACATCTACAGCCACAAGAAGCATCTCAATGGAGAGCTTTCCAGGCCATTGCTGGTCCAAGAAAAAAATGAAAACAGTTTTTACTGTATAATGTTTATACAGTCTCTTATGCAGCAGTGTTTTTAGCAACAACATTGGGATAAAAATGTTAAACCCCCTCTGATTTCACTAATATATTAATAAATTAATAACTAATGCCAGTTTACAGCAGCACAGCTATTTTCATTATCTGGTCTCACAAGATATTACTTATACGTAGTGGAAATTAGTCAATTACTTACCCGTGCTTTTGAAGAAAGAAAGCTTTGCAGTCCTAATGTTTTCTACTCAAAGTAGACCAGTTTTTCTAGTTTGTTATTGTAGGTGTGATCTTAATTAAATAAAGTCAAGCAGTTAATTAGGGAGTGTCTTATGAAGGTTGTGCAGTGGCTAAAGGGACCTGCTGTGACAAATGGCACCCATGTGACAGAAGTCAATTTTCCCAGCTAGAAAGACATCTGAAGATCTGTTCGAATGCCTAATCTATCTTTCAAGCTTAAAGCTGTGTTTTCTCTCTTCAGCAATCATATTTTGAAATTATGCAGGGAAAGGAGTGACACTTCAATACTTAGACATGCACTGAGTTTTCCTTTCCCTGGCTGTGTTGAGAGCTCCAAGGATCAAACTGCTGTGTACAGAAGAATAAAAGTCCCTTTGTAAAAACTTTAGTCACATTTAGATTACATTTAGTCTCTGAGAATTCACAGTGATGTGAAGGCATCATTCCACCTTTAATGTTCTTATCAACTGCACTTTTTATGGCTGGGGATAATGTATTTTTCATAGCAGAAAGCTGCACTCTGATGTTTCAGCCCGTTAGCTGGGTTGTCTACCCATTTCCCCCTTAATTAGGGAACTAATGAATAGTCATTTATAGTTGTGTCCTTGGACTCAATCAAATTCAGTAGTGAACTGGAGATAGTTTTAGCTATCCGAATTCAAGGGATATAATTGTGTGTAATATTGGGGGAAATCAAAATGAAAAATGGAAAGAAGAATGCATGTCTTGGGAGAAGTGTTACAACTTGAATGTCTGATTAAGTTTCAAGTCAGAAGAAATCCTAGGAGGAAGGGTTAAATGAGGTTCTGTCTAATCTGAGTCAGAAACTGGCACATACTATACCCAGTTCAGTGTTCACAATAGCAAAAGCATCACCCAGCGTGTCTTACCTCAAGTTTGAACCCCATTTATGTTTGGTACCTTTGTGTTTGGAAGACAGAAAAATCCCATGAAAATCAATTAATATTCAGTTGTCTGTAAGTGGCATTTTTATTTTCATTTCTGAACATAAGTGTTTTTGAGTGTTGCAGTCTTTCTACTTGAATGTCAGTAAAGTAGTTATTTACATTTGCTGAGTGTGAAGTATAATTGACTGGTAGCTGGTCCATCCCAGGCATGCATTGAAGTCAGAGGTATATAGAAATACTTGATCTTTTTTTCCCTTACTCAAACACAGGATGAAGACATTTTTTGTTGCAAAAGTGCTTTGTTTAGTGTTTGAAAGTGAGAATGTTGAATTAAAATTGTCATTTTTCAGGGCCCTGTGTTACTTATAATACACTTGTTATGCAGCTGAACAGTAAGAAAGGTGCCATAACCTAGAGATCTTCTGTGTTGGCAGCAGTGCTCTTTTAAACTCTAAAAATAACATATATGAGAACGTTTTTGCACATGTTCTCTATGTAAATGTTGGCTTTCCAAACTACTTCCTTAATTACTTTGCAGATGAAACACCCTGTAGGAAGCAAGCAACATTGTCTTAGATCCCTCCTTTAAAAAAGACACTGATGTTGTTACTGCTAATGGTATTGATAGAAGCTATGTGCATCCTTTTGCAGACATAAGCAAACATAAATCCATACCATAAAAAAGAAGGCAATGATTTGCTTAGATCACACCAAAGCAGGCAATGGATGAAGGAACTGCCATTTCCCAAGTTGTGTTGATTTTTCTTGTGTTTTGTGTTAATGATACGTTGCCATACAGAACAGGGCACTACAACTCAGACAATGCCTTATTATCAAGTATCCTCAAGGCACTTCACAATAACATCAAAAAGGTGACCTGTGTAAAAGAGGCTTAAAGCTATTTAAAATGGGATTAGGTGGGGTCAAATTAACTTCAAAAAAATGTTGTTAAGGACTATGTCCGTCCCTTTCTTTTTTGGTTTGTGTTTTTATTGTTTACTTCACAAGAGCCATAGTATCAGAAAGCAGGGAAAACTGCACATCATCTGTAGATACCCAGAGCTGCAACTCATGATCTGTTTCACAAGAATTCCACAATTTCACAAGAAAATAAACTTTTAGGAAGCAGCCAAATCCAGCAAACCACTGCTACTCTTTTTTCAATCCCAAAATGTTCTTCTCTGCTTCTTGTATTGTGTCTCAGGCTCCTTAGACTGGGAGTTGGTCCAGAGAGCCTCTTCCATTGACTTTTGCTGCAGGGCTTTGGAAGCTGGATTGCTGGGACTGATGGCTCTCCCAGGACAGCCCTGAGGGTGCTTGGGCTCATCCTTCTGCCTGCATTGCTGAGGTTTGCCTGTCTGCTGTTGTTCCTCTGTTGCTGTTACCCAGAGGAACTTTGCATACTGATACTGATGCTCTCCTGTGGTGGCATTTGGGCAATGGCTGCTATTGAGTCTCTACTCCTTTGCAGATCTGAAGACAAGCTCCTTATCACACAGCCTGAAATAAAGGAGCTCATGTTTTAGAGATTTGTTACACTTGGCACTGAATAGGGATATCAGTAAGGAGGGGGGCACGTCTGAGATGCCACTGTTTTATACATATCTATTAGCTCTACACAGAACAAAAGTGCAGTCAAAGCTATTCTGCATGTTAGTGCTCCAGGATTAATGATGATGAGCCTGTCTAACTGAGCTGCAGTGATGATAGTAGTTGCAGTAGCCTAAAATATACATGAACCCCATTTAAGTTAGCTGCAATCTTGCCAAAGTTGCTCATGATGATGGATAAGCTTGTAACTAGTTAACTGATGTTGCTGGTGACCTTGAGAAGTGATGCCACGCAGACATGGCAAGGCTACATCCATCTTTGAAGACCATGCTGTTTTATGGCATCTCCACTGAGTCAGCTGGGGACAACTTCCCCAGGAAATGTATCCATTTAGCAACAAATGACACGAAGTGATTTGTGGGTCACCAAGGGCTTAGACCTCATTTTGGGTCACTCAGGGAAGATAAGGCAGAGGCTTTGGCCAACTAATATCACAGAAAGGAAACATCAGTGAAATAGTTCTAAACATACTTTTATGGATCAGAAAGTGTAGATAGATTTTCAATAGACTTATGTCCAGGTTGCCAGTGTAATGAATTCTTTACTATTAGCTGAAGTACAGTGAGGATATAAAACACATTTTACTAAGCAGAGGTGTATTTAGTTAAAATGTTATTTACATAGGCATTGTGGCAACTGAATGAATGAGATCAAATGTATAACCACTTTTTATTTAAGTAATATCCACAAGGAGATACTATTTTTACAGCCCATATGTCAATCTTAATTACTCCATTTTAGCCATGATATTAAACTGGACACTGTATTAGATGTCTAATAAAAATTCAATGACAAATGTGGAGGCTGACACTTTCATATAGTTTGGGCAGGGGTCAAATGCTTGGACTGCTCTTTATGGTGTTTCTTAACAAGAATTACAAATGCCAATGAGATCAACTGAAGGTACACAGCAAAAGTGAACATAAAATGTACCAACTAATTAGTCAGAACACACAGACCAGAGACTTATGCCAGTGCCTTTAGCTAAGAGCCTGTCAGAAATTTTTATTGCAAATTTCCATTCCGGGACTTTTAAGTGAAAGAAACTCTCTTGGGTAATTTAAAAAAATTGATATAATCTTTTTTGACAGTGTACCTTTCACAAGTATAAAAGTAAAAGAGAGATTTTGAGGTACTACATTATGTTTTCCATGACCAGCAGAAAACAGTGGAGGTGAAGCATGTCTGCAACTTAATGAAAAAACTGCCTTGATGTACCCTGGGACAGAAGGGACTGAGCACAAGTGGTCAGTTGAAAGTGAGGGATGAAAGTCACTTCTAGATAAGCCATAACTTCTCTGGCCTTCAATTTACCTACCTGTAGAGAGGAAATAAAGGAGAATGGCAAAAATATTACTTTGGGAAGATTTAAACACTTAAAATAACTGTCTAAAGTTTGTTGTGTTGAAACTGGCAAGGATTTCCACTAATGTAGAAGTACTGCCAGTGGTGGTGGGTGCTAAGAACATAATCAGCACTTATCAGTGTTGTGATCCCCAAGGAGAGGGTGGGGTTTTAATGTTTTGTTTTGTTTGTTTACATCAGCTGTAAACTGACTCAGAACAGGTTATTTACTCCTGAGTTTATCTGCCTATTTAGTGGTCCTGTCTTATCGTTAATGAATTTCAAAAGCAGTTCCAAAAATAGGGAGCAGGTGATGGAGCCTGTTAAGAAATTTCTCAGAAGCCTTGATACTGATGCTGTGTATCTCA
The DNA here is from genome assembly GCA_038090715.1 of Florisuga fusca. Lineage (NCBI taxonomy): Eukaryota > Metazoa > Chordata > Aves > Apodiformes > Trochilidae > Florisuga > Florisuga fusca. The sequence goes on along the minus strand of JAAWXA010000025.1, from coordinate 5,105,304 downwards.
TCAGACATGAATTGTGCATATTTCACTGTGAAACTTGTCATTTTGCATTGAGGTTCTGTATCACTGTCCTTGGACATTCAGCTTCTAAGCTTTTCTTTTGGATAGTATATACAGAGAGGTCTCGAGGTGGAGCTGAACTAGCTGAAGAAAATAACAATTCTGCATGAATTTTTGGAAAGTATAGGAAATATCTTTGCATTCATCTAGATCATGCAAGGCTGAAATGGGCCACATGAGTCAAGATTAAATGCTTTGATAAGGTAACATTATGAATCAGTTTTCACCTTCTTCCACCGTGAAATGGGTGGGCTGTAGAGAAAGTAGAGAAGGAATCCTACTTATGAGGCATATTGCAGGGCAGATTCCTCAAATTATGCAGGACTTGAGGCTTGTTCTCAGATACAGTCTTAAATACAAGAGGAAAAAAACCCAAGTTCTGAGAATTGCAGGTAATACTCCAAACTTCTAATTAAATTCTCTCCTGTCTCCCTTCCATGATGTCTCACTAAGTAATTTCTTTGTAATTACCTCTTATTTTCCAACTTCCCTTGCTAACTAAGGAATGCTCCATTAAAGTTGGCTTTTATTTTGGACAAGATGAATGGCAGGTCTGCTGGAACCTGCAGAGTAGGATGGATTGTTCCCACATGAAAGAGAAGCTGATCTCTTGCCTCAGCATTACCTGATTCAGGCACAGAATCATCTCAATAGAGCAAAGTGCTGTGGTTATTCTCAGATGCAAAGAAATGCTGGAAAGGACCAGCTCGAGAACAGATGTAGTCAAATGATACTGAGGATTTTAGATTAACTTCATTGTAATTTATGTTCTTCTTACTTAAAATCCTGTTTTCTGGTGAGGATGAGAGTGTTTGATACATGGTGCCTAATGAAGATCTACATTTGATAAATTTTCAAATTCACTGCTAGAAAGGTGAGATTTCTGAACACCTCTGGGCTCTCAAGAGAAAAGCAGGAATGTGTGAAGGTGAACATTTAAAATTGTTATTTAGATTCCATATTTTTAATTTTTATGCTTAAGCAGGAGAGGGTTCTATTGAAAAAACAGTTACTGGTACTCAAAATAGTGATACTTTCCGCATCTTTCTGTTAGGTAGGCTTACCACTATAGCTAAGTTGCTATATTTTGGAAATATATATATGTAATATAATATAAAATATAAATATTATACATAGTATTAAAATATATAAATTTAAGATGTAAAATATAGTATTATATAATTACTATTTATACATATATATAACATATATATTAAAATACATTTTAGAAATCCTTTACAATTCACACACAAGCCTAACCCAAGTTAGGTTCCTATTTGTCAGTCTCAGACTTTTAAAATTTAACAGTTATCAGCCCCTGTAACGCAAGAAGTTTTCCCTGTCAGTTTTTCATAAATTCAGCCAGCTGCTTCTCCTGATTCACACCACCTTCTGTTGGATTTAAGTGGGGTTCTCCTTTGAAGTGTTTCTTTTTGCATCACTTTTGAATAAGAACCTTTTATTCTTTCAGGTCCTAAGGTTCATGCTTTGGGTCAGTCAAAAATGAAAACTTTCTATTACAGCTTCACTGTAGGTGTGTTTTAGATCCCACTGTGTCACAAGTAAAAATGAAAAATCTTGCTTAGTTTTAACTTCACAGCATTATGGAGACATTGTACAAATACGAAATTACTCAAATCCCTGAAGTGCACTGGGAACTAAATTACTAATTTGAAGTTCTCCCATTTAATGTCAAGTATCTTTCAAATTGTGAAGGCAGCAGCTGAATGCACTCAGTGATAGCTTTTTAAGCCATGTTCTTAATTTCTGCCTATTATCAAGTTTTCACCACATGTTTATCAATTGTTCCTTTTCTTTAGCCCAGCAATATAATGGAGTAATTAAAATAATTCACTAGCGTTTTACCATTTTACATTAAATAATTATAATGATGATACTTCTGACTTATTTAGGACCCTTTTCTTTCCCTTCATAGTCACAGGGCTGCACATACTAGATTTTGACAGAGTCTCTTCCAAGTAAGGAGTATTTCACATTGAGTTTTTAAGTTGCAGGACTTAATATTAACAAATTTACATGTAAATTCTCAATATACGACTGTGTAATTCAGTGTAACTACATAGAAATTACAATATAGCTGCTTCCCAATTACATAATGGTTACAGATTAGTCAGTGTTTCAGGGTAAAATCTAATTGATTCTTAATTATTCAATCTTAGAAGAAACATCACTGCTTATAATTTCATTAAAGGGGTAAGGAATGACTCTGCAAATGGAATCAGGGAATCAGCCACACATATAGGTGCTTATTTTCTGTTTCTGAAAATGTGATTTTTTGATTGTCTGTCCTTGAGGTTTGTAGAATAGTACCCTGGTTTTGAACTGCAGTAGTATCAATGCCAGAAAGCTCCAACTTGTTTTTTTTGTGTGTGTTTTTTTGCTTGACATTCACTTATTTATTGTCCCAGAAGAAATTAGAAAGCAAAGCAGTACTGTTAGGTAAGTTACTTCAGGAGAAATAGCAATGTGCAACAAAAACTAATGGCAATGGTTATAAACTGGAGCATAGGTGGTTCAGTATAAATAATAGAAAGGATTTTTTTTCACTGTGAGGGTGACAGAGCACTGGCACAGGCTGCCCAGGGAGGGTGTGGAGTCTCCTTCCCTGGAGACATTCAAACCCCACCTGGATTCATTCCTGTGTGACCTCCTGTAGGTGACCCTGCTCTGGCAGGGGTTGGACCAGATGATCTTTTGAGGTCCCTTCCAACTCCCAGATTTCTGTGATTCTATGAAATTGGAAGCTTTTCTAGGCAGGGTTGAACCCTGCAAACTCATTTAGCCAGCAGAAGTGGCTAACCCTACTACTGATGTGCTGGTTTTTGTTGTTTTATTTTTTTTTCCTGGCTCCCCAGGCTCTCCCTTTTCTCTGTCCAATGCAGACTTGTGCAGCCTTCATGTCAATTGCTCCCTCTGCCCTACAGCCAGGGCACACAGTGCAGATGCCCAGGAGCACAGCTACAGCTCTGGTGTCAAGTTGGTCTGGCCACTGCACAGGTCAGGGATTTCATGTTATTTCACAGAAGTGGAGAGTCAAGCACGGAGGATCTGACCTGGCTGGTACTGTTTGGGGAGCTGCCTGCAGATGGGCAGCTTCCCCATGATCTTCACCACCTGTGTCTGGATATTCAATGTCATTATGATAGTAAATGGGAACCTTTCACCCAGGGTACAGTTATTCTCCATGGTGGAGGATGGGTCAGGGCAGAGGATACCTTTTACAATGCTCAGAATAGCATAAAAATATTTTCTGTTGCTAGTCTACCCTTACAGCTAAAATGTGGCCATGTTTCATGTCTTTTGATGTCCCATAGCAAGTCTTACAGGATTATTCAGCTATCTACACTGTTCAGGTTACAGGACTCCATTCTAAGTGGAAAATTTCATTTTGACTGTGCAGATTTCTTTCTTTTTCTTCCCCATCAGAAAGTAATTCTAAAGGCCACCAGCACAAGGTTTACAACAGAGCTGTCAGGTGCCCTCCCATGTAAATTAAACACCTTTAAACAAGAAGTGAACATCTTCAAGGAGAAGTGGCTGTCAGGAATGGTTGCCTAGAGATGAGATCATCCAGTGCAAGGCTGACTGACTGGCAGCTCACATTGGAAAGGCTGTAAAAAGTCAAAGCTTTTTTTCATCTTGGGACAGGGAGCTGCTTAGGGAGTGCTTTCATAAGCTCAAAATGAAAGAAACCTTTTGGGTGGTGTGGGAGCCAACCCCATCTATATATAGAAACTTCTGTAAGGACTCCCTGAAGCTGGCTGAGGCAATGGTAGTGGGGGGCACTATGCCTAGAATGGCTTTTCATTTTTCTGGCTTTTTCATTTATGTGAATTTACTGATTAACTGCAAAATTTGTTCAGGCTAATGTTAAAACCCCACTGCAGAGTATGTATAAATTGTGCTGCTGCTCAAACACATTTACAATGGTCTTCACACACAAAGGCAGTTCTCCCATGCTCTTCCCACACTGTGAGGGGAGGTAGAGAAGGGGCTCAGTTTCTTGTTCTGAGATGTTAACATCTAAGCAATCAGTTGTCAGACAAAGTGCAGGAATGAACTCTTCAACCCAGAAACCTTGAAAAGGTATCAACAGGAGAAAATCTTACCTTGTATCAGAAGAGTCATGCTTTTATTAAGGACCTATTTGAGATCAGTCCTTTTATTTGTGTGTGTTCATTTCTGGGTAGGTGCCCAGATCACTTAAAATAATTTTGTCCTTTATTTGCATTTTTGTACTGTTTATTGCCTGCAAAAATATTTTCTCATTTAGCTAAAAACAGTGGATAAAAATCTACACCTAAAATGAAAGAAGTCATAGTCTGTGACTATAATTGTATTTTCTGCTTTAAGCACTCATGACTCATACATAATAATTTATCTGGGACATAATCACTGCAGAGCAGATATCTGTCAGAGCCTTTTAGATTCAATAAATTTTTACAGCTGCTTTGTACACATGGTCACACATTACAATGCTTCTCTACCCCATACACCATACCAAATGAGCACACAGGCAAAAAATCAATGATTTGCCATTAAAATGCACAAAGTGATCTTAGTTGAAAATTGTTCCAGCAGTTGAGGCCTGTGGGGTTTTTTGGTTTGGTTTGTTTTTTTTCTTTTTTTGTTTGTTTAAACAACCCTGTTACATTGTGTGGAACTTGTACAATGTAAAGGAGCAATGAGCTTTTCTCACTGTTTGCTGCTGTGTAACTCCATCCCACATCTGCTAACAGTTAAAAGGTGCCTTCAAAGCCCTTGCATCCAATGCAGAGACAGCACTGCGTGCCTGCCAGGGGCTGCACAAGGTGCAAGGCACAATCAGCAAGTGGATTTAAGTGTTTTGCCATCCACTCCTTCCCCAAGGCAAGACTGGAATGGTTTTGTGAGCTCTCAGCACAGAGAAAGGGTTTGCAGGGCTCCTGCACAGGGGGAGGGAGCCCACAGGGCTCACCTGGCTGGCTGAAAAGCCCAAAGAGTTTGTAGTCAATAATTTCAGTAATAACTGAGAAATGGAAAAGCATCTGCATTGATCTGAGAATTGTCTTCTGAATTATCTGAACCTGAGCCTGAATTTGGAGCATCACTAGTGAGAACTGCCTTGTGTTCAGTGTTGTGTGAATAGCAGATGAGCACTGTGCATTGGAAAGGTTTTTTGTTTTTATGGTGATATTAATTCCTTAAGTCATATAACTTAGTGCACTAGTAGTTAAATCAGAAACAGTAAAGACAGCTCAAAAAGAAATCTTTGAGTCTTTTGCTGCTTTTTTCTTGGTTCTGTTGTAGAAGCTTTTTTTTTTTCCCCTCTTTACAAGATATTTTAGCAGAAGAAATTTTTCTGATTCTTGCAAACACAGAATAAGCACAAGTCAAACATTCCCTTGACAGACTGTATGAACAAAACTCATTTAATTTCTAACCAGAAATGAACAAGCTAATTATTTTTTTAATTATCTAAGATGAGAGAGAGCTAGGTTACTATACATCTCACCTCTAAGACTTTGCTGGTCTTAGTTGACTTGCTAATAAAATTCTTCCACATACCAAAGCAATCCAGGAGCTTTTCTAGTAGGTGGGGCCCTCCATGGCCCAGGAGACCCCAGAAGGTGCAAGAATGTCACAGAATGGTGACCTGCTGGTAGCACATACTCAAAATTGGACATTGAGTTGCAAGTTTGGCTGAAGAAAGGTGATGGCATCAGAAGGGAAGTTTCTGATAAGACTTTTCCATTTGCTGTTCTGAGCTTCCAGCTCTTGATCCGTAGCAGTATTGCTCTCCTTTGCTCTGCTGTCTTCCCCTGTTGCTGAATGATGATGAACTACTAATTTTCTCTATACCTGACATGATTTTTTTTTTCAGGTAATTTACAGGTTGGGTAATGCATCAGAATCAAAGAACTTTAGGGGGTACCCAGGAGTACAATGAGTAATGGTTATTTTGACTCTGCCTTCCCTTAGTCTCTCTCTCAGCATTTAGAGTTTCATTGCTGTTAAAGCACTTTACATATAATTACCAACAGCTTTAGGTTATAATTATATTGTCATTTAGTACATTTGTAATGGGGAAGAATGAACAAAGCAATATATTAAGTAGGATGTTGTGTGCCTTTTGCTTTCTTAACAACTTCATTAATATTTTTGAATGTTTATGAGGAGCTACCTTGAAAAACAGCCATTTAAATATATTGCATGTATTTAAACATGTCACAACTCTACAAGCTAAAAAAAACCAAAAGAGGATCAGCAGACAACCTTTAGGATTTTTTAAGATGTACTTTAGCAGTAACTGCAACATTTGTATACTTATTTCACACATTTTCAAAATACATGGGTCAGTGCTGCAGTAACTGGTAGAACTCCTCAGTGACCTCAGTAAGAACAGATGAAATAGGTATAATTTACTTAAGAAAATACCATGTAGTCCTCACTGTTAAACAGCTTTTATGGTTAATGCATACTGAATCTCTGTCTTTGTTCTCGAAATAACATTAAAAACTCACTGTCTCTTTGGTATTTGTCTACTGGTAACCAACATAAAATATAGTTGGACATGTACATTTTGCCACCATATATGTGGAATTAACTTAATGGTTCTCTGAGAAACCTAAACTGGCTCCAGTTTACAATCAAAGCATATCAAATACACTTGCTGATGTTGCATAATTCGTATGAATATGTATGCATGTTGTATACATCCAGTGATGGGATATCACAACAGCCAATTTAGCAGCAGGCTGAGGTGTAGTTTTATTGTAGAGTTTGTGTCTCCATGGGCAGCACTGCTGCTTCACTCACAACCTCATGTGGGTTCCCTCCAAGGACTTAGGGTTGAAAGCTTCTGGCTGATGTGGATAAGTAACTTTAGAACTTTGAACAAAATATTTTTTTTAATGTCATCCGAATGTGTCAACACTGTCTTTTTGGGGCACGAAGTCGTTGCAAAATATGGTGATCAATTTTTACATTCTTATGAACTCCAGGGGTATAGGTATGAAATAATAATAATAAAAAGTGTTACTGTGTGGTCACAAAACAGCTTTCAAAATTAAAACCCTGAGACTCATAGGTAATTCCACAACTAAAATAAGGCAGACACAGTAGATTTGTTAAATGATAATGGTTTCAGGCCTGTTTGTCTCTCTCCAGTCTCCAGCTAGAGAAGCCTGGCAGTAAGATACTTCTGAATATATGAGATAGTGTTGTAAAACATAAAATTTATCAGATCCATTGAGAACATCTGCTATAAACTCTCAATGTCATATAAGCCTGTGTAAAATTCACTTCTAACTACATTCATTGAGCTTGTAGTTATCAATAAAGACAATGAGTATTTAGTAAAATAACTGATGCTAATATTTCAAGTCAGTACGAGAGGCTGGAATTTGACAGTGCGAATGGGGATGTGTCTGAAGATTTATCTTTCCAGTGATTTTGTCTCTAGATAGGCTAGACATCTCTGTTTAGTGCAAGCATGTGTTTTAATAGTAAAATCTGAGCATTAGTTTGTAAATAAAAGGCAATTTACAGAGGAAGAAATTTTATTTGGTTTAGAAACAATTGTTAAGGTAAGCAAATCAGCTAAAAATAATTAGCAATTGAGAGTGTATGTACAATTTCTTCATAGTCAAACACTTAGTATTAAGTGTTTTGCAAAGTAACACTTCAATCCTACATATCTTTGCATAGTGCAGAAGGCAGGGAGGTAACAACAGTGAAGTGTAACTGGAAACACTGGCTGACATTTCCCAGATGTAGAATTTTAATGAGATTCCTCTCAAATGTTTTACATGAACAGTATTAAAAGGAAAATGCATCCTATCTTCTGCCTTTTTCTGTCCAAGTAGAGGAATTAGCAGTTAGATTGGTATGGCTAAGTAGGAATCATAATTCTTTGTTCTATGTAGAAGCCATAATACTCTCTTGGCAAAAATCTTCCTGCCAAAAGATGGAATAGAAAGAAGTCTTTGAATCAGAAAGCCAGGCTGTCCAAAACCAGGGGAAGCCACAGCTGAGCTTGGGAGTGCATACTTCAAAGTCACTCCACCAAATTGCTTACTTGGACAAAGCTTTTCTTCCTGTTCTAAGAACCACTGAGAGAGTAAAAACTAAGAAAGCACCCTGCAATGGGCAAGTATTATTGATGATTTTAGGCCAGTGCATTGAGATGTGACAAAATTCTGTGTAGATGAAGAATTGTAATGGGAGAATTTCACTGATTTTTGCCATGCTTAACTGCCTTAAAGGAACTGGCCTGGGGACTTTCAGCCTAGATGACAACTTAAATTTCTAAAGTCATAAAGCCATTAGTAAGATTGCTGAGTTACTTGTCCCTGGGCTAGCAAACATCTTGTATAAGCACTGGTAAAGGCTACACTGTTAAGTGCTGAGCCTGATGCATTAACCCTAGCAGGATTCTCAACACTGAGATTGCTGTATGATTTCTTTTCTGTAAAACCTGATGAAGGCTTTTCTGAGTGAATGAAATCCCTGGGAAGATAATGATAATGACCCACCAAGTATTCTGTTGCTTAGAGTAATAACAGTGTGTGTGATGGTCTGAAATCCAAAACTTTTGATCTCTACACATATTCTGAAAGCTGGGTTTTGGTGTGAATGTGAATTTGAAATAAGCATTTGGAGCAAGGCTGGAAAATTGATTCATCAGTTTTTTTTCTCCTGACAATCAGGCTATAAAAATATCCACCCTCTTTTTATCTTTTTGGATCAATGAATACAAAGCATTTTAATGTGATCAAGTTTATTTTAAGTTTCAGGATCACTGTTATTAATTAGCTAATCAAAGCTTTGGGGATTTGGGTTTTTTTGAAACAGAAGAGGAACAAACCCAGAACTTTTGAACTATCTTTTTTTCATGAAAAGCTACTAAAGGAGCCATTAGCTTATGAACATCATGTACCAGCTAAGAGGCAAATGATAAAACTTTCCTTTTTTGATTGTTATGAATAAGGCATATAATTAATTGATAGCAGCAATATCCCGCTAGCTTGGTCTCTTAGTAAACAAGCTTTCTGAAAAACTACGATAAATTAAATATCTTTTATAGATAAATGAATGCCATGAAAGCTAATGCTCTGCTTAATGGATGTACAACCTTACCAGCATCCATTAATTTGTATATGAATCAGCGATAAATATAGGCGGTCTTCAATTATCCTTCAGCTAACATGACATGAAGAGCACACAGCAAAACAGCCTCCTTGAAGGTGCACTAATGGTGAAAAACAGGACAAATAATCATGAAGGATTATCTTAGTGGTTCATAAATCCAGCTCAATGTGACAGGACTCAGCTATGGGGATGACAAACCTCCTCATGCTCTTGTGATGTTGACTCGAAGATGCTGAGCTAATGATCTTACTCCATTAAGCATTTCCCAGTGCCAGCATTTGAGGCTTTCTTGTTTGAATGTTTATATTCATCTTGGTTTAAGTTACCAGATGACTTTTCAGGCCTTGGTACATCTGACAACAGTCATTCTGCAAACTTTTTCCCCACCAAGAAATTTGAATCCAAACACTTGCTGTTATTTCTAGGAGACTGAACTAGTCAATGAATGGTCATTCCATTTTTTTTCGACACAAATTTGTGTATTTAATTATGAATAATTAAAATACAATTAGATATCAAAATTACTCCCAAATTTTTTTTAATTGAAAATTCAGATTTTTTTTTTTGGCGTGTGTGTGAATTCATCTGTTTAGTTTGTAGGTTTTCAGGGGCTTAAAAGGAGACTGCTGAGATGTGTTTTTCTCATGCTTTCTCCTTGCTGTATCATTAACAGAAGTTTTATCTAATAATCAGTTAATTATCAAATGGTTCAGAAGTCTTTCCATGTATAAAATCCTTATCTGACTATTCAGTGTCTCTTTTAATTATCCATGTATATTGCATCTCTTTAAATAGAGTGTTACTGGATGTGGTATTCAAGGTAGGGAAGAACTTCCATGTCTGTTGTTAGTAATACATTTACAGATCCTTTATATCACATCAGACTGGCTGGGTTGTCTTCATTTTCTCACATATTCTCTGCTAACCTTTTTTTTCCTCACCAGTGAATTTCACTTGTCCTTGTGCTGCCCACCTGCCAATCTTTGATAGATCTTTCAGCAGTATCTCTGTGATATTTTTATTTTGCTTAGCAAAAAACCCTATCTATAAAACATACTAATCTGCTAATAAATAAACTAATAACAGGGAGGTTTCCTATGCTCTCTTCTAAACTGGTTTGAATTTTGGAACTGTATACATACATAAATAACACCTGTGACAATTTAGGTTGTTTGAAAGGTCAAGTGGATGATATCATGTTGTTGTGCTCACCTTTTGTCATGTGTTTGAACACAAGTGTTAATGCAGACACTATATTACTGTCCACTTTAAGTCAGGGGATATTTTTCACTGGTCTAGTGGGTAAAAGTTTTTCTAATGTAGCTAATAGGTAAGCTCCTACTTTCTAGAAACAAGTCAATATGGCATCAGGGTCTTACTTTTTTCCCCTCAGCTCTATCTGCCCTCATCTATTTACCATGTCTGCCAATATTATCCCTGTTAACGTGAGCTCTCAGGAGTAAAGCTGAATTATAGAGGAGTTCTAGTATTCTTTGTTTAAAAAAATCACATGAATCACAGCAATATGTGGCCTTCTGGTTAAAAATGAATCCCTTAATGGTTGTACTGGTTTCTGTGTACCTTCCTTTTATTTATTTGTGTACTACTAGAAAGTAACAGATTCCCAGAAAAGGGATTATTATTTTTTTTCTTGTTATGGAATGTAACAGCACAGGTCCTGAATTTTTAATCTTAATTTATTGAGCAAACATTGACTTCTTGGTCAGTATGAGGGCTGGTTGAAAATAGACAGTGAATTAACAAGACAAGGGAGTTTGTGTCTTTTATACTGTCACCAAGGCTACAGGGTAAAGACCACATCTGTGTTGATATCCATAAAACTCTTTCATTTTACATAATTGAAACATACGATCCTAAAACATTTCTTGCTCACCCCACTAAGGATAACTTTAGTTTTCCCTTTGTATGTGTCTCGAATTTCTGAAAAAAGGAACAGACTACATTCTGCCAAAAGGATATTATTTCTGGAAAGTATTGGATAAATCTGGCTTAAAGCTGCCATAAGACTAGCCTTTGAAATAGCCTGTTCTGGGATCTTGACAAATGGACAGTTAAAAGAGGGTGCATTACTTCCCCTACCCCTTCATGGCTCAGCAAAATGAAATAAGAAAGTCTAGAATGGTGGATAGCTTAGTGTTATAGCACAACTGCTCTTCTTTTACATTTGCATGCAAATTGCTCTAGAAATCAACAGCTGACTCTGTTAGTGAGGTCAGGAAAAACATGGAGAGTTAATCAAACCCAGCTATAGCTTTTATTGGTTAACTGTCTCCAGGGATGGAAACTCAGGAAGACAATTTTGCTTCTGTGCTTGCAGAAACACCTTGCCAAAACAGTGGTATCAAAATTTAATTTCATTGAAGAGCTACATCTCTTTTCCCTTTTGTACAAAAGTTACTCATGCATCTCAGTCTTTTCATTTTAATTGAACTTGTAGGCATGACTGGCATGTGGTGGACTTTACTCTGTCAGTATAACAATAATAAATTATTGCACAAGGTGTGATAAAGAAACCTGGGACTTTGCAGAGAAGAAGAATAAAGAATTGGGGGTAGAATAGAAGTTCCATTAGATACAGCTTTGTGTGCCAGTCAACTTCTCTGTTTTATCTATTTATTTTTGTCATTTTACTGTCTGTTGTTACTTAATTATACTGTATACTATGCCCACCATATTCTGTGTTAAAGCTACAAATCAAATGGTCCAATCTTTTCCATTATGCTTTTCAGAGAGGATAATGTTACTTACTTTACAGCTCCTCTGATTTTTCCACCATTTGTTTTTGCACTTTGAAATGCATTGTAAGAATAAGATTTTTCTTCTTGAATCCATGAAGGATACTAGGGAGGAAATTAATTTTAACTGTGAATCTGATTATTTGAAAAAGAATAATTGACACTGGTAAGTGTGACTGTGTGGTCTGAATAAAGACCATCATCATGGGCAATGTGGGCATTCCTAAGTATTCTAAATAAAGTCCTTCTGTAGCACAGTATTCCAGAAGTGTATCCACAGAGGTCTCCCAGGTTGAGACACAGCCAGAGAAAAAGCAGGAGGGTGCTTATTTAATCACAAAAGTAGCTGGAATGGGTACCAAGAGTTTGAGAGGTGTGACAGAACTCTGCAGAGCTATCCAAACAACCAGATAATGCCTGATGTGGTGAAGAAGGAAAAGTCAGAGTGTCTGGAAGAATGACAGTTTATTTTTATCAGGGGTTGCACACCTTGCAGAATTTTATAGTTTAACTACTGAGGACCCTCTCTTAGATCCAAGTCATGATAATAGGATTTTTTTTTTCCCCTAAGTGTATATACTTCTTTTAAAAATGGAATATCAAAATACTCCAAAGATACCTAATAAAGGCAGAATTTAGTTACACTAACAGCTGTAAAAACCATTCGAATCCTAAGTGAAGTTTTCCACCCATATGTAGAAGTATCCCAAGCTGTTGGATGTCCTTTTGCTATGTGCCAGATGTGAGGTAAAAGAGCGTCCAAAAGCAGACTCTCAAGAAACCTGGATGTAGGTGCTAAGTGTGCCCAGAGCAAATCTACTCCACAGCAACAGTCCCTGAGCAAATTCCAGCATCCCCACTCACTTCACTTTTTAATATGGCCAAATGATGATAGTGGGTTCTGCCTCAAGAATTCATGCATTTTCTATTAGAGAAAGAGGCATGAAATGGATTTAGTCTTAGCAGAGACAAGACTAACAGGTTGTCCCTCACCAAGGTGAATACCCTAACCACTTGGATACTTCTTTATTACTATCATGAATTTCATAGGATCATAGTAAGTTAGGGGTTGGAAGGGACCTCCACAGATCATCTAGTCTAATCCCCTCTGCTAAAGCAAGGTCACCTACAACAGGCCTCACATCTGTGAGCCTAAACTCAATCCTTATTGACTTATTTTGTGTAGTGAGAGGTAACTAAGTCTCTGCATGCTTTCTTTCCCTTCCTTCTCAGCTGCCTTTTTAGGAAGAAATAGGATGCTTATGCTCAAGTCTGCATAACCTTGGGTGCCACAAGGGTAGCTCTAGCTGGATACGTGAGTGCATGGCCTACTGGCAGCAAATTCTTAACTTCTAGAATTCAGGAGCATGGACTTCAGAGTTTCCTTTTCTGTGGCCTATTCACTCTGCTCATTGCTATTACCCTCAGGGACACATTCACTCACAAAGATTTGTCACCTGTCACCCAGAATTCATCATAATTTTGTTGCTCATTAGGTTTGACACAACTATGATGAATATTCAGTGTATTGCTTTCCCATTCTGTGAGTGCCACTTAAATCTGTACAGTCTGTATTATCCTTGTGACTCATTTCACTTTGATATAATTTTTTTAATCTAGAAGGCTGAACAGCATGTCCTGACTTTGGTCTCTTGCCAACTGTAGTGAGCTTTGCTTCCCTGCATCACAGAAGATCCTTGCCAAAAAAACATGTTGGAACTAAGAACTCAGCTAATCAGAGTAGCTCACTCCTTTCATGTAAAGGTGGGAACAGGCTATTAAGCACTGGAGCATTGAATTAATTCATATTAGATCTTCCTCTTCACCATTCTGGAAGAATTTCTTTTGTTCAAAGCATTTCATCTGCATTTTGTTTAAGTCAATATGTTGAAAAGATAGGACCTTCATTCCCAAGACAGCACCTGGCTCACCCTGAGCGACTTCAGAAAGTTAATTCACTTCCCTGTGAATCTATTACATGAACAAAAAAAAAGTTTTGGATGCCACCAGAGCCAGTTATTTACCTTCACAGAATGTGATAGTGTACCTGAATTAATTTTATACAAGTCAAAATTCTTTCTGAGTTAGAAATGTCATACTCCTAGGTGCCAGCAATCACTGTATATATTCACTATGCAACCACAGCTGCCTATACAACATACAAACCAGAAATGAGGTATCTACACGATGCCAACTGGAGAATGATCCCATGGGTTCAAGCCTTCCCCAGGTTTAAGGGAATGTACATTGATACCACTATCCAGTCACCACACTCAGATCCAAAAATGTGCATATCAGGTAGCTAGGGTGTCAATCAGAAAAGATTGTGAGCCCATCAGCCAAAAGCAGTCACTATAGAGAAGAGGGGGAATATCTCACTTTCTGCAAAAGATGATTAAGATTTTATTTGACATTATATTTTCTTTCTCTCTCCTCCCCCTTCATTCCACAGACAAGAAGGAGAAGCAGGGCCAAGTGTGGGTACAAGATTCATTGCCATCCCACCCACACAGAGCAGTCCCATGTGCATTTATTGCAGTCACCCACTCAGAAGGAGCCTCTGTTCTCAGAAACTGAGCACTTTGTCACAGCTATTTTCTCTAACAAAATAACACCAGAAGCATTCTGCAAACATACAGAAAAGCTGAAGTCTGTGATTTTAGATCCTTAGGTATATGCAATGCTTAGATTGAAATAATATGCCAAACATAAATTGCACGTAAGTTTTCTAAAACAGAGGAACACATATCAAAGTTGAAAAAAACCAAATAGTATACATGAAGCTTAAGATGACCTCTCTCTAAAATAGATAGTAAATTTAGTAGAAACTAACAAACACACGTGCTGTGCACCATGATTACATTATTGAGAACCCTCTCATTTTCCTCTTCTGTGAGCAATATGGACAAAGTGTTATTTTTGAAACCGACATTAGAACCACTCTCCAGATTTATTCATCACATTTATTACTTTGTTTTTGATTCTTTCAGTGTAAATAGATATTACATTCTTATACGATTTTTTTTTTTTAACTGTGGATTGTAGTGCAAAGTTGTTAATTGCCAATCCTCTTATCTGTTTGTAGTGATGATTTTTATTATTTAAAGTGAAAATGCAAAATTAATGGCCCTGCAGTTTGTTTTGTTTCGAAATATTTCAGACTTTCAAAACCAACAACCTTTCTGCTCTAGATGTGTATAAGNTGTTTCATCTTATTTCTTAGCAGGAAGAGATACAGATAGGAACAAGTGTTGTCTGTATGCCCAAGAGAGTATTTGCACATGCAAATATAAGAGGAAGTAATGCCTAAATCTGTTGAGCACACAGCTGAAAATGTGAAGCAGGACCTCAGGCAAACTCATTTGACTATACAAGCAGGGATTACTTTTTAATAGCTCTCTGTGCCTTCTTAGGACAAAGCTCTTAGTGGGATATTCTTGCAGGGTTTTTGTTGTTCCATGTAGGCCTGCAATTCTCAGCCTAAGATTATTGGTTTTTCTTCTAGGATGGGAGAAGGAATAATGTAGTTACTGAGTTTGAGATAATTAGTATGCACAGTTCAGTTTGTGACCTTCCTTTTCATGTTGCCTTGCCCATCTGGAAGGGAATATGTTCCTTTGTCTTTCTGTTGAACGGGTCTGATTTCCACCACTGTATATTAACTTAAATTCTCATATCAGTCAGATAGGCTTTGGAAAGATAGCCATTTCTTTTTCTTAGCTACTGTTTAAGGACTCCTTCATTTACCTTTTAATTTTTCTGTTAAATAATGCTAGCTTTGGATTGCTACCAGCCTCTGAGTTTTTTTGTGTACAGTAATTAGTCATAAATGGTAAATGGAAGCTTAGTAGAAAGGACTGTAACTCCCTTTCTCTGCCTGGTACCTTGGTCTTGTGAAGGGCAGTTTCATCTTCTCTGCAGAGGTCTGAAGAAGTCTAAGTTCTGTATCTGTATTTTACTAGCACTCAGCTCCAGTGTTATAACTGCATTAGCCACAGTAAAATGCTTGAGTTTTAAATGTGGCAGATTGGATACATTTATAAAGCTGAACTTCAATCTCTTTGCTGAACCACACATTTGGGAAGGGAAAAACCTCTCTAATATATTGCTGTTAAGAACCTGCTGTTTTCTTAATTATCATGTGGTGAGCCGTATTTTTGGGGGTTCAGGCAGATATTTTCTGTGTCTTTTTGTACACATGTGCACTTACTTAGCATGAGAGAATGAGAACAATTGAGAACAAGAGTCCTTAAGGAGAAGGCACGTGGAATGTGCTCTCACAGGGGTCCTTTGGGAAACAAGTTCTTCCACTTACATCTCTGGTAAAAGCTATCCAGAAGATATTTTGTGAAGCTGAGGGTGCAGAGATTGCTAGGGACACATGGTCTGAACTTCAGGGTCTTATATAAGCTCTGCTGAAGAGGTATGAGCTGGTGAAAGGGAGATAAAAGGAGCTGCCCGGTATTTATACAGTGCTTTGGGCCAAGCATATAAGAGCTTGTCATTCAAAACTCCTGGCATCCAGGTCTTGCAGAGATTCTTCCTTCAGCATACCCCTGGTAATGTGTAGAAAACTAAACTTGCAAGTCATGATGCAGAGAGAGCAGGTTGCCCTTTTATTTGGCTTCCCCTGCACATTGTGGCCCTCCAGGAGAGGCTGATTCCAATTAAATGATTTTGTCTTTTCACCTCTGACCAACTCTGCTCTGTTGACTGGGGAAGGTTTAGCAGGAAATCTTCCAGCAACAGAAGACTGAGAAACCTGAGGCTGTTTAGCCTTGAGAAGAAGGCTGAGAGGGGGTCTTATTAATGTCTATAAATATCTGAGGGGGGTATGTCAAGAGGATGAGACCAATCTCTTCTCAGTGGTGCCAAGTAACAGGACAAGGAATAATGGGTTTTAACTAGGACATAGGAAGTTCCACCTCAACATGAGGAAAAACATCTTTACTGTGAGGGTGGCAAGGTGGAACAGGCTGCCCCAAGAAGCTGTGGAGTCTCCTTTTCTGGAGACTTTCAAAACCCACCTGGATGTGTTCCTGTGTGCCCTGTTCTAGGGCATCCTGCTTGGCAGAAGGGTTGGACTAGGTGATCTCTAGAAGCCCCTTCCAGCCTCTAACATTCTATGATTCTGTGAAGCTCCAGCTTGTAATGAGGAAAAACCAACCATTCAGTTCTGTCCTCTTTCAATCACCTTTCATTTTCAGGCACTTTCCATCGGTCTCCTATCTAGCCTTTCACACTTGACCAGACTTGTCACACTTCCACTCTTGCATTAAGGTCTCAGAATCAGAGAAGCATGTTTTTGTCAGTGACATTTCTGTCTGTTTGAGAGGTCACCTCTATCCTTTGGGATCCTGTCCCAAGTGGAGTTGCCTATTGAAGGAGGGAGGGAGCTGACCTCCTTGTCAGCAGTACTTCCAGCATTTTCAAAAGAAAGTCTCCCTGCCTTGCTGCTGTGCCTTGGAGCTGATGAGTTTAGGAATCAGTGCACAATTCAGATAATCACCCAGTTTTCACCTGGGACTGAAGGGGTTGGGATTTGGCTGAGGAAGCACAGCAGATATTATGCAGCTAGTCAAGAATTGAAGTAATCCATAGATAGAATTTAAATTTAGTTGTTACATTTTGTTCATCCACTTTGTACTTATTTAAGATGTTTTTTCTATTCTCTGTAGTCAAAGTTTAAGAAAGGCTGATTTGAAATCCTAACACCCAAACAATAAGGGGATAAGTATGGCAGATCTCAGAATCAAAGGAGAAACATCAGAAATATGTAGACTGGACATGAAGACATGGCACTAAGGGACATGGTTTAGTGGTGAACTTGGCAGCATTAGGTTTGGACTCAATTCTCTTAGAGGTCTTAAGAATTTAAAGGTCTTCAGTATTTAAAAATCATCAGAGGGGGAATATTTTCTCAAAGGGACCTAAAGAGGAACCTGTCTTATATGTGAGGACCCAGGCTTTTAAAAAACATCCTTTTAAGACAAAAACATACTTTGTCATCTGATTTATAGTCCTGGCTCACACTTCCAGCCACTTGCACTATATTCATTTATTAAAATTGGTTTAAAATCTGGATGTGAAGTTATCTAGGAATACCTTATAGTGGTCAAAATATCAAGGGAATTCTACAATACTGGAACAAGAGAGCAAATTTGACATGGAAGAAGACTAACTACAAATGTCTGATTTGTCTAGAAACAAAGTAACAGTATTTATGTGTGGTTTTGCATATTCATGAGGTATAAAAATTGGGATAGTGGAGAGAGGAAGGCAGGAATTTTGGAAACTGAATTTTTCTGGTAAATTAAATTTCAGGGATGTGGGGGGGAAGCTTTTTTTTTCCATTGTAAAATTTTAAGGTGCACTGTAAAGATACAGAAAAATAGGAGAAATTTTGAGACAGAATGTTAATGAGGTTTGATCTTTAAAAAAAAAAAAAAAAAAAAGAGCAAGCAAGAGAGAGAAATATAATAAAGTTTAGAATTTGAATAACGCATTAACTAACAGCAATGGAAAGAAACATCAATTCAGAGGGAAGGAAAGTGGCCAAAATTACATTATGGAATATGAATCGTACAGTAGCCAGAGAGCAAAATACATAAGGAAGCAGCAATAATAACAAAAGAAGACTGGACTCCTTGCAAGGATTCTGCTATTGAACAAATCATGCACCCTTACAATTTTTCCACCAAAAAATGAAATTCTCATCCTCCAGGACAGAATAACTAACTATAGAGACATTACAATGTTTAAAAGACAAATTATTTTTAAATATGACTTAGCTGTATCCTCAGCCTTGGCTGCATACACTGATGCTAACTTATACCGTGCTTCCCTTTCTGAAAAGTTCCTCTGCCATGCCAAAGACAGGTGTTGGGTTAGTATGTGACTACCTTTAGTAAATAGATATTCTGTTTACCTATATTTTTTTTTTTAATTTTTTCCATCATAACTTGTTCTGCAGCTTTTCAGCTGACTGGCTGACATATATGTGGTTATTTTCATATATAATGCCCTTACATTTTGTTATCTAAGCAAGGCAGTGTTATACCTGTTTTGTAAGGGCTTCCCAGTTGAAAGTCACCCTAAGTTGTGTACAGTATCCCATGTCTGTCATTTTAAAAAGTGAGATGTCTGTCTGGCTTCTTTTCACTCCTATTTGTGCTCTCTATACCCAATTTCTGATTACATAAGATGCCACCTTTCTTCTGTAACTTTTGGCACGTGTCTGAATGCAGTTGGGACATACTTTTAATCTACTTGATTTCTTCAGCTCAGATTGCTTTTTTGTACCCCTCACTAAAACCTTCAGCATTTTGTCCCAAAGACAGAGCTTGATTTTGTCAACTGGTTTTTCCATTCTCATCTTTAGATTCTCTGCTAGCTCCCACTGTCTTGTTTGATGTAATTATTTATCCAGTTATGTATGGAGCATTTCTGAAAGTTCTTATCCCCCTCTTAAGCAACAGATTCCAGCCATTTTTATACTTTTTTACACTATTCATTTCCACAGTAAAATCATAAATTAGTTCCCCCAAAAAACAGCCAGAGAAGAATAAATATTTAATATTACCAAATTATTTCCTTTTCCCAAATCCATTGACAAAAGGAATTGAAAATTTTTTTCTGGAACTTTCAAAATGTAAATGAGACTGAAGCCAACAAATACAGGTTTTTATTACCTTTAATTCGAGTCCTAGGACTCACCATTTTATTCCAGAATTTTGACTCATAAGGTTCTTATCCTGAGTACCACTTGCTGTTCATATATCTATAAGCTAAAGATTTAAAACTGAAAATTACTCTCAAAGACAATCTGCCAGTGGTTACAACATAGACAGGCAAGATGCTTTGAAAGGAGTCCTGTGCTAACTGCATCTACACTGGTGAGTATCCCTGTGCCCAGGGCAGAGGTTCAGAACTATCCACCTACCACTCATAGGAGTGAATTAAGAAAGGCCAGGTAACATTATCAAGTGCTGGATCTGGATTATATTGTAAGAGCCATTTCTAACATGAGCGTGGACTATCCTCAAAAGGCAGTTTGTATGAAGTCCCACTGTAATGTTAGTAATATCATCATCATAATAAAAAACTGTCAATAATTCTGATATTAATAATAAACAACACTAATGTTAGTACTACAAACATTGTTGTCCACACCAAACATCTTTCTCAGGTCTCCCCTGGACCCCTTGTAACCTGAAGAAAAATTTCCGAACAGTTTTTAAATTTAGAGTATCTGAAATGATGGAAGAAATGCACTGGTGTTTCACCAGGGATGCCTTTGTCATTGCACCGAGTGCAGAATTACATCGGCGTTTGTTTCAAAGGTAACTGTTGAGTCAGTTTGTTCCAAAAAAGAGCAGTGAAGAAAACTCAGACAGATGTAGCATAGCTGGGGAACCAAATTACCTGTCTGGGCAGCTGTAGCCACAGAGCTTTCAGGTCTGGTGCCTAGCATCATGTCTCCATGGTGCTGTTCAACTAATAACTAATAGAGGAGAAAACTTGTCACAGGAAAAGGAGCATTTAATTGGCCAGAAATCAGGGCAAACAGCACTTCTGTTTGTGCTTTCCCTTTGGTTTGTTTAGGGAGTTCAAGATCATTAAGTTAAGAAAAAGTGGCAGCTGTGAGTGTGCAAATGCTATAGGAGCAGAGCAGAGCTTAGATGTGTTGCACCACAGTTGTGCCCTGATGTGCTCAGTGCAGACAGTGACTGGGCACAGTGTCCATCAGCTCACTCCTGGTTGCCTCACCAATATGATGTGCTTAGAAGTGCCCAGGAACTGACTGAAAATCTGGCAGCATGCATAATGCCTACACAAACAATGCAGATGCTTGCACAAGTGCCTAGCATTAGGTGCATGGACAATCTTGTTGACTCAAAAGACACTTCTCATGTTTTACAACAAGGCACATTCTTGTGCCCGTGGCTGATAGGAGCCAGAAGCCTGATTCTGCAAAAACTGGGCCAAATTCAAGTAAGCTAACTTGCTCTGAGTATCATTACCTCTTTCTGTTGGTGTTTCCTCCCATTGTAATGGGACCATTTGCAAAGCAGTGCTGCCTGACATGAGTAAGGACATCAGAACCTGGTAGTGTTGCCTGTGTGTCCGTGCAAATCTCAGCCTGAGCCACTTGGTTCTGGCAGTGTTAAAACAGCCCAAGAATCAATCTCCCTGTCAGTAAGTGCAGTGCATATTAGCACTTGTATTACAAGCCACAGAATATTACTTTTCAGCTTCACATCATTAGTAGTAATTAAAGAATAATAGGAACCGCTTCCTGGTTTATGGGATGATGATTTTGTTCCCAAAGGGACAAAAAGAAACCAACAAAAGGAACCAAATTATTGAAAGGAAAAGGGAGAAGGATGTTGTTCTTAGAGCTATATGAAGAAAAATACTCATGTCAGATGTTTCTGAGAACTGCTTGTTTAGTTTTAAGGTGACAGACCACCTATTGGGAAGAAAAATGTCCATCTTGTTGATTTGCTTTTATCCTGCCAAGCTTTCAGGACCGAATTAGTAAATTGTTTACTTGGGAATTCTAGAATCCTCTGTATTTGGGATCATATTTTAGAAGGAAAAAAAAATGGTCTCTGAATATAAGGCAGTGATTCAGCTTCAAATATTGGAGGTACTGGAACAAAATCGACAACAAAACTACTTTTCTTTGTGCTGGTGTAGGCATGGTTCCACAACCCAAAGATTTTGTCAGTTTTGAAATTGTAGTTATTTTGTTGTAGATAATAACATAATTTGGAAAATGGTTTATAGATAGTTAAGAGAGAATATACTGGAGTGCTTTGATATTGTTACCATTTATGACTAAGTACTGTACACAAAAAATCTCAGAGACTGCTAGCAGTCCAAAGCTAGTATTATTTAACAGAAAAATTAAAAGGTAAATGAAGGAGTCCGTAAACAGTAGCTAAGAAAAAGAAATGGCTATCTTTCCAAAGCCTATCTGACTGATATGAGAATTTAAGTTAATATACAGTGGTGGAAATCAGACCCGTTCAGCAGAAAGACAAAGGAACATATTCCCTTCCAGATGGGCAAGGCAACATGAAAAGGAAGGTCACAAACTGAACTGTGCATACTAATTATCTCAAACTCAGTAACTACATTATTCCTTCTCCCATCCTAGAAGAAAAACCAATAATCTTAGGCTGAGAATTGCAGGCCTACATGGAACAACAAAAACCCTGCAAGAATATCCCACTAAGAGCTTTGGCCTAAGAAGGCACAGAGAGCTATTAAAAAGTAATCCCTGCTTGTATAGTCAAATGAGTTTGCCTGAGGTCCTGCTTCACATTTTCAGCTGTGTGCTCAACAGATTTAGGCATTACTTCCTCTTATATTTGCATGTGCAAATACTCTCTTGGGCATACAGACAACACTTGTTCCTATCTGTATCTCTTCCTGCTAAGAAATAAGATGAAACAGAATGATGCCTGCAAAACACAACAGCAACATGGTTAGAAGAAAGAAGCAATGGGGTTTTTTTGGTTGGGATTGAAGAGGGACAGGGGATGAAGCAGGCATGGCCTCTTTCCTTTCAGCCTTTTGAGGCATCTAACAGGAAAGAAGTCTGGGTGCTTAGCAGACAAAATTAAAGAGTTGAAGTAGCTGGGACTAGCTCACAGAAGACCAATGTAAAATCTTATACCAAGTCCTCTGCTTAAAAAACACCCCACACCACTAAATTTTAAACTTCTACAATTGTTAGCCAAAATTGTTCAAAACAATATTAGCCTGATAGAAAATTAATCTGCATACAAAATTTTCAGGGAATAATTTAGGCATCTGTGAGATACAAAACCTCAGACTCCTTCAATGTCATCATCCCATCAGCTGCAGAGGCTGATGCAAAATTTAGGCTAAGCAGCTAACTGCCCAGTGGCTCCATTCTGCTTCCCACAGACAACAAATATTTCCTCTCTTTTTATGTCACACTAATCCATCTGCAAAATTCTGGCTGTGTGCAGGGAACAGGGTGGGCCCCAAATGTGCAGCTGTGGGAACTATTTTCTAGCAGGCTGTGTGGTAGAAGTTAGGATTTCCCTCCTTGTGCATTTTAATTGTAAGGTCTCACAGTCTTCTTACTGCCCATTTTCTAGATGTTGTTTCTGAATATTTGTAACATCAGTAATGATGGTCATGGAAAATGCAGCTTCATGTAATCTATCTTATTCATTTTGTGCTATAGTAAATATTCAGGCAGAGTCAATTACAGAAGTAGAAGAGGAAGAATTAAAACCTAATGGAAGTTAACCAACGAGAAGAACTTCCTTCAGGCTGGCCATGCATGTCTGTAGTTTGTCATTTATAATGCTGAAGCCTCTGGTTCATAGTCAAGCTGTAATTCTGCCAGTTAATGTATCCAATTAACCCCACTAATGAGCTAATCAACAGTGTAAAATCTGTGTAAAATCACTAAGGGTGTATGATGAATGGGAAATGCAGTGAACTCTCCCAGTACAAAAAGTGCTTTATTGAACTTGTTGAAGTGGCTCTGTCTTCTCCCTCTCTGCAGGGTAATTTATCACTGGGGTCTGTAACAGTGTCATGCCCTGATAAGGGAGAGGTGGCAATAAACCCATCATAAAATGATTACTCAGGAATGCAGAGCAATTAAAGTGTCTCTGCACATCAGAGTCATAGGCTAGAGAGCAAAAGTGGTATTTTTTGGTGGAGGCAACTAAGAAAGGTAGGCAGTTTCTTGAAGGTGATCCACAATTTGAGAAGCAAATAGCTGTCTAATATAAAAGTCATTCAAGACTAGGTTCTGCCAGATTTTCAGTATGAGAAATATTTGCTGCAGTGATAATCCTGCTAATTTCAGTGAGATAGTGTGAATAGGAAAGTAATCCTCAACCCAAATAACCATGATGGAATCAGAGAAAAGAATCAGATTAAGCTATAACTTTTTCTTCCAGTAATGCCTAATCCAAAGCTGTGATAACAGTGATTGATTTCAGTTATTGTTTTGGGTTTTTTCTTCAGTATCCTTACGGTCTTTCTTTCAGCATCTTTCTTCCTTGAGATAAAGTTTAGAGAGAAGTCAAACATGATAAGAGAAAAAAGCAAAGAAAGAAAACTGAAATGCTGGCATGCAAAAAAAACAACCTTATAGTTATGTAAAAGAAAATAAAGAGAGGAAAAATCTTCTTTTCAATAAAAAAACCCAACAAAACTTCACAAAACCAAAACAAAGAAGAAAAACAAACTTTATCAAGTGGAAAGTGGTAAGGCACATTGTCACAGGAGTTGAGGAAATTATGGATGGATATATGGATATATATGCATGGATATATGCAAGTTAGAGCCAGCTATCAGAAACTCTAACAGATAATGAAATTTGCAGTTACCTGGTATGAAGGAAAGGGTTACATGATGTGCTAAAGATTCAAATTGTTTTGTGACTAATGTTGAAACTATTATATTTTCCATGAAACATAATTTTAAAAAAAAATTATGCAAGAAGCAGCAATGATTTTATTAAAAAGGATAAGAATATCAAGGGTTGTCTGGGATACTGAAGGATACATACAGTTTAGCTCTACAGATTATAGTACACGAATAAAAACTAGATTTCAATCTCCTTTGCATCTGGCTTTGGTTTGCTTGGGGTTTTTCTTAATGTAAAGGCCAAATTAGGAATTTTCAAAAGAAATAATCTATATTAGACGAGGTTTATAAAAAGCAGCGTTTGTCAGAGCACCCTGCAAAGAGACAAGCTGCAAGAAATTTTTTCTTGTGGTCTGTGTGCTGTGTCTTCACAACAGAGTCAGTGTTTTGGCTCTTTCTGATCATCCCTACCACTCTTCCCCTGACAAATATTAGAACGTTTAAAGAAACATTTGATTAGAGCATAAACATTCTCTGTTGGCATGAGTATATTACCGGATGCAAGGGCACATCCCAGACTGAGCTCCTTGGGGTAGTTACTGTCCTCCTTCCATGTTCTCTCTGCACTTTTCCGCTTTGCAGTCTTACCTGTGGAAGAAGAAAAAGGCGATTTAGTGAGCAGAGAGAGGAACTGTGAGGTTGGCCAAGCAGCTCTGGGCAGTCTCTATCACCCCCTTGGAGAAGCTGAGCACCTCATTGGGACAGGATGGAGGAGGAGCTCAGGAAACTGAGAGACACAAGGATCTGACAAAACCAGTCATGGTTTGTTAATGGCTGAATGATAAAAGGAGATGAACTAAAGTTAAGTGGGGCATTGTGAGCATAGGAGCTCACAACAGGCCTGGGAGGTAGGAGCTGTAGGAGGCATAGAAGTTTCTGGAGAACAGAAGGAGGAGTTTAGTTTTAAAGAGGCATTGGGGAAGAGCAGATGTAATATGAAATGGTTAGAGAGAGAGAGAGAATTTAAAAGGAGAGGGATAACATTTATCAACAGAAATCATGGAGACTTTTACTACTGAGACATTTACAGAACAATAGGAGATTATATCTTCCCATTTCTCTGTCTTTCACCTTCCCTGCACCCCCAAATTTGCTGACAGAATGATCTGAATTTCTCTAGTTGTCCTACTTTGGGTTGATGTTCCTTGCTATGTTGTGAATTAGGAGGAAAATCAATACTGTGGTAACACTTCATGGATTGTCCATTTCTGTGTTCAGTTACCCACTGGCACACAGAATTGAGATAAAGATGCAAGCTATTTTTAAAACAGGTGGCACAAACTATTATTATTACTATGTATTTGGATGTCAAGCAGAGCATCACCACGGTAACTAGAAACAGTTCCCATTTTCTTTGCAGACTCAGAAAAACCATTCCATGCTTTGAATTACTGAGTTTACATTTGGAGGTTTTTGATGCAGTCTCAAGGGGTGTAAATAGAAAGGGGGACGTGGATTCTGCTGACTCTGGGTAGAGTGATGCACTCAGACTTTGGACCTGCAGACACCACACACCAACTGGATGTGTGGGCTGCTGGTCCTCCATGCTTCTCTGTGTCAGATAAATACTCCTGAGCTTCATCAAGGTGAGGAACTGCTTTGGGTTAAGACTATTTTTCTTTGTGTCTGTGTGTGTGTTAGTTTTAATCCAATCCATTTGCTCACTCTGTTTTTTTGTGTGGCATGAGAAAGAGGGAGGCAGAGGAGGGATTGGGCCAAGGCAAGGTAAGAGCAGGATGGTGCCTTTCAGCATCAACATGAGCTTGTGCAGCCTTAGTGTGCTGATGCCAGCCAGCATGTTCCTGTACACGTGTCCAAAGCAAGTTACATCCTCGTGTAGCTTTTATAGCTACAACCATTATACAAATAAAGTGTTAAAAATTGCTGTCTCTTGCTAGTCACATAAGAATGGCTTCACAGATACTAGAGTATGTTTTATATCTAGATTTAAAATATCATCGTATTGCATCTGCTCACTTACTTGAGAAAAATACTTTCTACAAAGAAACACCCTGCAGAAGAGGTTTCATATCAGACAAAAAAAATTAATTCGGAATTTTTTAATTAACTTTTTGTTGATGTTGTTTTGGGGTTTTTTGCAATGAGCTTCATAGGAGAAAGCTTCAGGAAGACTGTGTACTAAAATTCTGTATCTTGAGTCTGGTGAAACTGATTTATAATCCTGCCTGAATGTATGTCTAGTGGTAGGTAAATAAATACTTTTTTTTCAAAGTTGACTCAGGCATCAGACAAACAGAAACTTAAAATTATTCTCTTCAAATTCTTTTTTTCCTAGAGTTACAGTCAGACCTGTATTCTTATGTCTGAGGATAGGAAATGTCATGTTGATGGATGAGTTGTGAGTCTACCTCTTCCTCAACTAGGCATTGGATGCCCACTTTGCTCTCTGTTCAGCTCTGATGAATTGAATGGCATGGCACTGACATGAATGAGAGCAGAAAGGCAGCTGCAGAATGCCTTTCAAAACCAATAAAATTAATTTCATACAAAGGTGAATTTTCCAAGTGGGTCAGAACCAGTTAAGGTTCTCCTGCTACTACAGGTATGTCTGCCCATATGCAGCGTGTGTGTTCGTTTTACTTTGCAGGAAATGTGACTTTCTACCAGAAAATTCATATGAACTGTGTTCTACTAAGTGGAAATAGAACTCTTATTCACATTTTATGAAGTTGCTATTTTAGGAGATACTCTGTATTTTCCACAATTTTTGACCGTATTTTTCTGTACTTATTGAACTCTTTTTCTTTCTCTCCAGAAATGTTATTTCACATAATACTTTCCTGTGCACATTGCCAGTAATGACACAGCAAAATAGCTACAGGGTCACCTTTTGATGTTAGAGCTCACCCACATTTCAGGCTTAATTGAGATATTAGCATAAATGTTACCTTACTATAGTTTTTTCTTTTTATCAGAACAGTGTTGTAAAGTCAGAGCAGTGCCTGGACCTTACTTCCACCTATTATCCCTGTCTCACTGGAGGGAAAAGCTACACATCACACCAGCTGATCTACGTGTTTATGGTTAGCCCAATGCTAGAAAGTAAATAAAAGAGGAAGGATGCAAAGTATCTTACTGTTCTATATCAAATTTCACCACAATCCAGCCTTGGTTTAAATGCAGTTATATAGTAACATATTAATATACATGAAGCTGGGACAAAGATTGGAAAGCAGGACTCTACCACACAGTGAATGAGTTAATAATAAATTACACAGAAGATGAGTAGGATGCTCATTGCAAATGTACACATCTTTAAAATACAAAATTGCTGATTTAAAATTACTATTCCAGTTTAAATTAGAACGTCTGATTACAATGAATTGGAAAACACCAATGTGTGTGGGAGTTTGAAGGGTAGACAAGAAGTGAGTTATTTACTGGGTCTTTTGGTGGGTGGGTTTGGGTTTTTTTTTTAATACTTAAATATTTTAATACTTAAAAATTTCCACTTTAATTTATCTGTCCCATATAAATAACTATTAGATAATTCATATTTTTTTTTCATTCCTTGGCTGGTCAATATTAACTCCTTCTATTCAACTGGCAGTATATTTTCCTATTTCTGTTTTGCTTATCTGTTAAGAAGTTTTTTTATAAAGTGCTGATGAAAACACAAACATCACAAAAATGTCATTGCATCCAAATATTAATTTTTGCTAGTTTTTAGCTCTTTTGAAACTGGGAATAAAGTTAGCACTTGAGAACATGTAGGTGTATATACTGGCTATTCTGCTTTTCTGCCATGATCAGCAGATGCCTGTAAGGAAACAAACACTGTGCATTCCCACCCTTACCAGTGAATTAGCTCACATCTTTTAGGGGCTTTTCCTGACTTGGAGAAAACCAAAACAAATAAAACAACACCAACACCACCATCACACCCCAAAAAAACCCAAACTAAACCAACAAAAAAACCATGGTCTCTCTGGCAAGATCAAACATTAGTTATTATGTCCTGGTCTTGGAAGTCCTTTTTTATTTTTCTCAGTAAACTCTTAATGTTAAGGGTTTTTGCCTTGGCCAGGTACCATCATGGGTATTGTGCACAATTCATCTTTGTTGAGTAGGCAAACAGAATACCTCCCAGCACAAATGCTTGGAGCTTGTATTCTACATTAATGTTTTCTGCAGTATAAACAAGAAAGCAAAAAGTGCAGACCATCTCTTCACCATCCTTTGAGATCAAGAATGTACTCCAAAAAATATTTGTAGAAGGAATAAGTCTCATGCTACCCTTTCAGTGGCAACAGAGCATGCAGTTCATAGATGTTCCCTGGTTCATTAATCTCTAATGCCACAAGTTGTACTAATAAACTCTAGATTTGCTGGTTAGATGAGCTGCTTTTCTCATTAATGCTCACTCCAAATACACTGAGTTTTGTGTGAGTATCTCATGGGTTCAGTTTTGTGTCCTGAGTATTTGAAAAACACTCAGTATGAGCTGCTGAGTCCAGTTTCTATGTGCTGAGCCCCCTGTAGGGTTTGGCATTGACAATTTGAGCAGTATATGCACCCACATTTTTAAATTTTAAATTTAAATAGTGGTGGTTAGAAGCTCCAGAATAATTTTAGATACGTGTATAAATACTTCTAAATATGTATATATGGTATGTAGGTTTAGGTACACTTCTCAAATGACCTGAACTGAGAGCTTAGAATGTTTTTAAAATTGTTTTCAGTGAAAATGCAGAGTAAGTAATGGCACTATTGACAACATTAATGAATGGAATAGTTGATTGCCTGTTGTGTAACTGAACCAATGAATATTCATGGTTCCCCTGGTATAGGGCTGGCATATTTTAGCTAATTAACTCTTCTGCATAGCTGGTGTATGTGCATTCTTTTTGTGTGACACCAGTGTTTAATTGAGGTGTGACAGATAACAGGAAAGGCAGTTGCAAACAAATAAACAAAGCAAGCTCCACTGTAAGTGGAATGCTACCCCTTAATGGAAATTTGTATGCAAATTAACTTTGTCATCCCTCTTCAAAGGGCCTAAAATTCACACTCTTGGGGCATGTTTTGGTTAGAAATTGGCAAGAGAAACACTTATTTAAGGCAATATTATTTATTTCAAAAGAACATAAAAACATGCACTCAGAATGCTTCTAAATTTTGATACTGCCATTACCCCCTTTACTGAATATATTTGAGTCTACTGCACAGCCTATGAATTAAAGCTTTAAGATAACATTTTTTCCTTTGAGGATCTTGAATGTAGGCCAAGGTAAACTAAAGATCAAAAGTTGAGCTGCTTTCTCAAGCAATTTCTTTTTCTTGGCTTCCTACTCTCTTTGGCTGGGAACACATAGAGTGGCTTCCAAGGAGCACAGCTTGCCACAAGGTGATGGTCCCCACCTTGTTCAAAATACAATGCCTAATAACATGCCCTGAAGCTGGGTTTGGAGCATGTAACCAGATATCCTTTTGGTGGCTTTGCAACCTTGGCCAGTGCAAAATCCAGACACAGCTGAGCTGTTGCCTCAAGCCAGGAACTGGGAGCTTTTGTGGTCTGAAAGTGTAGAGGTGCCCCTATATACAGTCAGAAAATACTGATCTGAGCAGTGTGCTCTGCTGCTCTGCTTCCCAGGGAGGCCTTGCCTGGTGTAGCTTCCTCTCTTCTCATCATCTTTCAGCCCTCCCACAGCAGAAGGATGAAAATTTCAGTCCCAAACCACAATGTTTTCATGTTAATGGACCACATCAATCCACCTGCTGTTCTTGAGTTATTCTTTTCTGCCTATCAAAACGATAGCTTACTAATTTTTAGCCTTAAATTGTATTTCCCTCTTTTTCTGTTCTTCCCTGCGTTCTATAACCTTATCCACCATACTGACATTTTCCCTTGCTTTTCCTTGATATCTGTTGCATGGAAGACTTAATGTATCTTTACAAGGGATATAGGACCATCTGCATCTTTATGTCAGAATGACTTCTAACTTTCTGGATCTCATCCTTTTCTCTGACCCATGACTGCTAGGGCCTTCTGTAATAAAAATAATTCTGGAGTCTGGGTGATTTTAAGTGTTGGTTATGTAGCAGAGCTTTTTAATCAAAATCATTGCCTCAGACCCATAACTTGTCATACAGGGCTGGAATCCATCTGGAGGAATCATACTGACATAGATTTAAGGGAATAAAGGGTATTTGCTCTGTAGCTGGTGATTCCATGTGTACAAGCTCCAAGGCATTCACAGCAATATTTATATCAGGTAAATTCAAGTAAAGATGCTTGCTGCCTAGCTTAAGTCTGTTTAAGCTGTTACCAGAAAGTCAGGCTGATCTCCTAAGGAAGGTGTGGCTATACTTAAAACACAAATTTTAAAGTTCTGATACATAATAAATTATATTTCTGATCTCAGCCATGAAAATTTTATTCAACTCAATGAAAATCAGTTCAACTGTTCATTTTTTGAAATGGCACCATTTCTGTGTGTGCTTTCTACTCTGCTTTGAAACACCATTGGACTTCTCTGTGTAGGAAGCTATAAAATAATATAATCTCTTAGAATCTTGACCAATATAGTTTTTATGTTCTTGATACAATTTATCAAAGAAAGAGTAGAACATGATCTCTCTGAAAATTAAGATCTGAACTACATTTTCATTATTTCTTTCATGAAATGGTTCATGTTCTGCTTCAGTATTTCTCATGAAGAAAGTACTTTTGAAACCTAAAGAGTCTTTCATTTCCATATTTGTTTTTTTTCTGTCTGGGAAGCTTTAAAAATTAATTCCATAATGAAATTATTTTAACTAAATAAGTTGTGTCTAATTATATCTAACCTACATGATTATTTGTCATAAATATCTATCAAGTTGTAACACCCAATCACTTAATACATAAATCTCATTTTATAATAACCTTTAGTAGATTTTGAAACAGCAGTATTCAAATTATTTGGAAAATAAATATTTTTGTAAATGTTAAAGCTGTATTTTTTCCTGCCAATAGTGCTCCAAGGGAAAAAATCTATATACTAAATAGGTTCAGTTTGCAATTGTTTAAAAAAATCAAATTTTGCCTGGGGGTTATTGTGAGCTCTTTTATTGCCTTCTGGTGGCAATAGTGGACTGTGGCAAATGGCAGAATCTTCTAATGGGCTTTCAACATTTGTGAGCATTTTTTCCGTATTTTACCCCAATGCTAGGGTGAAATTGGAATGGGGTAAACTGGGCAAGCCCATTTCAAGGGACATGGCAGGAGTGTGCAGCTGTGGATGTGCAATTTCTGCTCCCCAGAAGCTTTCCACAAGAAATCTGGAATGTCTATTTTGGTTCTGAGCCTTTAAACCTCACAAGAAGGGTTCTTTCTTTTATAATGTATTAATTTTAATCAGCATAAGCACTGAAATAATCAGGAAGGGGAATAAAAGCATTCTAATAAGCATTTTATTGTCTTTCCATATAGATGAAGCTACAGATTTATAGTACTGAAAATGCTCTTGTAAGCAGGTAACGTTTCTAACTCTTCCAGCCCTCACAAGACTATTTGGAGTAGTGTTAGCTTATGCTTCTCAAGCACTTATTTTTTTTTTTATCTAGAACCCCACATGATCCACTTTTGTCTAGTTTAATCAGTCCCATAGGAGCCCCCTGACCTGCTTGCCCAGAAAACTGAGAAAAGAAAAACTCACTTGATAGTTCTGTGACCTGGAGTCAGAAATCAAATTGCAGTCTCTCTCAGGAGAGCACTAACATTCACTTTCAAGAAGCTGTGTATTTAGAGGCACTGGCCTAAGCTCCTATTAGAAGGTGAGACCTGAGGCAAGTTGCTCATAAATAAAACAAATAAGGTTACTTGTATGCTGTCACTCCAAATTAATTGACTTCAGCAGAAGAAGATGCATAAAAGAGTTGTTTTGACTTTGGGTATCCCTTATGTAGTCTGGCATCAATTTCATAGGATTTGTTGGAGTTACAGGTGCAGGAAGTGAGCAGAATAATGCATAGTACTTGTTGAGCACTGAGTTTTCTGTTTGAGTTCCAGACAATCAATGAGTGCAGTGGTTAGTGGCAGGTAGCTTGCAAGGTTCTTTGATTTTCACCTCATGAAATATGAATATGTTAGCTTGCTAATAAAATATTCCTTGTACGGTAAGTGGCATGTGTCCAAAGATAATTCTTTGCTGACAGTGTGTCCATTTGTTGAGTCAGCTATGTATCTAAAGACCCATCTGCTCTTCCTCTGAAGGAAGAATAAAAAATATTTTCTCTTGTTCCCTGTGGGATAGCAAAACATCAATCAGTAGAACTGATCTAGAAAAAAAAGCAGAATTTTTTCCTTCATAATTTAAAAGTCACGTTCCTATCCTCTTGATTTTATGGAGGCAAAGACATACTACAGTCAAAATTAGTTAATGTATTTATGGACTAAGGGAATAATGTGAATAAGAGTGTCAGAATCTAACCTTGTAACACTGAATAATTAAAAGCAAGATCATCATGAAACTCCTTTTTGCCTTCAGGTGGCTGCTTTTCTGTAAGCTTTTTGAAAGGTGTTACATGCCAGGAATAAAATGTAAATAAAACAGCCAAGGGCATTAAATTGCAGTATAACTGCTTTTAACTTTAATAGCATTCCCTGTACCTGAAATACCCACTGTTATTTAAAACTTGACCTCTTTGATTTGGCAATAACTTCGACCCTAAAGCTAGCAGGTAATATGGTAAATTATACTTCAGCACTGTTTTCACATAAGACTTCACCTTCCTGACGCAGATTCAATGAAATTGGTAGTCTGCCTTAACTTTGCTTTTGCATAAATATAGTGACAAGTGAATTCCTTTATACGTTTTAAATCAAAGGTGAAGTAAGAGTACGCTTCCTGAGCTGTTGACTAAAATTCTGGGACACACTTTCAGCTGTTTCTCTCTTATTTGAGTGCTACTAGTATGACTGTGCACAGTGCTAATCATTACTATTTCAGTGTATGTTGATACTTAAGCTGAAAGTGTGGAGGTTCTTTCTCTAGCATGTTCTAGGCAACAGATTTGAACATATGTATGCATGTGTGCTTCGTGCCCATTACAAAAGAATCCTTGATATTACCTGACTTTGAAACATTGTGCAAGGCACTGGAATCTGAAATATTTTACTTCTTCCCATAGAGCAGTGGAAAGGTAAGTCCAGCAGTTGAGCTCAGTCTTGTCCTGGGAAGATCAATCTCTTTCATGTTTGCTACTAAACTCCAGAATTTTTAGTGTGTGGAGGGACATGAGCAAGAATAACATTTTAGGAATAGTTAAAGCTAATTATGAAACATTGTATCTGAATTAAGAGAGTGAAATGAGCAGATTAATTTTTATCACGGGTATGCAGACATTTCATGTTGGGCAGAGCATGCTATTTGTGATAGAATTTCTAGATTTATTCTTGACTAGATTTTTTAAATCATTTGCTTCATTCTGATGTTAAAACTGAAAGCATAAGGTAATATCCAGCACACCTCCTTTCATCAAGGTCACTGCTCCACCAACTTAGATCTGAACATATTGTGGAAATTTGAGTCTTCTCTGCACATCATGCCCTCATAATGTCACTGGTCCTTTGGATTGCTCCCCCCCAGCCTCTTGAGGGAGATTCTTGGAGCCTCTGGTATCCCTCACTGCCGGAGTTCCTTTCAGCGTGGTCACTGAACATCAGGTCTTAAAGTTGCAAAGAAAATGCAGAAAGTAAAAACTTTGCAGGCCACGTGATGCCCACAGGTTACATACAGGCTGGCTGCAGAGATGGAAGGCACAGCTTCCTTCTGGAGGGCAGGGAGCCCTCAGAAAGGATCAGTCTTTTCCCAGCAAGGGGCAAAACCAATCATCTTGGCTGCACTTATGCAATAGGTTTGCATGAATATATACAACCACGAGGTATTTGTATTCCCCTATCAATGATGTGTTTCACCTCTCCCATATGTGCAGAACATACTGAAAAAATCCATAGGTAGTGAGCTCACAGATTGCCTAAAACAATCTAGGGGTGTGTTGAGGATGTGTGAGGGAAGTGCCTACAGTGAAGTCCTTCTGACTTGGGTCCTGCAGCAGATGTTACAGAAGGAGCTGAAACAAATGATTCCCTGCAGCCTGGTGTGGCTATTTGCATTATGACAAGAAATCTTTCAGAAAATTTCAGTCACGTTTCCTACCTCTTTCCACCTGTTTGTTGGACATTATCACTCAGCTACTGGCTGGACATTTCCTTCTCCCTTCTGTGCTGCAAGGTTTGGGACAGTGTCTCTCTCAAGGCTGTGGAAGCTACCAGGTAGATAGTCCTCACTTTTCTCTATGTTAAAAAACAAATAGGACCACTGAGCATCCTATTTCTCCATGACCTGTTAAAAGTCTGTCTTTTGATGTGAAGCAAAAGAGGCTTACTACACACTTAGGAGGCAGTGACAAAAAATTCCTAGTCTGTGTTTACCTTTCAACTGACTTAAAGCTCAGGAGCAGGTAATAATCCCTCAAACTATGCATGGTAGCTAGGAAACCTTACTAGATACCTTCCTTACCCTTATAAGCTTTGATTTTATAGTTGCTAAGGCATTGCTGAAGGGGAATAGTGGTTTATAGGCTTGGTTCTGCAGCTGGGGAGACAGGAATGCTTCAGTCTTCCAGTCCTCTGTGGGAGCACAAATAGATCCCACAAAGCAGGAAGGAAACCATCCTGTCTTTCAGATCCTCTCCAAGGAGACAAGAATTGTGTGGGAAGCATCCAGAGCTTGTTAGAGGCAGCAAAGATAGTTTGCCACTAGTAGCAGGAGAGAATTTTCTTGGTGGCAGAAGAGAGAATTTTTGTGAGAAAATGGTTAGAAACTCGCTGTGGGAGCAATGGAAGTGGGATTCCAGGCATGTTTGCTTTTTGGAAATTCTCATTTTAGGTTGTGGAAGATATTGGGCCTCAAATAGTGATTAAAACAGGGGGAGATGTAATAGGGTCCACAGATCATGGAGCAATGAAAACACTTTCAGAAAGCTGCTTCCTTTAGAAAAAGGAAACCACTGGTGGTCTTAACATACAGAAATTTTCTACTTGTAAGATTGGCCAGATCCCAGGACAAAAAAAAAAAAATATATATATATATATGTATGTATGTATGTATATAGGGCCTTGACATTTTTGAGGGTTAATTTGTTTGTAAAAGGAATCTGTATTTTGTCTCCTACTCCTAAAGAAGGCAGAAAGGTTTTTGGGAACTTCTGTGAGCAACCAAGCTTTAGAAAGCTTTAGAAAATATATCCAATCACCCTCAGATTTGGCCTGCTTCTCCTTTTCTGTCTTGAGTGATTTCAGCCATGATTAAGATTTCCAATTATATTATAGCTGGAAGGTTAAAGCACATCAAAGCAACCTGATGACAATCTTTATTGTCCAGGCTACAAGGAATGAGAAATATACTCATTAGTAAAAATGTAAGCTGTTATGAAGTGCCTTTCAGTTCTGCTTCTCGGAGCAAAATGCATGTTCCTATTCTCCTTCGAATCCAGAAGGAACTAAGGCACTAAGCATTGAAACAACATAGGGGAAGGACAAATGCAGAGAAAAGATGGAAATGTGGAACATAAAGAGATGATGTTGGCCACAGAAAAGTTTCAGAAGTCTGTTGGAAGGCTATTTTCAGTGGTGAAGCTATAGAATATTCCTAACTTGTTTTCATTTTTGATTGGAACAAAACTGAACTTTTCAGTGTTTCTCTAGGAAGTACAGTTCTGGAGTGAAGAATAGTAAATTTGGGTTATTGGAAATATTTTGAACTTATTTTGATTTCTGTTTTAGAATGTAGTACAGAAATGGGATATATAAGTATTTAATGATAAAAAATTAATTTATTTTTCCAGAAAAATACTTGGGCATTAAAATTCCTTTTCTTACCTTTTTTTTTTCTCTCCCTTTTAAATATTATTTAACATCAACATAGTTTAGCAAGGTATTTTTAGTTTTGTCAGAACCGTATTTTCTGAAAGAAAATAATTCCCTTAAAATTTTTTCTGACTGGCTTAATTTCAGAGCCATATATCTAGACTATTCTTCTCCTAATGCAGAATTGTCCCCTGCAGTATATTTTACCAATGCTTTGTCCCCTCTTGCTATAAATGTCTCAGACAATGAGACTCCCACTGAAAGATTACTCCATAGTCTAATAGATCTGTCAGAAAGATTTTCCTGAATCTCAGACTATATTTTCCCTGTCTTAATTTGGGATGTCATAGAGCAGCTCATGAAATGCAAGCACAGTAAATCACTTGAACCAGATGGTATTCATTGGAGGGTTCTGAAAGGAATAAAGTGGGAAACAGGGAAGATACTGGCAATAAATCATTAAAAAATAGCAGCTGTTCCCTTTAAAAGAGAAAATCAAGACTGATGCCCCTACTCAGACTAAAAGTTATTCTTTTTTTTACTGGAATAAAAGATCAATTTCAAGAATTTCATTCTGATGAGCTTAATCTCAACATCAAGGAAATCTGATAATAACTGACAATATTCAAAGTATTAAAATTACTGTTTTAGACCAAGCCATGCCATTTCCCACAGGGGTAAATAATGGCTCACTAGTGAGAGATCTCTGGAAGAAAAACAGTCACCATTGTGTAGGTAATTCCAGTCTAGAAAAATTTACCACTGAATGACTCAAACTTTTCATGCAAATGGAGCATGAGAAAGTTAAGACTTGTAATGGTCCCTAGTCCTGGTGGCAACCCCTTCTTCTCCATGGCCTCCAAAAGAATCCTTTACCTCAGCTATTAATGCATGTGAAATTTGGTGCATCCTGTTCCACTTTGGATAAATTTTCCATCAGTGGAATTTAAATAATAAACCTTTCCCTGGGAAGTTTGTGTGAATTGCCCTGTAGTTACATGAGAATGTACCACGACGAGGGAAGTTTCAGTTTTCTTAAGCAGCAGGTATTTGTATTACAAAGGAGAAGTAAGACAAACTGGGATTTCCATATAGAGATAAAGAATTAAATTTATTTTTACTCACACCTTATCTCCAATTGTGTTAGAAATCTGGCAGGTATGCCTGGGGCTTGAACCACCTGTTGAGAAAATCTTACCCATTAGTGTTGCATGAGCAAGTTACATGAACAGAGACAGTGAAATCAGTCTCAGAGAAAGGAACACACGCTCAGCAAAAGCTGCTGGGAGTTGTGTAAAAAGCCAAAGAGGACTGAGAGCATTAAGAGAATTATTTGTTCATCTGAATGCTTTGGACAGGGAAAGAAACTGTTTCTTTTCTGCTGTGTCATTGTGGTACCTTCTTGAGATCTTTAGATCTCATTCATGGTGGCTCGATCCACTCTGTCCTGCTGCTTATCAGCTATCAAGGGTGTCTGCTAAACCTCTTAAACCTCTGCTCCTACTATTTTTGGTTTTTGTAGGCATCATACATTCAGCCCTGGCTCATGTTGCTTATAAATGCCATCTGCATCTGCATTAGATTGAGTCTAAACAGGAATCCCTCTGTGGATGGCCCAGATCTATGTCTGCCAGATGACCCAGAAGTATGTACCTGAGGGACTGCTATATTCCTACTGCCATGGCTTTGGCAGAAAAGGGGTTCTTGAAAATAGTGACTACATCAAATTTCCTCAAGCAATCCTGGAAGACTGCCCCAGAGCCAGCACCAGAACTGTTCCTACAGCAGGAATTCTAACCGTGGCTATTTTGCCTTCAGAGATGTATGAAGAAACACTTATTTCATTAGCACCTTGGCACATCACTGCTATCTTTTAAACTTGTCTACCCTTCCTTCCACACATAAAACAGCTTTGGAGACTCAGGCAGAGGGATTGTTCTGCCCCTATATCTCCTTGGTTTATGGTTTATCCACAAAGGAGCAACCTTAGGAAGCCAACTGAGGCAGCCTCCCCGCTGCCAGCTAATGACCAAATGCAAAACTCTTTATTTATGTGCAAGAAATCCACATTCTGGGACAGAGTCCACACAAATCTGGCCATGTTTTGCCTGGATTTAGTAGTATTGGCATTGAAATCCATGTGCAAGGGAACTGGATGTGTTAAAGAAGAGGTGTTCTATTTCTGTGATTTCTCAATAAGAGGGGTAAACCTTAAGAAAAAAAAGAAACAAAAAACCAGCTCCCCTCAAAACAAGTAAACAAAAAAAAAACAAACCCAAAATTTAAAACAAAAACGCTAAAACAAAAAACCCCAAACAAAGGAAAAATTAAAAAAAAAACAAAACAAAACATAATAAATAATAATAAATAAATACAATAAAAAAAAAAAATTCCTGGTTGTTTATTTCTAATTATCCCCAAACCAAGACTTTCTTCTGCCACATGCAACACTTTCCATGAGTAACCTGAAGTGAGTGTGCTCTGTGGTCTTTCTGAAGTCCTAGTGCCTTGATTATCCTGAGTGAGAGATGCACCAGAGTGCTCCTTATGCTGCTCACACCTGGGTTTCTCTCCAGTCTGCAAGGACATGCAGCCCTTACAAGGTCAGGACTCAGACAATATTCACATCTATTTCCAGGACTGCAAAGTGAATCATAGAAAAAAGATACAAGCACTGTGATCCAGTTTGATCCTTATTTTTATCTTATTTTTATCTTGTTTTCCTTCTAGTATTATCATTTCTTGTCCTTCAGAAGAATTTGTTTGATACGCTGTGGGCTCCCAAAGCAACCTCAAAGTCTGAAGTAGTGTTTCTGATTGAAAGGTATCTTTGGAAGGATATGAAATCATTCTCTCAAAAACTTTGAGATCAACTTAGAAATAACAATTTCTTGAAATGCAATACTGTTTGTTTTGTTGTTTTTTTTTCATTCATCTCCTTTTGGGGTTTGCATGTTTGCAGAGTGATGTCTGTACCATGAGTCCTGCATAAGCCAGATGGCCAGAGGAACAGATGTAGATATTCAGAGTTTACCATAAAATGTTTTTTGTTCACTCCAATTTTTTGCATTAACTACGCTCTGCTTCTCAGAGGTGATATCTGGAATTTCTACCAAGCTACTATGGAGAGTGATGGACTTTTGGAATATCTTGCAATCAGTTTTAGGGAGTATAAAAGGGGTTCTTCCTGGTGACTAGGCCCACTGTAGGCTACTGATGATACAAAATCATAGAGTAAATTTTGATTTAGAACTAAATTGTTCATGGTGGATTGTGTCACTTCCTTTAAAATTGGCATCATTTTAATGTGCTACTTCTCTGACATATTACCACCATGATGCACAGGCTTGCTGGTTCGTGTCCATTTAAAGATTGCTCCCAAAGGTGTCCCATCATTTTCTTCCAGGGAAATAAGTGCTGTCTTGCCAGTGTTGTCTTGGAGTATTGTGGTAGGGAGATCCCACCATGGCATGGTTCACCCCCCACTTATGTCAGGTAGAGCCAGGTCTCAGACCTGAAATTCTTGAAAGTTTGATGTACAATACACAAATACGGTGAAGACATTACCATTCTCAAAGACATAGAAGAAATCTTAGTTTAGGAAAAAAGATAAAGACTTCCAATATAGGGATTATATATCTGTTAATTTCAGCAAGTGCAACTACTTAGAAGAAACTTAGCTGAAAGCAAAAGTACAAACCAGAAAATCACCTTATCCTGGCTCAAACCAGGACAGAGGCAAACACTGCTTTTCCACCCTTTTTGTAGATAAAACATTAGCGAATAAAATGGAGGATCATATTCCTCTTTTGAAACACTTCCTACTTAGAGATTTGAAGAAAAATCAATGTGACATTTGAATACACTTTGAAGTTCTTTCACAGCTTGAAACTTCACAACTTTTGTCTTCCCCTTTTTTTATCAACTGTATTCATTACATTTCCATATAAAGAAGCCTGCTTGTTAAATACCATTTCTCTTGCTCTTTTCTCCTGGCGCTTTTTTTTTTTTTTTTTTTTGTTTCTCCTATTTCCCCCTCTCCTTCCACTTTGCTCTCCAGGAGGATGGAACACTTTCTCTCAAAGGTAGCAACTCACCATTCAATTAAAGCCCCGGTCTTTGTAAGGACAGATAATAACTTTGATCACCGCATTTGTATAATTAAGGGACAGGCCCCTGACTTAAAGGAGCTCCTCTTTCACCTTTGAAAGGGCGAGAGCATGAGTTTTCCGCAGCACCAGCACAGTAGGAAAGTCCCAATCTCCTTTGGTGTCACATCTATCTGCATCCCTCAGCCTGCTCCTCCCCGGTCCCAGGGATGCCGATTAGGCAGCCTCCCGCTGGCTGCAGATGGAGTGAAGCGGAGCGATAAGGAGAGCTCCTGCCTCCCCTCGCCTCAGATCGGCCGAGGGAGAGCTCTGCATCCCAGGCAGCCCAAAGTGTAAGCCGTTTAAACAAGCGTGCAGGAAATATTGGGGTAATTACCCAGCACGGGGAGGGGGTCTCTGGCTATCTGCACCGTTGAGAATGGACTCAAAAACTCGCTCGGCGGATTAATGGATCCCGTTCCTGCAGCCGTCTTTTGAAATCGTTCTCCAGGAGGCTTAGAGCCAAAAGTTGGGGGAATACAGCACGCCGAGGAGAAGCATTCTCACCCCTAGCCCCACGTATTTACTAGTGTCTGCATAGTGACTTTCTTCTCTGCCAAAGCGTTAAGAACTTTAGGGATAATTCATGCTTGGTAAATTTGTTGACTGTAATAAGATCAAACCGACAAAGGGAGAACAAAAAAGCAGTTCTGCCTGTGCTTCCTTATCAGTGGTGATGCTAGTTAAGTGCTCTGATCACAGGGAGCTGCTCCGAGGAGCTCTTGCATGCTACTTAATTCAGTTTACTGAGAAGAGAGTTTTACTTCCCAGTTTTGTACCAGCTCCGTGGAGCAGCAGTGACCAGCAGGCCGCCGCGGAGGATGGACGGGTTCCTCTCTGTCCCGGCAGGTTGCTCAAGTGGAAAGTCAGCAAAGTGGCAGATTTGTTGCTGGGGGGATGCAGAACAGCCTCTCTGTCTCTTCCTCCCCTGCCCTCACTCTGCCCAGCTGGTGGAGGAGGGAAACTGGCAGTGAAGATCTTGATGCTCTCCCCACTTCTCACATTTGCCCGGCAAAGGATGCACCGGCAGGAGGGAAGTGGGGCACGGCGGGCTCATAGCCCTGCATGTGGGTTTCCTCTATAGCTGCATTTGTACATTAATATTGTGCATGTTGTGCAAGCCAAAAAGGAGAGGAAGGAGAGCTTGCAAGAGGTGTGCTGTGTTTCTTTCCTGAATCGCTCATTTAAGGAAAATAAAATAGTGTCCTGTGATTTAGGTGCTCTGCTGCAGCAAGTATTTTGAAGCCCTTTATTAGCAACTTCAGATAAAGCAAGTGATGAAGACAAAAATGTACTGATCTAATTTTCAACACCTATATTTGCACATAATGATCTAGTACCTCGGCAGTTTCTGTCAGGGCACCTACCAATTCAGACTGTATTTAGTCAGCACACAAAGTAAATTGCTAACTTACTAAAAAGCAGTAAACAGCAAATAAACCCCATTCTTGCTATAGCTGCCAGCTTCTTCATATAGAAATAGCAAGGTACTCTGAAAAGTCTCTTAAGGCCAAAAACTTAAAAGTTGCTGTGTGTTTTCCCTGCCTCCATTTTTTACTACCTTCTCCAATATTTGTACATCTGTGAGTTATCTCCTTCGCTCCCAAAATACCAAGGGCCAGACTTGCAATTAAATTGCAAACATTTGTGTGAGGGAAATTATCTGCTGACATTATGTGGACTCACTAGACCAAAGATTAACAGGATTCACAGCCGGGTAGGTGTCTGGTCTGCCACTAACATGGGAACATCTTTTTGCAGGCACGTGCACAGATACCCACATGTAAGGTCTGCATATGCTTGCATATTCAGGGTTGCACTACAATGCCCTTGCTTCTACATAATGCCCTCAGGAACTCTTCTTTCTTGGTTGATGTTAATAAGTTTTCAAAAAAACCCAAAAATATTTTAGCATAAGCAGATGCATTTAAGAAAATTGCTGGAATTACTGTCTACATCCCCGTAAAACTCCCATCTTTTAGATGGGAGAAGTATGCCTGGTTGATTTCACAGGGTCTCATGCAAGTTTTGCCATGTGTTTCAGGTCTTACATTCCCTCAGCAGAGTACAAAGAATCCCAAATCCCATTTGGTGCTGCTGCATTTTCATTTATCTTTACACCACAGTGCAAAACAAGTGTTCGACCTCACCCCATTCAACTGTGCTCCATTTTGCATTCTGTTTTACCCTTATTCCTCAGGGCCTGGGGTGCCTATAGAGCTAGAAATGACAAGGTATCTTTTTTCCTTTGGCCACAGTTTGGTGATTGATGAATAGCAAAGACAGATACCTGCCCAAGCAGAGGGCTGAGGACCTCTCAGTCACTCGGTGTTGCTCAGAGGATGTGTGCAGTCAAAGTCTAAGGCTGCCACAGGCTGGGAAAGCAAAAAGAATTGTTGTTTAATATGCTAGCCACTAGTCTTACAGACATTTACAAGGGGCCAGGATGGAAAAAGGCATTAGTTGTATTTTGTTAATGATCCACTTCTCTGTAACTGTGCCAATGACTGCTTGCAAGGAAGGAACTTACTCAAACCCAGAAAGGGGACATGGTGTTGCTGTGCTGAGGGCTTTGGATGCACCCACACTGGCAGTAATGCACACATGGGAGTCTGTTTTGTTTTGAAAAGAACACATCATATCTGCAGCTTGCACTTTGTCAAGGATCTGAAAATAATATCCTACTGTAAAGTGTATATATATGGCATAAAGGAAAC
This sequence comes from Florisuga fusca, assembly GCA_038090715.1. Taxonomy (NCBI): domain Eukaryota; kingdom Metazoa; phylum Chordata; class Aves; order Apodiformes; family Trochilidae; genus Florisuga; species Florisuga fusca. Next base: position 5,062,169 of record JAAWXA010000025.1, on the reverse strand, counting down.
CTTTTGTCCAGTGCACATCCTTGAAATTAATCTAGCTTCTGAAATGTACTTGTTCTGAGGAGAAGAAACAAGGCTTGAAAGCACTCCAAAGAACCATGTTGACACCACAGCTGCTGTTTTTAATGCCCCACTGTGCAGGGTAGCATCCTGAAAGAGCCTGAAAGGCTCTGTCCATCTACTCATGCCAGATCCATAGCAGGTGGCTGTTAGAGCTGTCTTTTTCCCCTTGCCAGACTTTCTTTTGGGGATCCATCATAGATCCAAGGGCTGTCTCCACTGGGGCTTGCACCAATTGTTTACTCTGTTTATATTATACTAATTAAGTGATAATCCTGAAATGGCAGGGTGCATGTGAAATAATAATTATTACTTGCAAAGCACAAAATAAGAAAACAATTTCTTTGCTTTGTTTGTGTCCAAATATAATACGTCTGTTTCTCCAAAAGCTGTAAAACTGCTCATTGAAACTTGCTCAGTTCATCCTAGGATGTAATTCTTCTGGCAAAACTGGAGTTGTAGACAGGATGAATTTGGCCCATGGACAGAAACACAGAGTTCTGGTTTCAGGGAAGGAACATATCACAAAAATCTGTTTGGCTGGACTCATCTGTGGTGAAAATAATTTTTTTAATGTTCCCTAGTGATGTAAGTGTTGGAAGGGTCATAGCTCCTGGTCACAGGAGAGGTTCAGAGATGAGTGGGACAGCTTTAATGACTTAGCATCTCTGGGGAAATGAGACAGTCTCCTGCTGTGGCTGCTCCAGAGGCACTTTCAGGAGGTAAACCTGGAATATGTGCCTCACCATGAACTTCTGCAACCTGGTGTATGACTTTTCACACTCAGTCTAGACTAAAAAATTAGATTCTTAGTACTTCTTGAATAGACAAAGCAATTATAAAAAGTGGTAGGACAGACCTAACTTATATTCTCAAACTTTTTTTATAACTTTTAAGGTTGTAAAGGGGCTGCTTTTTACCTTTTGGTACTTCTGTGGTCTCAGGTTTATTCCCAGGGTTAAAGAAACCAGCAGAAGATTCTCAACACTTGACAGTAGGGGAATCACCAGTTGGAAGTGATGCAAAAATTTCCTTAACTGGAATGTCAGTATTTTGTGGCCACTTTGCACGGAAATAACATTCAGTTTCTTCTTCTTTTTATCTTCTGTGCTCTCTTCACTGTCTTGGAACAAGGACAACTGAGAAAAGACATCTCAGAAGTCTATTAAATCCTATTGGGCATACAGGGGATAAATAGGGATCAGCTGCTCACTGAGTTTTCCAGCACAAGGCACCAACATGTATTTTCAGCTGGCAGACTCCCTACATCCATCCAAGGGACAACTGTACAAGTTATTTAGAGAGAGATTTGTCAATGATTAAAAAATACAAAGGCCCTGAACCACAGAGAAAGTAGCCTGTTATGGTATCACTGCATGCATCTCTGTTATTATGCTGTTCTTCAGGAAATTATTGTTGTTCTCTATCCAAGATGGGATCCTGCAGTAGATAAACTTTTTATCTGACCCAACACAGTTTCTCTTGCTTGGAGCCTTTTCATTTTTATCCCCATGTTTTGTTTTAGAATATTCTAAGCCTGGAGTTGTTGAGAAGTTTTGGTTGTGTGAGAGTGCTCTTGCAGGAAAACTACCTCCTGTGGCAATACTTTAGTTTTAAATTATGAATTACTGCAATTCCTTTGGTTTCTGTTAAATATTTTAATAAACAAAAAGTAAGAGAACAATTTTACTTTTCTATTTGACCATGTGATGAATTCAGTTTGGAGGAGTTCTAGTTTTTTTAAAAAGAAGATCTAAGGCCATAAAGCCATTTAATTGCATTGTTTTCCCTATTTGTTTCCCTTTTATTTCTAAATAATTTACCAGTTGAAGTCACCCTGTGTGAAAGCTAAAGGCAACTTTTCTCAAGACAATGGGGACAGCCACTTTTTATTGTTACTGCTTTAGATAAACTGCCACAGAAAATAACCAACTCTGCATGCATGGTAACTATTTTAGAGCCATCTTAGTAAAAGAAATATAGAAGGGTCTACAAAATGGATGGGTGAACTGGGAAGAACCAAGTCTTTCCATCTTTTCAAATAGGACATTTGTCTCACTGGTGGGTCAGAAAGTTGGAGCTATATTGTGTAAATGAGTTTGTAGAAGTGGGACCTTAGCTAAGAAGCAATACAGGAATTAAGTGTGAAACAGAGTTTGTATGGCAACAGAGGTTTGAAAAGGAAAAAGAAATGGGGAAAATGTAGCTGAAGGGAAAAAAGCAGGAGAAATCAATTAAGCAATCAGAAGGCCCCCATAATTTAGCAAGATGTTTTTATTTTAAAGTTAGTTTAAAAAGAGTGATGCACGTCTGTCAGAAGCAATTTTTTTTTTTTCATTCTTTTAGCCTCTCCCTCTTCAATCACGCAGTGCAGACTTGTTACTTCAGATTCAATGACTTGTTTAAAAGGACAGTTTCAGCTTTTGGGGCTTTTTGTAGTAATACAAACAAGCTGAGGTTTTGCCAGACCCCTGGAACAGAAGGCCTGCTTCTTTAGTGTAATGGCTACTTCTTTTGCCCTCATTTGTGTCTGAAAATCTGTTGCCCATACTGCTCCTCTCTTCCCTCACCCCTGCCTCTTCTTGGATCATGTCCATTTTCAGTTTCAGGTCTCTGTGGCAGCTGTTTCAGGTAAACATGGCCTTCAAATGTACTGCTGGCTCACCCCAGACAAGAAAAAAACAGGGAAAAAAAGACACAGAAAAGGGCAAGACTGTTTAGATGGAATTTTCCCATTACTTTTATTTGTAGTTGCCTTGAGGGCTATTTGTAACAGTAGTACCTAGAATATTTTTCAGAATTGTTGTTTTTAAATGTCTTTAGATTATTATATTTGATCTCCCAACTCTGTTCACGTGTTGTAAGCACTTGTAAACTGCATCCTGCTGCAAAATAGAAGGAAATAGGTAGGAGAGCCACCACTTCAATCCCCAACAGAGTACCTCCAGTGAAGTCCAAAGCTCTTTCTGGGTATTGCTTTAGTTCCAGAGAACTCTCACTGAATTTTTCTATTGGCAGAAATGGACAGTAGGTTTTCAGAATATCTTTACTACAGGAAGATTTCACAAAGGTGGAACTGGAGACATGACAGAACATCCCTTCACCATTTACATGTAAACAAGTCCTTCTGTTTCAGAACATATTTTCAGAAGCAATTTGTTTCACCTGGCTCACAGACACCGATGTCCTATTTCCACATGGTTTAAATAGTCAAAATAATGAGTGAATGCTGGGGAAAGCAAGGAGGGTGATAGGGGAATGTATTGTATTTGGTCTCTGTGATGTTGGACCTTTCAGCCTGCTTCATTGTTCCATCTCTCACTCAAAATAAGTCAAAATAAGTCAGCTTTCCTTTATCTGCAGCACTGAAACCTGAACATGCATCAGGTTGGACATGTCAGAAAATATTCTGCTGCTTTAGAAACCCCACTCCACAGTGATGAGCATAATGGGGAGGCTCTTCAGTCTCTTTTTATTTAGTAAAGAGCTGGACATCCCACGATGTCTACTTTGGACCTAATACTAGGAGAATCAAGCTTGCAAGGCATTTAGTTGGAGCCTAGAAAAATATCTGGGTAACACTATCAATCTCCTCATGCAAAAGATAAAGGTAATTACACAGACTGAACAGTGCATCCTTTCCACCCCACCAGCACCACCGAGCACTTAAATCAGTTGGGATCCTGATGTGCTGCTAAAGGGCTCAGTCTGCCCAGTTTGTTTTTTATTGATAACTTACACCTTTATGTAGAATTGACAATTTCTTAATATATAGTGAATTAAACCACATTATACTTGTCAGACAGTTGCACGTACCTAGAAATACAATTAGATGAAAATGATTGTGTATTCTCCATCTTAAGAAGAAAATGGTGTGTGCCAGATTAATGAGGTTATAAGCAAATGAGCAGAATAAACCAGTAAAATGTAATTAAGCCATTTAGAACTCCATAAAAACAGGAACACATAAAAAAAGTAATGCAAACTACAGGGTGCAGTTAGTTACCAGCCCCAGCATGTCAGTAGGACTTTTTTGCTTTTTTTTTTTTAATTTCTCCATACTTTCAAGGCAAAAACATGTTGAAATCATTCTGAGCATTCAAAGTTGTCCATCTGTGTCCCATCCCCATCATATATTGTGACCCCATCACCATCTCTCCCCTTCAGTATCTTCAGCAGGATGTTTGTAAAGAAACCATTGTCTTTTATTCACTCAGTCCAGATGCAGACACTCCTCTTCAGGCATTGCTACTCTGCTCTCCCTGACACAGCACAAGATGTAGACCCATTAGGATGCAAACACACCAATGTTGCCACTCTGTGACATCTTTTGTTTTCTTGCATTTGCACTGCAGATTTCAGTCTCTTCACCAGGGATGCCTGGAGAAGGGAGCCTTAGGAAGCTCAGCACTGCATCCAGAGGCAGTGAGTGAGAGTTAATATTGCTTCATTTTAGGACTGAAATAGACTCATAAAGATAATCCACGGCAGCTGCAGTTCAGCAGAGACATTTTCATTGTGGTCATCAGATGTTTCAAATCCTTGTTGTCTATCAAAGTAGATTTTGATTACAAATCTACTAGTAAAAGTAGATTTTCATTATTCATAAAGCCATTTTAAATACCACAGTATAAGAGGAATGGGATCAAAGGGAAAGAGCTTAACAAGCTGGCAGGATCTGTTAGATTCCCTCTAGTGGCTGATCTTCCAGAATTTAATAAATTTCTATTGCCAGTAGCTAATGCAAAACTAGTTCCTCATTTAGCTGAAGCAATAGATGTTGAGACCATGCAGATGATACCTGTGGGGAATGATGTTAGGGCCCAGGAAAGGAAGACTGGATAAGGATGGAACTTGTGTGTTAACAGTCTTGCATCCAGGAAAAGAACTTCTGGGAGACACACAGGACATGATGTGCCAGAGGTGGCTTGATGTGACAGGTCAGTGGCTTGTGTCCCACAGAAGGCTGGATACAGTGGTGGTCTGAGGATTTACATACATCTAGTGAGAACAGAAGCTGATAGCAGTGAACTTCAGTAACTCCAGAAAATTGGCTGGCAAGTCCTCGTGGGCATAAATTTGAAAACAAACTGGAAAGTTGGAAATTTCCAGAGAAGAAAATACAAAAAGCCCAACCAGGAAACAATCTATTATAAAATTAATATATTACATACAAAAATACTATATAAAGTGGTGGTAGTAGAACACCAGAATGCAGCAGCAGGAACTCTGGAATGACATGAAAATCAAAGAGAAACTGAAAGCAGAAACAAAGCCCTGGAGGCTGAGTTTAAAACAACACATGGGCATGAATAGACAAGTCCAGAAAGACTAAGAAAGAAATTGAATTAGAACTAGTGATGGATATAAGGGGCATCATAAAATTTCAATAAATATAGGTCTTTTATGGGAAACAGAGGAAAATATAATCTCTTGCCTGGTGGGAACAGGAAGAAAAACATGCAGATGTTTTTTTTTTCATCTTAAAAATGAATGAAATTGTGGTTGTACAGTCAAAGATCAGGTCAAATAGTATGTAGTCACCTCTAGTGTGCTGCAGTTTGCTGAAACATAGCCTCGGGGTATTTAAGGGATTAGGATGAGCTGTTGCTGAGTAGTGATTACTACTCTGAAAGGATATGTGAATTCCAGAAGTCTGAAGAAGGCAGACACCATGTTTAGTTTCAAAAAGAGAAGATTGAGGAACAGGTGAGAAAGGGAATTAAGAGGCCAACAGACAAAATTTCTGTACCCTGAGACTGGAAAGAGCTTTCCAGTGCTGAGAGTTTGCAATAAGACACAACAAGCATAAAATTATCAAGAACAAATCACATGGAAAAATGTCCTGTGGACCAGAATTGTGCCTCCAGTGCGTGCTGCAGGGAGGCAAACCATGTAATACAACTCCATTCCAGATTTTAGCCCATTCCCATGTGGTGTTCCTGTAAGCAGACTAAGAAACTGTGGTTCAGGTGAAACTGTAATCAGGGTGACATACAACTGGAATCAACAAAATGACATTCAAAAAAGACCAGGTCGAGGTGCTCTATTTCAGACTGAGCAGCCTGTACATAAATGGGAACTGGGATAGCAAGGACCAGGGTTGTCTTCTACAGTCTCAAATTTTTCATTCAAGAGCAGACACGTCTGAAACTTTAGATCACACTGCCTTTTTGAATATATAGTCTCCTTTGGCTTCTACTTCTTCCTTACAATTTATTTTTGGATTGTGAAAATTGAAAGGACAATTTTAAATTAAATAGCCTGACATCATATGCAACACGGACCTTTCTTGAGTTAATTCTTGTCTTGTTTAACTAAAGAAACTCTTTCAGAGTAACCTCCAAGCCTATTGTTAACGTTTTCACATTTGTGAGTCTAGCACAGCTCTTTTTAAATTGTTTCAGTGATTAGTAGAAATGCCAGATTCATTCTACTCTAACTTTTATTTCTGAATATTGCTAAAATATTATCAAAGTTTTATTTCCTATTACTTAAAGACCCTGATCAAGTTATCCATTAACCTCTTTGATTAACTAACTACATGGATATTCTGGAGTTTAAAGGCTTGGTTTCCAATCCTATAATAATTCTCACTGATTTTCTCTGAACCCTCTCCAATTTATCAACATCCCTGGTGAATCATGGACACCATATTTCAGCATAAACTTCCAAATATGGAGAACCGGTGCCAAATCCAGACTTAATATAATTCCCTTCTGCTTTACTGCAGACAGATTACTTACAGAAATTCTCCTGTTTTTTCTTCAAGGGACTGTGTTGTCTCTTTTGGATGCAACATCAGGCTAGGAACTCATGGATTGTTCATTATCCACCAGGATTCCTAAATGCTTTTTAGAATGCCTGATGTAAATCCCCCTGTCCTATAAGTGTGGCTTACACATTGGATTCCTGGATGTATTCCTTTACGTTTAGCTGTGTTACAGCATTGACTGTTTGCTCATTTGTCTAATGTAGTAGTGATTTTTTTCTGCATCAGACATTTTTCAGGTTTAGCACTTCTCTGTCCTTAGGAACCATCAGTAGCAAAGGCTATAATTTTCTCTGGTCTTCCAGAGTGTTCAGAAAACTGCTAAGTACATGAGGGCCAAAACTGTGGGGCTCAGATAAGATCTCAGTCTATTGTTGATGATTCTCTGATTTCAGTCCACTAAAAAAAGCATTCTGTGTTGTCTTTCCAAACTCTTGATCCAAATTCCACACTGTCAGTCATCTTGACTAGATGCTGTATCTGGTTTGTGGCTTACTGGGAGGGTGGGTGCCAGCCTTCAGACTGCACTGCTCTTCACCTGAGTGAGTGGTGCTGAGAACTTCGTGTTTAAAGGAAAACTCACACCGTACAGGAGAATTACTGTCTCTTGGGGAAGAGTTCAATAATTACATTTTAGTGCAGTGGTACATGGTTCATCTTTGATTAGTTTCAGTGAAGATCAATAGGAGATTTGAGTGAATTAATGCAGATGAGTTTTTGCAACTCAATAGATGTAAAATTATGATAGACACCTTACTAGTATTATATTTGCTTTCTAGAACATCCTAGAGAGGTTTTTTGTGGTTGTTTTCTTTTTTAAATCCAGCTGCTTTTGATACCCAGTTCTGACTCAAGGTATGAATTTGCTTTATGCATTTTTTGTGCCATTTTCTGTGCTGGAACTTCAGGCAAAGTAGCAAATTTATTTTAAAATGCTCATCAGCATCCCACTAATATTTATGTAGTTTTCTGAAGAAACATTCTTTTCCTTGTTCTTCATTTAGAACTTGAAAATTCAAATATTTGCTTATACTGGTTTAATCCTGATTTTTATTACATGTATAAAATATCACAGCACACAATTTTTACTGGTCTAACAGAACTCTGAAAAGGGAAAAATTGCTAGGATTCCCGTTTTGCAGAGTGAACCATTTTTTACTGGTGTTTGAGGAATTAAGGGCTGTTGAGTTAACAAACATTTACTACTTTGAGTGTTGAAATGTAGGCAATAACACTTATATTTGGCTTTTACACTAAGTTCTGAGTTTTGGAAAAGCGGTGAGGATTTTCAGTTTCTTCTGAGTGCCTGCAAGTGCCTGCTGTCATCTTAAGACACTTATAATGACAATAAGGAGACCACTGGAAGCAACCCTTTTTGTAATCTATAGAACTTTTAATTCCTTAGAACCTGCTTTTCACCCCAACTACAGCATAGCAAGGTAATGACTGCACTGAATGAGCAAGCTCCAGAGCAGGAGGCAATACCTTGGCTGCTAGGTGACTGAAGCATTTATTCTGTTCCTAGGACTTGAGCCAGCATCCATCTATGGCTCTGCTGCTGCTGTGCTGTGAGAAGTCAGCCTGGGGGTCTCTAACCATCCCTTCATTGCTTTGTGCAGCTGAAGCCACAGGCAGCCTTTTGCAGATTATTCCTCAACTGCTCGTGCATTATTATCTTCACTAAACCATGATCTCTTGTGGCCCTGGGAAGTATGAGGGTACCTTTATCGGGTGCCATATGAGCAGAGAGATGGGGATTTGGTACCCCCTGCCTGGCAGAGGTCTGTGTGTTTCTCTGGCCAGCCACAGGCACATAATGGCACAGCTCACGTTCCGGATGGAGGCGATGGGAGAGCATGCTGAGAAAAATAATTGGAAAGGAATCCGCATTTAAAAGTAATCAAATTACTCCTTGGGATTAAATTTTTAGAGCCAAATTTTAGCCCTCCTTCTTCTTCAACGCTATTGCTTTGCCAGGACCACATAGATCGGCCCAGCTCTGTGCCTGGGGAGAGTTTTCTGCTTTTCTGGGTAAATAGAACATCTCAAGCCAGAGTCTCATCGCTTTTATGCCTAAGTAAATGCAGTATTTCAATGGAGTGCTCCCTGATTAATATGTCTGTACATGAAAGAAAAGAGAAAGAGAATGGCATCTGCTAAACCCTTGCTGCTGTCCCCAACTCTGCTTCCAGAGTGTTTAGGAAAGGCACTGGCAATGAAAGATAAGGAGGCATGATTACTCGGGGCCCGATTACTTCTTCAGGGATCCTGGATGTGTTTTGTCAGCTACAAAGGGGACAGTGACCATTAGGATGGGGAGTGTTAATTCCTCTGTGGCAATGCAAAATTCCTCTGTTCAAGGAATTCACCCTTAAGAGCTCTGAGGGATTTATCCTAAAGTGTTTCCCTCACTACCTGTTACCATCTTACTGGAGAGAGCAGTCACAGAAACACAAGATGAAGAGGCAGCTTGTAATGCCTCTTGTAAGACAGAGCTCCTGTAATGGAGAAGCAAGGAAAGGATGTTCAGGGGGCATGACATGTCTCTAATCTTCCAGTCCCCTGCAACTCCTAAGTGTCTTGTCATGGAGCTCTCAGGTTTTAGTGCTCAGAAAAAAAAATTAAATGTGCCACTGAGCTGCACTGCCTAAGAGAAAAATCCAAAAGAAGCAAAATGCTGCAGGTACCAACCAGAATTACCTTTTTTTGTGCCTTATGTCTCTAACAAGCACCTCACCAACTCAGGACTGTACTCTTCCTGGGGTGTGCACACACACGTCTGCAACATGCACATGTATGTAGGAGTGGGAACTTACTCCTTTGAGTGAGGAGACCTGATTTCCAGCTAACATCCCTGCATGAGGAAACACCTTGCTTGTACTCAGCACACCCTGCACACCCAGGCTACTGTTTCTAGGCAAAAGTCTTGATTTAGGCTATTGCAATGAGGTCCCTCAGCACACCAGCTTGGGTGCCTTCCACTGTTTTAGGAAGATGATTTGAAAGAAAATGTGAATTATGTATTTAAATATACATATACGTGTATGCATGTATATTTCTGGGACTGCTTAAGCAGAGCATAAATTAGTATTTTGAGTTAAACAAACAGAAAAATGTTGAGACCAGTGGCAAGATTCCTTGTAACTAACTGTGACAAACACACCAGCCTGAGCTTTGTTATGTCCAGGTGTTGCATTATAACATCTGTATCTGTCTCACCCATTTCTTACACTGAGCCCATCAGCATGTTATTTGAAGCCTTGTGTGTCATATATCCCACACTGTGCTCTGACAGTATCTAGGCACTACAGAGTGAGTTAAGAATGGACTGACACTTCCAAGGCAGTCCCTTGCTGTTAGGTTAGCACTGTTTCATGTGAAAAATAACTTCAGAATAGCTGTTTCTCTCTCTGATAACAGACCTGTCTGCTCTCACAAGTGACAGCTGCATCCCTTCCACCTCAGAAAACAGAGGGTCTCATTAAAATGTTGACATTCACCAAACATTTGTTAGATTTATCATAGCATTTCCTGTTCTCCATATAGGAATACCACAAAAAGAAAACAATAAAGGAAATATCAAGGTCTGGTAAATGTCAAGATTTTAATGGAACCCACACTGTCGAAGATCTTGGAAACAACTATTTGCTTAAGAAAAATGTCATCACTTCTTTGCTGTTCTAGTTCTTGAAAATTGGTAGACAAGTTTTACTAAAATTAGATTTCATTGTGCCCCCAGGTGAGAGTCACTACATCTGTGGTCTCATTAGAGGGCTTCTCTTCCTCCACAAAGGCATCTGTCAGAAGTGGTAGGAAAGAATTAAAGTAATGAAATTCGATGTGCTGGCTTCTTTGGGAACTTGGTTATATATTCACTGGAATCAGTGAAATTTTTTTGTGCTCAGTTTTGGTTTTGCAATCTGGGTTCATAAGTAATAAGGCTATGAACTCTTCTTTCAATTTTTTTCTGAGATGCAAAAGAACCAGGTGTGATTTATGACTGAAAATAAGGACTTAGGGGCAAAAGAATATCACAGTTGCCAAATCAGATCAGACCCACTCAGTCTCTGAAAATGGCCTGTACATGACAAGACATGATAGAAAATAGTGTTCTAGAATCATACAGCCATATCATTTCCTTCCTGGCCTTCAGGCAGATAGAAAGAGCTCTTGGCTTGAAGAATACAGGCTTATTTTCCACAAGGTTTTGTTGCTCTTCTAATATAACTGAGAAAGATCTTATTGTTCATTAATTATTAAAGGACTTGATGCCCAGTTCTGGCTTTTACCCCCAAAAAACCACACACAAAGCAGATACAGGCCTCAGCCTCTCCCTCATTACTCTGATGGGCAAATCCCATTATTTGTCCTACCACTGGAATAATTTTTTCTGTTGTGACTTAATTCACCAAAAATGTCAGACTCAACCAAAAGGATCTGTGAAGCCATTGATTAATTCCTAAAATTCTAGCTGGCAAAAATGGGGAAAAACTACTGTGGAAGACCAAATGAAGAGACAGGTCCACCCAGGTAGTGGTCCTGACATTCACATTGACACACAATCCCCCAAAACAAAGAACAATTTACTGAGAGGAGTGATTGTGGCCTGGATCCAGGACTGGTGATATCTCTATCTTTTCTTCTCTTATCCTCTCTCTCCCTCTTTTCCCTTCCTAAATCATTAAGTAATGCAAAGCCTCCCATGATTTTACCCCATTGTGCAGCTGAAACATGTATAAGTAACACAAGGCTTATCCTATTGTTTCTCATAATTGATTATATATGCAATATAATTTATTATACATAGTCAAGTATTGCAAATACTATTAATATACTGTGGGAAATTAATAAACGTTTGTGTATGGTGTTTGAGAGTTGTCTCACCAGTGTCCACACTGTTGAGGATTTACAAATATAAGTCACTTGCCTTCCTCCTCTGAGTGCAACAGTACAATTACAAATGAATAGAAAACTTTAAAACCCCCATGGTTTTAATTTTTGTTTTGGCCAATAAAGAAAAAGCACCAACCATCCAACTACACCTTTCCTCTTCATCTAGGAAGGACCAGGGTTAAGACTGTATTATACAAAAATGCTAAAAATGCTTTCTGTTGCTGATCACTAATTAAGTAATCCCTTATCAAAGGACATCCATTCTCAGAGGAAAGGATTTCTCATCATTTAAAGGGCCAGTAGTCATTAAATATAAATGAGAAGATAACAGTAAGATTAGGTTCTCTTCGCATCCGTCATATCCCTCAGTGATTTTTTTACTTCCAAAACGTTAAACTGATTGCATATTGTTTTGTTCTGTATCACTCACAAGGACTACTCTTGGGTAATGAAGTGTAATTAAGAGGAATTGCATGTATCTCTTCATTGAAAGCAAATTATTTCCTTTCCCATTAGTTACACTCTGGAAATACAGTGCTTTACAGAGGTAATCTTTACCATTGATTTAATTGATCCAGCTGTTTTCAGATGTTAGAACTGAGTACCAACAGCTATACCATTTAGTTGTGCTTTTACTTAGCTTGGAAGTTAAACAAATGTAAACATATAATACTCCTCCCTAATTATCAGGACAGGTTATTAGGCTTGATGTTAGGTGTTCCTTCCTGTTTTGTTGTTGTTTTTTTTAATGTAATACCCTAACTGCTGGCTTTCTGAGCTCTGAAAATCTGCAGTACACACTGTGATGTTGAAATGAAGAGCATAGAAACTGAGGGAAGTTTGGTGTCCCCTCAGAAATGCAGCATCTTACACAGATGTGTTATTCTTTATGGCTGACCATGGACATCTCCCTAAGGGTAATTGTGACATCCTTTACATCTCACTGGAAACTCACAGTCCTTTACTGGGAGATTCTAAAGCCCAGAAAGCATACACAGATGAAAGTTAGTACACATTAAATAGAGGATAACCTAAAAGTTTTAAATGTTTTAAAGAGCTTGTGAAATTGAATGTGATCTGATTTCCACTGAGATTTGATAAACCTTTATCTTGATCTTTTATTATGTGAAATACCTTTGAGTGAAAGAGTTAATTCAACTTCTCTCACAAAATATATAGGCAAAATAAGTGACTGACTGCCCCTGAAATAATTCAATTATTGGAGGCATTGGCTCAGTTTCGTTCAGTTTCTCTATAAACAGTAAACTGTAGTGTGTTTCATCAGTAATACTGACACCTACTTACAAAGAAGCACAAAAGGGATCACAGAGAGCAAGGAAACTGATCTGAAGGAGAAGGTGCTCCAGTTTGCAAGTGGGTGAAACCAAAGAGAGATTATTCCTTTTACAAGTGTTTCTCTAGACTGCAGCAGGCTTTTCACAACAGAATGTTAAAGCAAGCCTGCATCTACTTTCCTTTTAGGGTTAGGTTCATGTCATGATTTGTTCTTCAGTCCTTCCAGACTTCCTGCAGCATTCCTATTCTGATGACAAAGCAGTTTCTTCCATCAAATGGTCATCAAATCTCAAGGGTCACTTCCAGCTTGAAGAAAGCTTGGAACAAGAGAGTGATTACCAGGGCAAGCTTGAGGCTTAGGGACAAATATGAGATCTATGTCATACAACAGAAGGAAGGTTACCTGTACAGCACTTCCTGGGGATGTGTAGGTGTGTATGCATGCACAGAGAGGAGAGGCTCTTCTCCTTCTATCACAGTCCACATCTGTATATGTTAAAGACAGGGAACAGATGACTGCTTAAAATTGAGAACTATAAAAAGGTTAGTGGCTCCCCTTTCAGTCATCTAAAATGTTTTTATTACATATTGCAGACTAGATTCTGAAAAGTCAGATGCTATTTTAAATAACTGCCAAGGAAACAGATTACCTACAAATACTGGGTTTTAATTTTTGAGCTCACAGGAGACCTCGACCAGTTTGTTATTAATTTCAACCTAATTCAAGTATTAACAAGTTTACTGAATAAGGGTTCTTTCTGAAACTTCTTGATTCTCTAGTGCTCATTATTAATTGTTTTAATATAAATAATACAGTGCAATTTGTTGCAAATGTCAGAATATTCTTTAGGAAATCAGGACAATGGGGTCTCTGGTCACTAAAAATGCCCTGGGCAATGAATTTTGTTACTTTTCAGTTACCTTCTGTTTAGAAAATATAAATTCAAGGAATTCCTACAAAAGCAGGATCACTAAGAGGGCAAAAATGTCTGAGTGGTAAAACCATAAAGTTCTTTTCCTGCTAATAATCTCCAATACACCAGAAATGCTTCCTGAAGTCTGCATTTTAGAAACCAAGACAATGCTAATGATATTTAATATCTTCAGGACGCTCAGTGGTGTCATTAGTACAAACTCATTTCAGGATAAATTCTCTATGTAGCAGAAGAAGGATTAGTTTGGGACCTTCTCCAGTATCCCCTTCTGTAATTTGGGCATGGCTCTGGGAGCAGCAAGCTGGACACCTTGGGGCAAGTGTCACCCTTGTGATGAGCCTTACCCAGGGACATGGCACTCTCTACTTCATCACTTGCCAACCCCAGCAGCTACACATGGGGATGAGCCAAACTCACAGTCTTGTAGCCTAAATATACCCAGCATTTTACACTGTAGGAGAGGAGGTTTGATAGCTGGAGGTGATGATCATTTGTGATCATTAGGAGCTAACTAGAAAGTAGTTATATCTTATCAGGTCTGTGGAAGATGGGAACCCTCCTATCTATGATATTTCTTCTTAATGGTGGCAAATCAGAAAACCACATGGTTTGGGGGGTTTTGGGTTTGTTTTGTTCTTGTATTTGAACAGTTCCTATCAGAGTGCAGATATGGTTCAGGGCTTGAGTTGAAGTGACAAAAGTAAGAAAGAAATAATAAAAATCCTCCAAGATACTGATGTTTGCTGATTTTGGAAGCCACCATAAAAAAAATAAAAATAGTGTATTTCAAGCACAATAAAAAATGTTGGTTTTGTGAGGCTTAGGGAGATATAAACCCTCTTGTCAACCTTTGTCCTTCTGGCAGTGATGAATTTATTAAGTCTGATCTTGAGGCATCTAGCTGACTTAAACCTCTCCTGTTTTATTCTTCAAATGCCACTGATTTACATGATAGTTTGCCTTAGACAGGGCAGGCAGGCTTTGATACTTGATCCCCGTGGGAGTGTCGATTAATAAGGGCTGATAGGAGAAGTTATAGCTACAGAAAATGAGAGAAAATGAGAATCCTTTGTAAATGATAGTCCTGGGATCTAAATGATTTCAAATTACATTTCTGTGTACATGTATGTGTGTGTGTGTGTGTGTGTTCAGTCTTTTAGCATGCCAGAAGCTTACTGCACTTTTGAAAAGATGCTCTGAACATTAATGTCTGTAGAGCTAAGCTATCCTGGTTCAGATAATTGTATAAAAATAGCACCATCAATTTGTTACAAATGAAAAGAAAATCAACCTGCAAAAGAGAAATTGTAAAAGCAGGAGGCTAAAGAAAGTAAGAGTGCTAGATATTACAGATGACAGCTATCCAATTTTTTTCCTGAAGGCATAATAGGAAAGAATTTTTTCCTTTACAAAGCAAGATCTGAATTTGGAGCATCAAGAAACATGAGAAAAAAGCTGTGGGTTTGACACTGGGCCAACCACCTGACCTTATTGCTTTGGGCTATTCCTGAGCAAACAGAAGTTTCTGTATTTCCTTTAGGCCAATTCTGAAAGGGTCACTGTGTGGTCCAATAGCCCAGGCTGTACAAAGCTTTTGACAGTTTTTCATATGACTACTGCTGACCTTTCCTAAAGTAGAAAAAGCTATGAGTCTACACATTATCACTTAAACCTAAAAATAGCTTCTGTTCCAGGCATGTAGAAAACCTCCATTAAAGTTTATCGATAAACATTTGTGACGTATACAATGAAATGGAATTGCAATAATCTCAGATTTTGCTGGTAACCTTCACTGAACTGACTGTAATTTGGGAATACTGTGAAATTAATTGAGGCAACATTTTGCAACCACACAAATGTTGGATGCTGGCTTTGATTTTCAAGGCATATGATTAGGTAACTATTTTTATTTTATTTTACCTCTGATTAGTTGTGCATGGAATTTTAAAGATGGCATTTTGCAGTGTGGCTAGAGGTATTTAAATCAGAACATTGATCTCTCTTCTAAGTACAAATGAGAAGGGCAGATATTTAACAGTTTTGAAACATATGGTTAATAAACCTATAATGTTAGCTTATAGCTCTATATTTTATTTTTCGTAAGAGATGAGATATTGAGATATCATGAGATATTGGGAAATGAATTTTCAGATGATCCTTAGTTATTCTGAATTCAGCTATTGAGATACATTGCTGCAGTCCAGAGTCTAGGTCCACAATAAAAAGGTAAAAGAAGGAAATACACCTATTCTTTTCTTCATAAATGCTATTTTGAAAAACAAACAAAAATTTTAAGGTTTCCTAACTACTGAACACATATTTTAAAGTTATTATTCTACATCTCCAAACTATCATTGCTGCACTCTGTGCCCTGTGATGGGTTTTTGAGAGACCTCAGCTCTCATTTCCACTGGTATGACTTGAGGGGCAAAAAGAGGCAAAATATCTCAAGTGTGGTGTGAAAAGGTTGACCAGAAGCTGACATGAAGCTGTCAGAACCAGCAGGTTCCTCTGATCAGCCACACAGCCTCTGTGTGGTAATTATCGCTCCCTTCCTGCCAGGCAGGGAAAAACCTGGAAACACCTTATTTTCCAGGTTAGGAGCTGAGGAGAAGAAAGGGTCAGGGTGAGGCTGTCATTTTGAGCACCCGTCCTGGGTTATAGGGTGGGAGTAGCCACTTTCCAATGTGATGAGGCTGGCCATGTGCTTAAAATGGCCTATGGACAGGGCAGTCTGGAGGGTCTGTCTACACACCATCAGTGCCTGGCAGGGTTATGGAACAGATCATCCTCAGTGCAATCACACAGCACCTGCAGGATGGGCAAGGGATCAGACCCAGCCAGCACGGGGTTAGGAAGGGCAGGTCCTGTCTGACCAACCTGATCTCCTTTTATGATCGGGTGACCCGCCTGGTGGATGAGGGGAAGGCTGTGGATGTGGTCTACCTGGACTTCAGCAAAGCCTTTGACACCGTCTCCCACAGCATTCTCCTGAAAAAGCTGTCAGCCCACAGCTTGGACAGGAGCACCCTGTGCTGGGTTAGGAACTGGCTGGAGGGCCGGGCCCAGAGAGTGGTGCTGAACGGGGCTGCATCAAAATGGCGGCCGCTCACCAGTGGTGTCCCCCAGGGATCAGTGTTGGGCCCAGTTCTGTTTAATATCTTTATTGATGATTTAGATGAGGGGATTGAGTCCATCATCAGCAAATTTGCAGATGACACTAAGCTGGGGGGGAGTGTGGATCAGCTGGAAGGCAGGAGGGCTCTGCAGAGGGACCTGGACAGACTGGAGAGTTGGGCTGATTCCAACAGGATGAGGTTCAACACGGCCAAGTGCCGGGTCCTGCACTTTGGCCACATCTGCCCCTCTCTGCAATCCCCCACAGGCTGCTGCTTCACATCTGCCCACCCATGACACTTCAGGGGCTACAGATCCACACTGACCCCATTGTGCTCCTTCAGGGACTGCTCCTCCATGTTCCTCCATGGGCTGCAGGGGCACAGCCGCCATCTCACCTCAGGCTGCGGGGAAACCTCTGCTCAGGCACCTTTCCCCCTCCTTCTTCACTTTCTTTGGTGTCTTTCTCTGGCATTGCTCTCTCATTTCACCCTCTACTTTGCAGGTCCTTTTAAATATTTTGAGAGTTTTGTTTCCCCTTTCCTGAATATGTTACAGCAGTGTATCCAGCTCCCTGTATCTGCTCAGCTTTGGGCAGGGATGGGGGAACCGAGGGAGCTTCCAGCAGCTTCTCACAGGAGCCACCTCTGTGCCCTTCCCTTTCTTCCAAAATACCCCTGCACTAACCCGGGACAGCTCTATTTCAAATAACTCTCCTTTTCCAGTTTAGTGAAGATTGGATCTTATAGGCCATGTTTTCAATTTGTGTTTAAAAAATGCTGCATCCACTCACAGACACAAGGCATCCATTGTGAGCAGCAAACTCTATATGCCTCTAGCAAGAAGCTGTTGTTAAGAGATCAGAATAGACATCTGTTTACGTACTGTAACACTTTTTTGTACATAAGTTTTAAAGGGTAAAAAGAAAACCTGTAATTCAGGCAGCTTTGCAGCTAACTCCATTTCACTGTAGGAGATTTGTTCATGCTTTGGACACTGATTGGACTTCCTTTGGCTGTTTTCCACTGCTGTGAGGGGTTCCTGGCCTTTCTCGTGTGTTGTTAGGGCTGTTCCTGGGGATTCTGTAGAAAAAGAAGATTGAGAGAGAAAGCAGAAAAAATCAGCATTGTTTTTTTGTTCCCTTTCATTCATGGTTGGAAGTCTTCAAAGGAAAACCAGCAAGGAAGGGAGGAAAGTAACACAGAATTTGTCAGAAAACCAATAGATGTGACTATTGCAGCAGGTTGAACATTCTGCTCAACACCTTCTGCTTGTTTCAAATCCCTGTTTTATTCTGAGTTGTACAAGCCCTTATTCACATGATTAGGCCACTTATGCAAGGCATCCTAACAAGATTTAATGTTTTCCATTGTTCACACCACTCCTGATGAGCTCTTAATTTCAGGATCTCATCCTGTTATCCTTGGATAACAGGAATTGCTCATTGTACATCAAAGCAGTTTCATGAGAGCTGCTCAGCCAAATGCTCGAGGGGTTAGCCACTGTCCAGGTGTTAACTGATTCATACTACAGTACCTGAAATATTTTATCCTGACAACAGTGGTGTGATCCCCAAAGTCATCATTCTGTGTCATTTGTCCCATGCTTGGTGGCAATGCTGAGGATCACCACTCTTTAACCTTCTGACACCAGTCCTTCATGTCCCTGACCATGCTACTTCTTTGTGTATGTCCCCTTTCCTTTATGCCTCGTGGCCTTCTGAAGCCTTCAGCAGATGCAGGATTGTTGTTTGTCTGAACGTCTACCTTCTACTAGAGTGAGAACTTCAAGTTTTTGTAACCAGCTCAACTCCTGTAGCATCTGACTTTTAAAGAAATTGTCAAATTCCCTCTGCCTTGACTACCTGGATAGTCCTCATCCAGGCAGGTAATATAAGTAATACCTGGTGATAGGTCTATTCAAGGGTTTTGGATTGAACCCTTTTCAACTCCTAAATAATAGAAAAGAAGGATTATATATTGTTTTCTTTTTTTATAAATAATCTTAGAAAGACAATATGTTTTGACCTTGATTTAAACAAGTTCTGCTAATAATATAGGAGTGAGAAGAATGGGGTTGCCATGATTTCCAGCAAGGTATTTATAGAACTGTTTGAACAGATTTTACAACAATTAAAACCCAGTATAGATTATGTTAAAGTAAATGAAGTCAATTTAGTTCATCATAATTTTTACAGTGTGGCAAATTAACATAACAATGACAACTCTAGTTGTCACTGACTTGAGCAGCAGCAGCAGTTAATGATTGCAATTAATCATTATTAATACATAATTCATCATGATCAATCATGCTTGACTCTAGGATCATAGTGGACTTATATTAAATACCATAGAAATATAAGAGGGCATTAATAACAGGGAGCTCTGAGAACCAGGCTCCCATTTTCTATTTTGATGTACTGTTATGAGCTATGCTTGCCAAGTGACTGAGTTTGATAGGACTTTTTGTTTGAATTAACATTGACAGATGAAAAGTATTGAATGCTAAATTGTATAAACGACCCATACTTGTCTAGAACAGCTGCCATACACCTCACAGATCTGGTAAGGCACCCAGGAAAAAGGTTTTTTTGCTCAGAATTGAGCTGGTGCTTTGGTTCAACAATTCTGCTCTACCTCTCTCCCCATGGTGTGCTGAACATCATAAAAAGTAATGGTTCATGTTCAAGAGCAGCTCTCAGTTCCTCCACAGCTGCTGTTCTTGAAGTCTGTTGAAAAACCCTGAGCAGTGCAAACCCTGAGCTGCTGTCCAGGAGCACAAGCATCTCTGAAAGATAATTTTGCAGGCTGTCTATATGGCTTTAAAGGCTGCAAGTTTTCTGTTGCATGTATTCCAGAAGCCCATGTTCTAGGCTGTGTTTTAGTTTGTTTGGGGTTTTTTTTAACAATTTCTGTCTTTATGTGCTCATCTACTTCTCTGTGAAGCAGAAGAGCAATGACATAAATTAGGCACTTTTTTCAGAAATTTTATTGAGTCATCTCTGCACAGAAAATCAACCATGGTTCTGACATATATTGCACCCCAAAACAAGTACATTTAAATGGAAGGCTATATTAAGGGGCTATATTGAGACAGATAAAAAGATAAAAGGCTACCTTCTTATCCAAGAAGAGTGAGAAGAAAATACATACTTCAATTTAATTTATTTTTTTCAATATTTTTATTTGCTTTAAGGAGAACACCATATGCATATCCTTAATGAACTGCAGCAACACTTAGTTCTAAATTACTCTTGTTTCAGCATACAGCAGTGCTCAGAAGAGCCAAAAATTCAGTATGAACAAAACAAACCATCAAAGTTTGGTGACCACATGATTTCTGGGCAGAGGGTAAGGACCCACCAGAGCAGCTTCCCAAATGTCTTGGGGAAGTTTAAAAGCAAGAGCTTTTCTCTCAGCCAAACAAAATATATCAAAAGGAGCAAATTATGTTTAAATTCCTCCATGAAATGAAAGTCCCTTAGTAGTTTAGCAGAATTGAACTATTAATTCATCATATTTCAGCAGCATCTGATCTCTGACTAGCTTGTATACTATTTTATGCCTGAAGGACAAGCAGAGCCATGTGGTTCCTGCAAGTTGGGTAGAAGTCCTCAGAGCAAACTTAGGGCAGTAGGTAAATTTATGTTGTATTGGCCTGAAAACAGGCCAGGAAACAGGAAGCCATCCACTGTCATGTATTGAATTAGGATATATACACCTATAAGCTGTAATTTCAATCTTTTTTTTTTTTTTTTTTTTTTTTTTTTTTTTTTTTTTTTTTTCCATCTTGCCAGTAATCTGAGTTTAAGGATCCTTCATAAAAGTGCAGTACCCACCCTCTGGGAAATCACTCCTCACCCTGCCAAGGACACGAGTTTGATTTTCAGCTTCACTCAGGTCCTTGGTCCTGTGTCTCCCCTTGTCCATGACACTCACACTTTCTGTGACTGCCAGGCTCATAGCAGATGCTACCAGAGAAAATTATTTATCCATGTATTGTAACCATTCAGAAAACTTGAAATATGAGGCTGGCAGTAGCATGGAAGAGCTGAGAACAAGACTCAGAAGTTCACCTTTTTTCTGAGCCCTGGAAGGGGAGCTATTGTTTGATTAAAATAGGACTGTGCTGTCTTTTTCCCTTTGTACATTATCACCATTTAACTGTGATAAGATGATTTACTACCTAAATTAAGAATGGATTCCTTCTTTGTCCTTCTATTTTTTGCTCAGAACAATACATAGAGCTGGAGGGAGGTGAGCATGAAAAAAATTAAATATAATTCTGTATTAAAAAAATATTTTAAGCGTCTCACTTCCTAATCACTCCAGAAGTTTTCAGTGAAAAAAGTAGTCTTGAAATAACCCAAGATAAAAGAACATCATATTAGGAAGAAGATAATTCCTAAAAGATCACATTAAGAGTTAGGAGATTGCATCCATCACAAGGTTTTGTTTTAAGAATTAAAAAACCTTAATATTTAATTTTTCAGGTCCTGGCCCCTTAGAGTGGAATCATATTGCCAAATGACTCAACTCCATGCAGAAATTGGATGCAAACCAGCTGAACTTCAAACAGGGAGAGCTGAAAGGGAAGAGCTGAGGAAAAAACACTTCAGTGGTGCCTAAGGACTCCTCCTGTCAGCTTGGTGCTTCACCTGGGATTGCAGAGGTACCCTTTTTCCAGCAGGTGTCCACAGCCTGAAGGTAACACCAGATTTTTTATTATTATTTTTGTAATATGGGGCTGAACAGGGGTCACTGCTCTGACTGGGCAGAGCATCAGTCGAAATATATGCAGGTGTGAGGCTCAGTGCTTAGGGGATTCAAGGTTAGGGAGAGGATAGGTCCCTTCAGGTTCAGGTGCTGTCTGGTTTTGAATTGCAGTTTTGGACTGAAAGGCAAATGCACTCTGCAACCCCTCCTTGCAATACTAAATCTTTTACTGTAACCAGCTCTTTATCACTCAGCTCTCATAGACTGGAGATGAAGAGGACAGAAACTCTTTCCAGGCACAGTTTTTTCTGTCTTGTTTATTTATATTGGTCCCCCTTCTGCTGATGAACTATTACTGCCCAGATACAAAGTGCAGAGTGAAGGACTCATTGAGATTGATGTTTTCAAGTATACTGGATTATAAATAATAATGTATGTCTGTGTTTACCTTGTCTGAGGTGGTTGGTTAGAAAACGAGTTGGTTTCTGAAATGCAGTGAACCTACACATTTTTTCAGGATGCTGCTGTAAAAAAGCAGTAAGTTCAGCTTTAAAAAGTCAACCAAAGTATTTTCTCCTAAATAATTTCTTTTTGTGAGAAATAAATATAGTAGGTCCTGAATAAAGTAGTTTATCAGCTCATTGCCCTGTTGTTGTTCCTTTGCAGCACTTTGAGTCTTGTAGGACTCATAACTGTGATTCTTTTGGTGAGACATTAAACATACATAGATAAAAATATTTCTATATTAACATAATAACAATCTGTAGCTTATGGTATGTGGGTGTAAATATAAAGATAGTAACAATCAAATTGTATAAAAATTTAAAATGTTAGATATATTTGGATTTTCATCTCTAGGAATTCAGTGCTTTGCTTAAGAACACACAAAGTTATAAATGTGTCTGTGAACGGGTGACACTGTCACAGTGACGTGTTGCAGGCATGAGGAATGTGTTATGATGTGTTCTGTTCCTCACTATGAATGAGGACTCTGAAAACCTGGACTCCTGTGAAATCTGTGCATTTCCTCTGTGTCCTGAGTAGGTTATCGAAGACCCTTTTTCCCAGATGTGTTTGCTGTGGGTGTTTTCATGCCTTGAGTGCACGGGTAACCCTGTGTAATCTGTGCATTTCACTGATGTTAACTGGAGACTAAATTATCTGAAAATGTAGTCCAAAGTCTGCTCTTCAAAAATACAGGTGCTTACTACCTAGAGCCTCTTATTAGTCAACACAGATAGAGTTTTACAAGAAAGGTTCAGCTGCCTTGAGGAAAACCAGTATGGAGAGTGAGTAGTATCTACAGGAAAACATGATGTTTCAGTATTCATGTCACATGCAAACTATCCATGTCTTTAAGGTCTCTCTCCCTTCTCTTACCCACAACTATAATTCAGTTACAACACATGATGCCCACTTTCACATACGTCTGTTTCAAGGTCTTGAGGGGGTTTTTTTAGTGAAATAAAGCAGCAGCTAGTGATCTTCCTCTTCCATCCTCTTTATTGTCTTACTTACTTTATTGCCTTTATCTCCAGACCCGTGACAGATGTGTGGGAGTGACCTGCAGTGTCTGTAGCAAAAGTGCAGTACAGCTTGATCTAGTTTTTTTTTATTAATACTACTTGTGTTAGCAGCCTTCCTCGCTATAAAGCCTCTGCTTTGGCAATGCCAGGTGAAAAATATCCACAGATGCAGAGGAGAAATGCTCACTTCTTTGTTACTACAACAATGGAGAGGGGTGAAGGAAGCACGGATAGCATCTTTATTATTGAACCAAGGCAAAGAGGCCTCCTTCTGTAGTTCCTCCTGTTCAAAGAGTGACACCCCCCTATCCATATCCTCATGAACATTAAAAAAAAAAGATTTTCTGGAGAGGAAGAAGACAGATAGGGTCTGCATATGGCCTAGGGTGTGGTAGAGATAAGAACTGGAGAGTGAAGGGGGCAGAGGTCTGCTCCAGTTGTTCCCTCTGGTATGTCTCAATCATGCTTACTAAGCTAAACAGGCCTAAAATATGAGGGGATGTATTGGTGGGCTTGGGGAATCTAATCAACATCAACCCTTCCCCATTGGCTGGCTCAACACTTGGACCCAGGAGTTGGTGATTTTCTCTGTCTCTCTTGCTCCATTTCCTGTCTCTGAATTGAATGGGACACCTCCAGCCTCCTCCTGATAACTAACTTATGCTCATGACAGTTGTCCTCCTGGGGAGGAAAGCTGGAAAAACAAGTTTCCCCTTTCCTTCAGCCAACAATGGAGGAGAATCATTCGCCTGGAATAATGAGAATTTGGGGGCATATAAGCTACACGGAGGTCCCCATTTCACCACTGCCCAGAATGGGAACGCCATCTCGAGCAAGAAACCTTCACTGGGCACCTCTGGACCCCTGGTGGTGACTTTCTCCAACTCCATTCTTTTCTTTCTCACTTTCTTACTCTTTTCTCTCCCATCTCATTCTTTTTTTCCCTCTCTCTCTCTTTTCCTTGTATCTTCTTTTCTCTCTTTCTCTTTCACCTCACAACATACTCGCCATAGCTTCACGGGGCTATATCACTTTGCTTGTGTTAATTGTCAAATAAAACTTGCTTGCACCCAAACTTTGGTGGATAGGCTTTTATCTTGAGGATCCAAAAAAATTTGAGGCTACTTGGAACCATAACATTTTGGCATGGTCAGCAGGATAAGAACCTGTGGACTGTGACAATGTGTTTTGAAGAACTTCTTGTTCTACATGTTCTAAATAGAGTTTGCTTTGGCTAAATGTATTTCCTCCGTTCAAATGTCACTTGAGGGTAATTTTCATTTTATTGAATTCTTCTTGCTATAAAAACTCCCAACAACAGCTCTCAGTTTACCTTCTGTACCACACTCCATTTAAATTCCCTTGTGGGCTACCAGTTTATAAGTCATTTTTCCATTTAACTCAAGTAATTTAATAAGCCACTCCATTCTTGTTACAGCTAGAAAGAGGTTTTAAAGCTAAAAAATCAGGTTCACATTATATCCAGTGATTAATTCAATGAAGTTTTGAGCTCAATGTCAGTAGTTTAATGTTGCTTTGTTCCATATGCCCAAATTTATGTACATTAATAGTCATATTTTGTCACAGAATTTATTGTTTTCCATTACAACATTTTGCTTTTAGACTAATTTACTATCCCTACATCTAACACTGTGTATCACTTCTTATAAAAATACTCTCAACCAGGTCCTTTCCAAATATCTTTTCTCTCTGGGTCTCATGCTTTCTGGAGAGTAGGGTCAGAATAATTGGTTCAGAAAATCTTTTACAGACTAGAGTTTAGAAAAACATTTTACTCAATTTCTGCTTGAGTAGGCTTCTAATTTTTAAAAATATGTTTGAGCTGGCAGAATGTGCTATACTGATGGGATCTGAGGCTGCAGTTGTTGTCTACACAAGTCTGTACATGGCAGCTGAGCAAATTTTAGGTGAGGGTTTTTCAGCTCCTATCTCACCTGAATGTAATATTCAGTCCCACTAAAAATAAAAAATATGGGTCAGAATCTCTCCTTTATTTCCCATTACCAAGACTGTTCTTCCTAAATTGTTTTTGTTACTCTGACAATCCTTTCTGCTTCCTAAATATATGAAGTACTGACCCACATGGGAAACAGTGACACAACTTGGTTGTTTCATGCAAAATATCATTTTCTTAAGACCTAAGCATGTGGATAGTCACCATATTTCTGAATCAAAGTATGTTTGTACCTTTTCGAAAACTTTCCAGTGATACTGAAATCAGTGAAATAAATCACAAGGAAAATAATATTGTGCATGCTTTCTCCTCCTAAACGTATTTCTCATTATATTTTCTCTTACATGTTAAGATATTCCAGAGTAAATATACTTAAACGAATTAAAATAAATGCAAATGCTCTTTGTACAATAGTGAGTTTGGAAATGGGGAACTTTTTTCATCTTTGTCCTCACCCCAAACTTTCTTTCCTATATTGTATGTTGCTATGCCACAGAAAACATTTAAGTAGATTTAGATTATTAAAAACTAGTATGGTTTATTTATGGGCCAGATAGAATTTGTAGATGGCCTTTTGAAGTTCTTTAGTGTTTTTTACAACTCATAAACAGGATAACAAAGAATACTTGTAACAGAGAATAGAGTAAAATGAACTAAAAGCACATAATTTTATCTTAATTTATATACATCATCAGAGGCAAAAAATGTAAACATATACACCACAGCTAAATTTTTTTTTCTTACCCAATCCCATACATATTACCATACCCAGAGTTCAGCGTTAATTGAAATTAAAATAAAGAAATTAAGAGAAGGCCTTATTTTTACATTCAAAGCAACAGAATCCCAATATCCATCATTTTACAAATGAGTGCAATTGTAAGATGTTCCAGTGTCAGAGGTACTAAGTTATAACTTCAGATGGCTACACTTCATGTTATAGATTTTTTGTAATAGGATTTTGTGGGTTTTGTTTCTTTATTCTAGTTCTGAGGTTAGATAGAGCTTACTTCGCAATTCACAGTTTGGAAGTCCTTATGGATTATTTGTTTCTATAAAGATTGATCTCACAAGAGAAAATGCTCCTTTCTCTTTGAGATTTGTACCCTCCACATGTTAACTGATTATATAGTTGAACTCCATGGCCTATTTATCTTCCTGAAAGAAACAGAAATGGCTTTGTCAGAAGCTACTGAATATGTGCAGGACTGCACAGTGAGTGCTCAGTCCCCACTGTATTCTGAACAGTGATATATTTTAGCATTTAATTTTGTTTATATCAGCTTGTATCACTTTCATCTGCAGTGCCCTTGGTGATGATAGAAATTAGGCTTATTGTGGCTTTCTTTAATGGACATCCAGGCTTGGAGAAAAACAAGGAAGGGAAAGGACATCGAGGGGCATGGGCTTGAAATGTCAGAAAAGTATATCCATGGATTTCCTCTTCAAGTGTAGTGATCCATAATCCTCTCTTGTATTATACACGTATAAATTGCCTTCCTTTATGGTATGTAATTTACTATACAGGTCTCTGTATCAAAACTAGTGCTTCAGGCCCAGGCTGGAAGCAGTGGAGGACACCCTGTGTCCCTTCCAGTGGACATGGACATGGATGTGGTTTCTGCAAGTCCATGGAAAGTCCTCATGGTGGCATTTTTTTATGTCCTGTGGGATGAAGCTGACAGTGGTATCTGTCAGTCAGCGAGTTGTGCAGGTTGCTGTGTCTCTTTCTTCCCCTGAGATGGTCTCTCTCTAGACTGCTGCAGTTTAAATCTTAGCAGTCAAGTGCTATTTTTCCTGTCTAGCCTGTCAGCCTGGATCTTTATAAAACCTCCAGAAAGGCCTTTTCTCCTCTGCACTTCCAGAGGGAAGGTGTTTTAAGTATGCCAAAGTTTAGTATGTGACACGAAACAGATGAAATAATGAAGCATCCTTCCACATCATATGAGGTTGTGGTAAAGATGGAGTGAAGGAAAAGGTAATTACAGGGGGAAAAAAAAAATCTGTATTTCTTTATCTTCTTCAATATTCAGGTTGGTAAAAAAATCACTGACATAATACTACACTGTGCAATATTTTTGTACAACTGGCCCTAATTATCTGACGTATTTATATATATAAATATATAGTAACCTATTAAATATATATGAAGATGTTTTGCAATATACAGATAACAACCTTGCCCTTTAGACCTGTGATTGCAGAGATAATGATTTGGGGCTTGCTAAACATTTCGCTCATGTTTCAAACTTCTGCAAGCTGTTTTTCTTCTGAGGAGTGTCTTCAGTGGTGTCTCTACATGTCATTACAGAGAAGGAAAGCAGGCAGAAAGGCACAAAGTACATAACCTGAAGCTTTTTAAAGATATGGGGAATGGAGGAGTGAGCTGAGTGACAGAAATTCCAGGACTTCCAAATAAATTGACAGAAATGTAGGCTTGGGGTCTGAAGAAAAATGTGCTATTCAGAGTCTTGTGGAGTTCAAAACTTAAATCTGGCACTGCTTCCCTGCCTAATTTCCTCTTTTTCCCTGTGTGTAAATGGGCAAGTTAATACTTATTTACAGGAGTCATTAAAAAAAGCCAGTCTGCACAGAACGTGGGCCTGAAGGATTATCTTTAACTGACAGAATATTTAACATGATAATTATCAGCGGATCACAAAGCATGTGATAACATCCAAAAAAGAGGGGAGATACATGAACAAAGGCACTAAATGAAATTTTTGCACCAGTTTTCTTGTGGCCTTCCCCTCCCCCTAAGGGCTTTTGTAACCTGGGTGATTCCTGCCCTAGAAGCTGCATTGTGGGATGCAGTCTGGGTGAAATGTAGATGCAGGCACAAGCTGTAAAAGTGATAAAACCTTGAAGAATATTTCAAGCCAGCTTTGCTGCCAAAGGACACTCTACACTGGAAGCTCTGCACTAAATCTCCAGAGTCTTTGTTCAATCCGTGTTATAGGTTATTTTTCTCTCCTTTTCCCTCAGCTATGCTGGACACATAAGGGTAATTTTGGAAGCAAAAATTTTTGGTGTGTGTAATATAACTTGGTTACCTGGGAAGACTGACACAAAATCCTTGCATTTCAGTGTAATAAAAGTTAGTTATCTGCCCCTTCCAGCACTGATTAGGAGGAAAGTCCACACCTGATCCTGTCTGGTGTTCAGGATTAATATGGGTTATTGCTAGCTCCTTCAGGTCTGTCTAGACTTTCTAAATTATGATACTCAGAGGAAACTGATGTAGGTGTCAGTGGTTCTTCTAAACCAGCAAAAGCACCACAATAAAAATTCAAAGACCAAAAAGTAGGTAAGAAACTAGAGAAATGCTATTAGTAGCAACTGCCTGTCAGGGTATGGTGGAGAGCATCACTGGGGAGGAACCTACACAGCAAAGAGTTGCTTGAATATGACCTAATTTATTCTAGATTTGACAATATCTTTTCTGTTCTAGGGAAAAGTTTAGACTCCTGCTGACAAGCTGTCTGGCAGAAGCTGTGTAGGGGCAAGGGGGCTCTTTGTGGCAGCAGCATGGATTTGGGGGTACTGGTGAGTTATCAAGGTACAGAGGGAGATTAAAAATGCTGCCAGGAGGTCAGTGACAGTCCCAGGCAGTTGCTTTCAGTACAGAAAGGACATGATTGACTGCAGGCTTATTTTACCAGCTTCAGAGCACACTGTGAAATACCTCTTTTTGTATACTTCCTGAAAAGCCCAGGCCAAAAGGAGGATTGCAGTGCTTTGTGATGCTGTAAACTATTCTGTGACTTCCCAGCTGCTGCACAGAGAAGAAAATGCACTCCAGTGCTGCCCTGCCCTGCCCTGTCCTGCAGGCAGAGACTCGGGGGGAATGAGGTCAGGCAGGTGACAGGGCAAAGGTCAGGCTTCAAAATTTCTGTACATATTGGTAAAATCCTACCTGCAGCAGAACTTGTGGATTTCCAAAGGTTCTGCTGGAAAGAGTGCCTCCCAAGGTCCCAGGGGAAGCTGGAGCAAAAGATGTTGTCTTCTGTGAAGATGTACCAGAATGTAGGCTCCAAGCCAGATCTGAAAATACAAAGTGCAGTGGTGTAGGGCATGATCTTCAGCAAAATAAAAATGAGATTTCTTGAACGGAAATGCAGTGTCTGGCCCTCCAGTGAGAGCTGTGATATCAGGCATTGCATCTCTAATGGAAGAAAATGGCAGTCTAGGTGACATTGATCCAGTGATCAATGGATCCAGTCCATTGAGCCAGTGAGAAGTGTCCCTGCCCATGGCAGGGGGGTCGGAACTAGCTCTCTGAGATCCCTAGATCTAGATCTCTAAGGTCCCTTCCACCCCAAAGCATTCTGTGATTCTATGATCTGACCACCATCATCTTCATATCTTTATAATCTTCTTCAGATCTTCTTTTGTTTTTACATCATAGGGCCAACTAATTGCATTCTGTAAATTCAGCCAAACAACTTCTCTCCCAGTATTAAATCCTTTTCTGAGAGTGTTGAAGTTATGGTTATTATGCATATGCTGAGGGTCTGTATTCTGAAATAACTGATCTAAATGCAATACAGGAAAGCCTTGTACAGGAAGGACACAAATATGTGGAGTCAGCCATCAGCTCTGAACTAACATATTATGTTTACTTTTTCTTTGTCAGGGACATATTTTTTCTCCAACATACTCTCTTTTTGTTGCTGTCTACTTCTATTAGACAGAATCAGCAATTTTTACTTTAAAGTGAAAATTCTGAGGCTTGTTTCTCCTTCTTCTCTTTTACTGTAGGAATATAATTAAGGAACAATGGATACTCCTCTTACAACACTTCCTGAAGTATATTTTCCAAATAAATCTAGCTGTCCACATAGTATCCAAAGTGGCATTTGGTAGGAAGGATAAATTAAATTAAGTTCTCCTGAAACTTTTAGAAGGAAACCCATTTCATGACCTAGTAAGCAGAAAATGTGAAATACAGTGTAACCAGTTAATCATGTAGAGAATATATTTGGTTTTGCACGTGGAACTCAGTATATACTTTATTAAAATGCATTTATAAAATTATTATGCTAAGTAAGGAAGGATGATGATGATTATTATTATTGTTGTTGTGGTCATCATTATTAGTATTTTTATATAATGAGTTAGTAAAAGTTAATGATCAATAAGGAAAGGGCCTTTGGGGCAAAGAGAGCAAGGAAGAGACTAGAAATAAATAAAAAGGAAGACAAAAGAGATAAAGAAGGCACTAGAAGGCACTCTCATATAACTTTAGAGAGACATCCAGCAACATAAAGCATAAAAACAGATATTGAAAGAAAAGAGAACATGAATGATACAGGGAAAAGTAATAATGCTATTATGGGATGGGAAGGAGAAAAAGAAGTCTAATATAAGATACAGCTTAGAAGAAAATTTGATACCTGCGTGTATCAACCTGATAACAAAGAAGAGAAATGAAATATTGAAGAGATCTGCTCAGGCAGTTAAGGAATAAACAACACACAGACTCACTGTGGGGATTCGAAAGTTGGGGGTTTTTTATGCCTTTCTCCTTATTAAACCTCATGATTAACAGGAACAATGTTTTATTTATAGTATCAATATACTGCTGCTGTAAAATCTTCTGCAGTACTCTATCAGGAGCAGCAACTACATGTAAATTTGAAATCTTCAGCAGATTAGTGCAAGGTAAAGCCACATTCAGCTATTGCTTTCTCTTTTTTTCCCTGATCCCTTGAACTCTGGCTGTTCTGCTGAGAGACTTGTGAGTATCATCTCCAGCATGGTCATTAGACAACTGAGCAGAGTGGCAACCAAAGAGTGAATGAGAAGAAGGCTGTTGTGGGAATGGTTGATTAGGAGAAAAAGAAAGCAGATGACTGGGGAATCCATATCTATGGTTTAGTGCTCAAAATAATGGGATTAATACTATAAATTAAAAAAAAAAATTAAGACTGTTGTGGAGTATTAAGGCACAGACAGATTTACAGACACCATCTGAATCTCTCTTTATTAACTCATAAGCTGCATTTTATAGCCAAGCCTCCCCTCTAAGCCCCCCTCCTGAATATTCTCTTGTACTTTTCCACACATTCCTCGAAATTTTTTCAACTTCTGTGGAGTCAAAATTATTGTTCTTATCAGAGCAAAGGCGTCTGCTCTCTCTATCAGGCATAGCTCAGCTCCTCTCCCATGGCTTGTTAGGAATCAAAAGATTCTTGCTTTTGCTCCAAGGCCTTTGCAGAGTCACCATTCTCCCAGCACCTCCACCAATCCCTCATCCTATGGCTAATACAAGAAGGAATAATGGGAATAAGGTAAGAATGCAGAAAATAGATACCATATGTAAATGAGCCTTTTGAAATAAGAACCAGGAGTAAGATAACCACTGTCATGCACTGATGTGAGTTTTGACAGTAGTGGTAATTAGTGTTAGTGGATAATTGGTAACAAGGAGCTACAGCCAGAGCAGAAACTGTCTGTGCCAAAGTCCTGTGACACTACTACTTAACTCAATTAGTTCAAATTACAGAAATGTAGCTGAATAAGCAATATTATGCACTGTGACTCACATAAGTATTTGACTCTTGGGAGGTAATTCAAAATCTACTAACTAGAAGCTAATAGCCAGCAGGAAAACATTCACAATTTATGATTTTCATTTAAAGGGGACTGCTAGCACAAAATAGCTACTTTAAAAATGAGACTTCCTAAGCCTGGTTTAGCACATTTCTGGACAACAGAGAGAAAAATCTAAGTTAAATAAAAATAATCTTTCCACTCTGTGATACTCATGTATTTTACCATTAATTTTGACAAAAATAGATGCAGTATCACTGACACAGGTACTTCCTGATATTAGGAAGATGTCATTAACTTAACTTCAAATACCAGCTGAGTAGTTCAAAACAGGTACTATTAGAGGCATAAACAATATTTCTGAGTGTGTGTGGTTTTATTTAAGCACTCACATTGGTTACCAGGTTCCACTTTCCTACTCCATTGATCTAGGACAGGTTTCTTCTGACTGTTAGAGCTCCTGTCTAGGGCAGAGTCAGATCATTTGAGTCTAATGGAGAAAATATAAATATGTAAGTGAGAGGTCTCTCTGAAAATGTCCTAAAAATTTACCTCACAAGAAAAAACTTCAGATGCCTTACAGACCAACAAGCTCAGTGCTTATTGTGGCCACCTGATGCTCACAACCTATACCAATCACCTTTCTAAAACAGCATGGCTTGTTCTCATCACCACATTATCATGTCTATCCCACCCAGGAAAGTATCTGCTGCTATGGTCATCACAGAATGTGCAACCTTCTTATTTTCCTTTCAGATTCTTGTCTCTACACTGCCAGGCCTTGAGGGATCTGGTGTGGGACAGACAGGGTTTTGTTGATTTGTGGGGTGTTGGGCTTTTTTTTCCTTGATCTCTTGTCAACCATTTCCCAAGCATTCCCTCACAGTGCTTTTTATGCATTCTATGACATAAGATCACATAGTATTTTCTGCAGCCCATTTTCTCCTTGATTTCCACTCATTCTTGTGCTTTAAAATGTAATCACTGCTTTGAGTACTTCCTTGAAATGATAACAGCACAAGTTTTTTTGTTTTCAAGGGTGAAAAACCCCAAACCCCCCCCACAAAAACCTGATGTCAAAGGTGTGCTTCTTCTCATTTAATAACTTCTCTCCAAGATCTCTTTTTTTAAAGCAATTGCAACAGAGGTAGCAGTTTCTCATTTTGAAGCACCTGCTCAGAAAGTGTTCTCAGTGTAGTTTTTCTGCCATGCTATTATCTTAGTGACAAAGACTGGGTTAAAAATGTCTAGAAATCTTTTGTGGCATACAACACAGTACGTAGTTGAAATCTAGGCTCAGGTGAGAAAAATCACTTCAGCTGGGCATCTAAATACATGTAATGATTCAGGCATAAGCTACTAATGCTTTTCATTGCCAAAAATGATTGCCAACATCCTACCAAAATGGAATTTGAGACGTGTCTCAATTGCTGTTCTGAGATCTCTTTGCTCAGCTGGTATCAGGAGCACACTGGGGCCCTGAGGAGGGACTGACTTCTGCACTTTTACTGTTCCTCAGGTGTCTGGGTTTGCTTCTTGTCCTTGTCTTAGCAGTCCCAACCAGACTGATTCCCAGATCCAAGCATGTATGTTTTCCAGGGACAGCACTTTACCTGCATCCCTACGTAGCTCATTCTACCCCCTGCAGGGCCCAAGTGCACTGTGTGGATTGGCTTAGTTGGGTTAGGAGCCCCCAAATCAAGAAAATTGATATCAGGGTCCAATATGTTCCCTGCACAAGGATTTTAGACACCCACATGTGTCAGGAAACTGACCTTGATGTTAAAATGGGTATCAGTAACACTTCCAAAAACCTATGCTGTTGTTCAAAGGATGCATGAAGGATGCAGAATTTCTGCAGAGAAAAAAACTCAGTTCACAACCCACTCCTGCTAACAGTGGACAGAAGGAAGGCAGAGATCCAGGATAAGGGCTGCTGTGATCCACTGCTCCAGTGGCTCCAAAAACTCAGAAGAGCTCATGCATTTTTCAGCATTGCCTACCCTTGTTTTGCAGGTGATGAATTACACAGCCTTTTGCAGCTATGACACTCACTTTAATCGTGTCTCCTCAAATTAGCTCAGAGCTCTGAGGAACTCTGCCATGCAGCAAGACAACCCAGTGGGAGCGCAGGATTTTCTTGCCCTTACAGTAATGCATAAATAAATAAAGGCTCTTTTCTATCCTGGTTGTGATAGACAGGTCCTTGGCTAAAGGCAATCAGAATAGACTGACTTGAGTGAGATTAGGTGTGTTTACATCAGCTGAGGATCCAACCTGAAGTGTTATTAAATGATATGTTTCAGTTTTACAAACTACCATGTCCTGCTGAGATGATGTTCCTGATTCATGGGGCTTGGTTTGCTGCAGAGGGCAGTTGGTGGGCCAGAGAGCTAGGAGTGAAATAATTTAAAAAAACCAGACAGACAGACAGAAGGAAGCAAAAAATTCACCCGTGATTCTCCTTCTGCATTTTGTGCTTCACCACACGCTGGTGATTATCTCGGAGAGCTGTGCACAGACAAGGACACTGCCTCCTGGACATTGCTGCCATTCCTTTTCTCCAAGTAGAGCAGCAACTGAAAAGCAGATTGCCTGCCTGAAAACTGGGCATCCTGTCAGCAGAAAAACAAAACAAAAAGTGTTTGAAAATAATGCTGTCACACTCTAGCACAATGTAGATTAAGGTGAATTTTTTACTAGCTCTTTTAGGTAAATGGTCAGCCTAAAAAAGAAGCAATAACTGAGCTAGCAGGATACATATGTGGATATTTATGGTTTTCTGTTCATTTCTAAACCAAGGAACGTATTTGTAAAGAAGAAAATCAAAATCTAAAAAGTGTACCATCTCTATTCAGTCCTTAATAAAAGGATTAAAAAAAATAAAAAAAGAAAAAGGAAAAAAGAAAAAGAAAAGATAAAACAAGATTACATTAAATAAAAGATTTTATTTTGGCATAGTACCAGAGATCATAGGACCCTGCCCTCCAGGACTACAGAAGGGTCTCCCAAGAACAATCCTTCCCCTCTGTCCTTCACAGTAATGGATGCAGACCCCATGTATTGTGTTTTTAGGATCATCAAGCTGCAAGTGTAATGATAAAGCTGCTCAGCCAGTAGGCTGCAGAGATCTGATGTTCTTCCTGAGAGCTTTTTAAAATTCATGAGTTACAGAGCAAGAGTTAATTTTAGGTCTTTCTAAAGTTTCCTGAAAGTCAAGTAAGTAATTTTGCAGTACAGTTACTCTATCTTTAGGGCCACTGATATCCTCCTTTTCAACCTGTATGAAACTCTGAGATGCAAGGCATGTTTTGTAGAAGGTTATCTACCCTTCATCTTTCACATGCCTTGACTGGATTCTTGGTTGAGGCTGTGTTAATGTATATTTTTCTAAATTGCTGCTCAAAAACATACACAACCTGATGGAAAGTGGATTGGGAAGGGAAAAAGGAAAAACAAAACTTTTTTTTCAAAAAATGTTCTCCTTAAAAAATTTAAATGCATGCAGTACAGGATTTTTTATGTCTGGCAAAAAATCAGCTGTGAATTCAGTAAAGTTTTAGTAATGAATTGCACTATTGGATAAAGCAACATTTAAAATTGGAAAATGGTGTGTACGTAATTTGAACATGAAAAATAGTTCTTTTGCTGTGCAAACTACTGCCACCCAGAACTTCTCCACAATTTTTTCAAAGTCAGATACATGAATAAAATGGCTCAATATATTTATAGTCTGGTCATATACTTAGGAATGGAATATGGCTTTAGAATTGTCTTCTAATATCTGAGATCTGTAAATGCATAAAATAGGGTTGTTGATGTTCAGAGGACAGTTTTTAATGTGTATTGCTTCCATAAAGGAAGAAACACTTTTTCCTCCTAGTCTTCTGCAATCTGTTTCTCATGTCTAAAATAACTTTTTATTCCTGGAGCATACACAGATGCTACAAATTCAGCACCATCTTTTCTGGCAACACAGAACAAGAGTTTAAATCCATCAACCTGTAGCTTTCAACCTGCAACCTAACAGCATTCTTTTGCTGCAAGACCCCAGGGTATTTGATTCCCTCCCACTGACCATGAGAGTTGAAAGCTTGGTCCTGTTTACTTTGTGTAACTTCAGATCCATGTTGGACTTCAAATCAAGCTTCACAGGCAGTACAGCCAAAGGAGGCTGGGGGAAAAAGTAATGCTCCAATGTGATCAAAACTTTTAACAAGCCTCCCTGTGTGGTCTGGGCAGAGTAGCAAAGCAATCTCGACCAGATTTCCAGCCTTACAATCCATTATTCTCAGCAAATGATTTCCTGAGATGCCCCTTTAATTCTGTGTGTTGTGAGCAGTCACTAGTTAACATCAGGATTAATTAACTCTTCTTTATATTTGGGCACCGATAAGAATAAAGGACCTCCTGTGTACTCAGAGAAGATATTCTTGTTAGTGTCATCTTTGTGGGTTTTTTTCCATTTATTTTGCCATCAGTATTTGGTAACCTCTGACCCCAGCTGTCTGGGCTGTAACAGGTTGATAAACCTAAATTGAATGCACCACCAGCAGATGGTCTTATTTTTCCAGATAGGCTTTTCATAGAGACTTGAAAGTGAAAAGTTCTTCCTCCATGGCCTTCTGCAACACTGGGTCCCAATAGACTTACCCTGACATTCAGAAATGCAGGAAATTCATATATTCAAATATAATCTGAGCATTGCCTAAAGTTGGCTAAGGATTGGTGTCCTGGTTTGAGGACACTGATAATAATTTTTTTCTTGTCAATTAAGTCTACTCTAAGTGCCCACACTTCCTGAAATTAAAAGCATGGTTTTTAAGACTGTGTCTGCTTCTAGGACTAATAACACCCCAAATTCATAGTGATTGCAGAGGTAACAGTATAAGAAGTACGCAGAAAGGCTCTTGTATTTATTCCTACAGAAGGCAAGGTCACTGCTTGGATCTGCTAAACTTGTGTGCCAGAAATGCAAGTGTAGAAAAGGGGTCATACCTGTGACCAGACAGGTGACCTTAAACTGACCAAAGTATTTTGTCTCATGTAATTTGGTATAAATTTGAGGGATCACAAGGGTCAAGCTCTGCTCATCTGTGGATGGTATCCTGAGATCGCTCTGTCTGATCTTGTGCCTTTCATCCCATCCAGCTCCTCTCTGCCAGTGAGTCCAGGAGTCCAGCCCAAGACTTTCCCAAGACTTGGTCTGCAGCCTCAGTGGTGACATTACCGTTATTGGTGGAGAAGATTTTATATAAATTTGTATATATTTCATTATTTTTCATCATTAGTGTTTCATTAAAGCCATTTAGTTTAGTTTCCAACCTATAAGCCTCCTTTACTCTCTTTACTTTCCCTTTCTGGGAAAGGAGATTTGTTAATAGAGAGCATCTGTCATTAATTTAATAGCCATCCCAGCCTTAAACTCTGACAACTGGAAATAATTAGAAATCCCCAGTGCAGTGGTGGCATCATTACCTTTTATTTCCATGAAAAATTTACTGCATAGGATTCCAGATTGACAGGCTGAGGGTGGCAGTCTGTTAGTGTAATACATCAGCAGCCTTGCTCTTGGCACTTGCACACATTATTTGAGTATCTGCAGTAGAATTATTTTAACAAAACTGTAATCTGAGGGTGAAGAGTACAGCAGGTTTGGGTGGCTACAGACACTGTGCTGTGTTTATAGTTTACCTGATTACTTTTTGCTCATTCAGCTTGGACTTTGTTAAAATAAAGGAAATCAGGTAATTCTGTGGCAGCCCCTATTTGTTCTCAGACAGATATAATGGTCTGCAAGGAAAAAGAAATCATGGCCTCACAAGCACTGCAGGTACACTGCATGAACCACACATATTTTCTGGCTTACATATTCTATGAGAACTCAACAGGTGATATTGGCACCATGGCTGTAGAGGTAGTAAAGGTTTCCTTTCTCTGAAAACTTTAAAACCCAACATTTGGACGTGTGTCCCATAGTTTACTTTAGGCTTCTCTATTATCTTTATCATCTGTATCTTTATTATCTTTATTATCTCTATCTTCAACGTATACCCAGGGAGACTGCACATTTTATGTGCTGGCTTAACATTTAGCGTACCTTTTGTCTCTTAATGTAATGTTCTGTGTTTTTCTAAGAAAACTAGTTTGTTTATTTATTCATCCATTCATTTTTGCCATACAAAATGTTTATTTGACTCCCCTTCCTCCTTTCCAGTTGCATTTTGTAAAAACTTTTCTCACTGTCCTCTGAAATGCTGGACAGGAGAGGAGTTTATGATAAAACTGAAGTCTCATCCATGGTCTTTAAGCAGGGATTCCATTGAGGTTGAGCAGATATATACAAGACTGGCTAAAACACTGGGATGGCAGCAGACATCCCTTTTTAGCTGGTTGAAATGATGAAAAGTTTTTTGGTTTTTTTTGTAACTGAAACATTATACCCCTCTCTCCACTTCCAAAACGCAGTGGGCACACAAAACACAGGTCAAGCCCTCAGCTGGGTTTTTAACATCTTTGACACTTAAATATGGCATTTGTGAAGCCACATTTAGTATTTAGAGTTTTTCTGATGGGGACTAGAAGCTTGTTTAGTGGAAAGAAAGAGGAAGAAATAAAGCAGGAGAGAGCTTTTGCTGGTGGGGGGTGGAGGGTTATGTGTCTATGCCAGGTTCTCAGCTGCAGCCCACTGGCAGTCTCCATGCAGTCAGGATGAGCACAGCCTTTGATGGTGCTGGGTCCCCTGATCACCCTGTGGGGAGTAGCACTTCCAGGGGGGCTGAGGTGTTAAGCAGCCCCTGGCAGGACAGAGGAGCAGGCTTTGGACCTGGCGCCTTAAGATTT
Organism: Florisuga fusca; assembly: GCA_038090715.1. Taxonomy (NCBI): domain Eukaryota; kingdom Metazoa; phylum Chordata; class Aves; order Apodiformes; family Trochilidae; genus Florisuga; species Florisuga fusca. Next base: position 5,023,485 of record JAAWXA010000025.1, on the reverse strand, counting down.
TAATGCGTTTTCTAATGAAAAATAATTTTGTTAGGATTTCTCTTAAAATACGTGGAAATGAAAAAGCCTTTTCCAGCAGTGGTTTGTGTGGAATGTGCTCGACATAGAGTCTAGACTTCTGAGAGCTGTTCCACCATCATCTCTGCACACTGTAGGAGCTGTCAACCTTTGGATTATGCACTGAGGACTATTATTCGTGCTGCTATTACACTTGTATCATTTATACAGATTTTCACAGTTCCCTTCTGAAAATCTTACATGCCTTTATATACACACTCATATGCATATATGGAGATATAAAAAGAAATTGTCTTGGCTTGATAGTTAAGGAGTAGTTAATTTCCAGGCATAGATATGCCTTTGGAAAAACAAAACAAAGAAAAAACCAACCAAACAAAACAGCAACAAAAACCCAAAATCAATAATAATAATAAAAAGCCAACAGAAACAAGGACTGCTTGTTTTGTTGAAACACTGCAAGAGCTGGTTAAAAGCAGATGTTCTAAAGTGTACAAAGGGGTTTTTGAATCTTAGGTAAATAAGACATAAATAACAGCTAATATCATATGTAAAATGTAATCCATATATTGTTTATAATCTGTAATGTTTCACAGTCTCCTAAACGTTTCTTAAAAAGTCAGAAAACAAACTGCCTGCTGGACACTTCTTTCTTCTGACTGCTAAGGTTTCTAGCATATAGATGAGATCCTTCTGCAGCCCCTTGGCAGGGACTGGATTTAGGATTACTCTGCCCTGGATATGTGCTGCTGCTCCTGGAGAGTGTCCACGTCTCATCCTTGGTGTGTGTGAGACTCTCAGCAGGAGCAAGGCTCTTCACTGTAGGGATGGCTTCTTTTTTCAACACCATCTGACTTCATAGCCAGCAGGTTGTTTTAATGGACTACTCAAATGATAAGGAAAAAGCATTTTTAAAATAAATGGCTGGGTGGTGATTTTTACCACGATTTCCTTGGGATTTTAAACTGCTGGAAATCCCCACTCTACTTTTGATCTGCTCCTCTGCCTCCCCAATGAGATGACTGCCTCCTCAGAAGCAGATCTCCATCTGTGTAAAGCTATACACAATATGTGAAAAGATAAACCAATTGGAGAATTTCCCAACAGGGAAATCTGCTTCAGATATCTCCTTCCTCCTGCCTAGCTGTAGGGGACTCATCGTGCCCCAGGTAACTATGCAAACATACAGATGGGTTTTGGTTATAAAACTAATTAACCAATATGTATATGTGAGTATTTCCATTTTACAACCAATGGCATTTGGATGATTGTTTGTTTATGTATTGCACTGTTGCAGTAAGGAGGAAAAAAAAAAACAAAACCAAAAAGGAAGGGGAAAAGGGGTCATGGAACTTGGGGGTCCTATATATCAACCACTGCACTACTTGCTAGTACAGTAGCATCACTAAGTGGTCGATTCTCTAGCAGCCCCTCAGAATCAGTACAGCAGTCATTTCACTAATGAATTCCTTAGCATTTTTTTTCTAACCTGTAAATTCTTATTGGTGACTTTAAACTACACCTACAGTCAGGTCTTGTGGTTTTATTTAGTCCTTTTTCCTATATAGTTTATCTGCTTGAAGCAAGGTTGTTTTTGTTGGGTTTTTTTCTAGCTGGAAAATAAATATAGGTATGGTGGACCAAGCTGTATTCTTTTGTCTAGGGCATAGTAAGTAGGCTGCACAACAGCAGTGTCTTTTCAGAAAAGCCTTTGAAATTTTAAAACTTGTTTGCTTTTGTATTCTTGTTTTTCAAACTAAAATTACTTTTGGAGTTTTGGAAAGCAAAATACTTGCTTTAAAGCTCAGTTTATATGCTTCCCTAATAGTTATGAATGTTATATGAGAAAGAAAGTAAGTCAGGCCACGATAGATTTACTTCTGCAATACTGCACCAGTGGTAAGCAACTCTGCTCAGATTGCAGTTCATCCAATATATTTTATAACTCAGAGGTCTGTAAGGAATCAAATATATTTAATCTTTAAACCTATTCTGCAACATGCCTTAATATTTCCTCCAATGAATTTCAACTCATTTCTCACAAAATAAACAAAAGAAACTCTTCTGATTTTCAGTGCTGATACCTGATCCAGTCAAACTATGTATTGTTTTCAAAAGAGAAAAGATTTTTTTAAAAAGGAAAAGAAAAATCTGGCTGAGAGGCATAATGGACTACTATTTGACTAGAAAGATGGATATTTCAACCTTTTTAATTTCACCTTTTTCACTTCCTTTTGATTTGTTTCACTTTAAATGAACATTCTCAAACATGGCAAGCAGTCCCCTTGAAGGTTTAGGTTTTTTAAAAGAATTAGTCCTTCAAACATATTTTTAGTGGGTAGAAAAAAGTAGCTAAAAGTAGCTGTATTCTTTCACCTCTCACCTGATCTATTCAGTCTCTGGGCAAGCATGATTTTGGGGTAAGAATCTGGAGAGCAGAAGGTTGGCTGGCTTTATCTCCTGCTACCCACTGTCATCTTTTTGTGGCATTGGTCTTTCTGTTTACTGTCACTACCCTGGGAAGAAAAGTTTGCTCTGCAACATGCAGGTAACCCCTTTGCAGTCACCATTGCTGAAATAAATATGTGAGCTGAGACTCATGGATCTTGCACAGCAGCACAGACCTGGATTCTGTACATCCATTAAGTTTTTTTGAGGTGTCCAAAAACTGCAATATGTTGATGCATTTTTATTACTATTTTGTTTGAATGTACAAGGTTAGCACATCTGCTGCTTCCTCTTGCCCTTTGCAGAGCAAGAAAATAAGAGAATTATTTTATCCTGGGTGTGGAAGAGTTGGGCTGATGTCTGGCTGGACAGGTCTGCACAGGCTGAGTGAGTTGTCCTGCAAGTCACTGAGAATGCATTACTTGGAAATCATCACCAGTAATTGCTGATGGACTTTTTTGATAAGTCATGAATATATTCTGAATTGAATGCCATACTGAGATCTTCCCAGTGCAAACCCATGAAAATTGTTCCCTTGGCTTATCACAAGTGATGGATTTGCAGTAACTTCACAGTGACAGTAATACTGCCTCCTTTGAAAAAAGGAAAGCCTCCACTGAGCCCGTGCTGCTTCTTGTCTTCTCACCTCTGCAAAGCAAAGATATTTGCATGAGTAAACCCATCAGCATATATTATCTGAGGGAGTGAAGGACCCAGGCCTTGTATGTTTAATATATTTTAAAAACTACTACTCTGGTTTCTACTTCAGTCTACAGGCTGCACATGTGAGCCTTTAAGTGCTACATTTTTCAATCCCCTGAGTCTTCATCAGTCTGGTGCTGTAAAATCCACTTAATGCTTGATTGGGAGAGCATGGTGTAAAGAAACATGTATAAACACCTTGTTATAGAGTGTTTCTTCTCAGAGGAAAAGCGTGTGCAGTGGAGTGTCTTACAGGAAGGCTTAAGAGTTGAGTTTTTTAATACTTTGCAGGGAATGTATGCATTTAATATTATTTTATATTGATCATAGATAAGGATCAAGATACAACGAATCACAGTCTTATTGCCTGCCATAAGCAGAAGACAAACTTGATGCACTTGAAGTAGTTTGTGTTGCTAAGGGTATATCATATGGTTGTAGTCAACTGAGCAATGATGAAGGAGAGAAGAACTGAGTACATGGTTTTATTTATCAGATAAGAGGCCCTTGCCAACCAGAGACAGAAATCATAATTCACAAAAGTTGTCATGTGAGAACTTAGCTTCAGGAATCTAAGTAGGCACAAACTGAATTAGCAAGTGGTTGATATTCACTGTCCACAAAGAGACACCTTGAATCCAAATTCTTTGAAATATTTTCTTATGTGCAGCACTATGATCTCTCTCTTATCTGGACTCAATTGTATTTGCTGTCCATTGTCCTCCTTTCTGCTCAGTTGTCATGATTATCTTTGTAGTGAAAAAAAAAAAACACCCAAACTTGAGATCTATAACAAAAGCTAAGATTAAAGCAGTCAAATGAAAAACTAATTTAAACTTTAAAAAGTTTTATATGGTTAACTTTCATCCTTCTTACCATTAGACATCAAACTGATGTCCTAGAGCCTTGCTGTCCTCTGATTCCTTGATGGCTAGGAGAGAAGGGTAAGGAAGTTATCTCCATCAAGTAACAGATCTTGGGTAAGGCAAATTGCCACAAAGGTCTCAGCATCTCCTTCTCTGCCCCTCCCAGCTCAGGTACCTCACGGGATGTTGGTGCTGAGGAGGTTGGAAGGGTTGTGGTTACTGTGGTTACAGATGCTGCCCTGGTGAGGCCACATCTGGAATATTGTGTCCAGTTCTGGGTCCCACAGTTCCAGAAGGACAGGGAACTGCTTGAGAGAGTCCAGAGCAGAGCAGCCAAGATGATGGAGTGGAACATCTCCCTGATGAGGAGAGGCTGAGGGAGCTGGGGCTCTGCAGCTTGGAGAAAAGGAAAATGAGGGGTGACCTCATTATTGTTTATAAATATGTGATGGGAGAGAGTCAGGAGGATGAAGTCAAGCTTTCCTCAGGGGTGACTAACAATGGGACGAGGGGCAATGGTTATAAACTGGAGCACAGGTGGTTCTGTACAAATATTAGGAAGAATTTTTTCACTGTGAGGGTGATATAGCACTGGCCCAGGATGCCCAGAGTTTTTTGTTGCAAGTCCACATCTCTTGCTGTACCAAGCACTTACAGCATCTCAGGTACAAGCTGTGCTTTGCATTTATACTTTCTGTGACTTTACTGAATTCAAAGTGCAAGTGGCACTGACAATCAGATGCTTCTGTTTAGTTTGGTTATTCCCTGGTGTCATGGTTTAGGCCCAGCTGGTACCGACCAGGCTTCCACTCACTGACACCTCACCCCCACTGTGGGACAAGGAGGAGAAAAATCCACCCAAAAGTTCATTATTCAAGACAAGGATAAGGAGGTTTTCATTCCCCAATTACAGTAATAGGCAAAAAACACCAGACAAGTTTAACTTGGGAATAAATAAATAAATAAATAAATACATCTACAAGGAGAGAGAGACAATATGGCCAGATCTTAATCCCACCACTGTGCTTCTCCATGGGCTGCAGGGACACAGCTGCCATCTCACAATGGGCTGCAGAGAAATTTCTGCTCAGGTGCCTTTCCCTCTCCTTTTTCACTGACCTTGGTGTCTTTCCTCTGGCATTGCTCTCTCTCCTCTCTTTCTCCTCTGCTCTGCAGCTCTTTTTGTTTGTTTGTTTTGGTTTTTTGTTTGTTTGGGGTTTGTTTGTTTGTTTTTGGTGTGGGGGTTTTTTTGGCAGTTTTGTTTTCCCTTTCTTGAATATGTTACAGAAGTGTATCCAGCTTCCCATATCTGCTCAGCCTTGGGCAGGGATGGGAACCAAGGGAGCTTCCAGCAGCTTCTCACAGGAGCCACCTCTGTGCCCCCCCCAGAACACACCCCTGCACTAACCCAGGACACCTTCCAAATGGAAAGATTGTGGATTTTTATTTTCCACACCCTTCACAAAGACTTTTTTTCTCTCTCTTTTTGCCACTGTTGCTGCTCAGACAACAATAAGTTGTAGGAGAGTTATATTTTAGACAATGGGATTTTTCTGTTAATCTGAATGAATTCACTAAGGACAGCCAGGCCCAATCCTTCTTTACTTGTGTGTATCTCTAGGAATAAAAGCCTTGAAGTGAGCAGGCTTCCATCCAGGATGAGTTCAGTCCTGCTGGTTTTCATCCCCATGGGAATGTGCGTGTGTGAGAGAATATCTATGTATAATTGTATCTGTAATAAAAATACACTTATTTAAAGAAAATAAAGGGCAATGAGTGCCAGCAGGTGTCAAGCTCACAGAGTGAGTGACTGGACAAAGGCGAGTGGTGCAGAACCCCGCTGAGCCCCCACCTGCAGAGCCCCTGCTGCCATACAGTGCTGCCTGCAGCTGCTTGCTGGGGACCACTGATCCATTGGATGAACAGCACTTGGTTCAAAGAATAGGAGACATGCCATGTCCTTCCCCTTTCCACCCCTTTGCTGCCCATTATCCCCCTGCTACCCCCTGTTTTTCCTCTGTATTTTCCATGCAGACACACACACACACATCTGTCCTTCTCTCTGTGTTTATTTTCAACCAGACTGATGAGGGAAGGGTTAGGGAACCTCTATATGCTCAGTGATAATGTATCAGATGGTCATACTGAAGCTGAAAAAAAAAACCCAACTCTATCTATTTTAGGATTATTTTTTTTTTTCTGTAATAGTTAGGTTGTCTACCATGTCCTGGAATATGTAGATATCTTTTTAACAGCAATGCTAACCGTGAGTGAACATTTTGGAACTTGAACTGGTAATTGCTGCTTCAGAAGCAGGTAACTGGAGGTTTATGGCATACCAGAGCTTTAACCACAAGTCTGAGTCAGCTAAGGCATGTATATTGGTCTGCATTTGCTTAATGATAAAGTAAATGCATTGCTCCTACTTCCTGTAGTTTTCAGCCATGTATCTGAAAGTGTTAACAAAAAACACTGTGCCTAATAGCATCTCTTCTGAAGCTTTTTGAGCTGGTGCTGTTGGTGGGGAATATTATCCTTAGAGCTGTGCACGGGGTGGAATGCCAAGATACAATGCCACTCCACATTTCCTAAAAGTTTCAGAGGTCTTTGAATCTGGAAGCATCTTTTAAAATAAATTTATAATGTCACTGGATTTTTTTTTTCTGATCAGGATTGTCAGGACTATGACTAAACACAGGAGTGAGGTTTTGTAACCTGATTTTTCTGTCATTGTGTCAATTTGGAGTGCACTGTGTTGCAGTGGTGCTATTTATGCCTGTTGAAAAAATAACCAGTGAAATGCTGTTTTAAAAAATTTCACTCATGGGACAGAAATTCATCACACCTAATGGCAAGGTGACTGCAATGACTGCTTATATTTTAATCCTGTGAAAGAGAACAATGAAAAAAATAAGACAGGAAAGCAGGTAAATTAAAGCTAAAGATTATTGGGAATACAGTCTGCTGGCTTCTGTTGGTCTTGGATTTCACATGATGTGAATCCCGTGAAGGTTATGGTTCCAGGTCAAAGCCAGTAATATTTCCTCAGAGTTTTGTCATATTCAGACCAAGAAAGACCTAAAGCCAAACTCATCTTGCCACGGACCTAATTCAGAAAGCCTGAGCTGAAATGGTGAGCATGTGGAGGGGCCTTGCATCTGCAGTGCTCAAATTTTCACATTGGGATGGAGAAAAGGGGAGGAAAAAAAAATCAGCTTAAGTGTTCCTTATTAGCAGAAGAGCAAGTACTGTGTAACATAAGGTTTTGTGGGAGATAATCCCTTAATAACAATCCAGATTTCAAACCTGATATTTGTTTCTGGCAAGTTGAAAAACTGAACTTTAGTGTCTCTAAGTTAGTTGTGCCACTGGTTTTAGCCATGACTCTCAAAGGCTTTGAAGGACTTTCTAAACTGTGTTGGGACCCCCCCCCCCAAAAAAAAAAGAAAAACTTGTTCATAATCTTCAAACTAAGCCACCTCCTTACATTCCAAGACTTCCTTCATCTTGGAAGAGTGTGGTCTAGGGAAATTGCCATCTTTGTTTCTCAGGAATTTCCTGCCTAGAGGGAGGGAGATCTTTGTCTTACACATTAAAGTGCTTGAGCATAAGTAGTCTGTCATGGGGAACTTACTATTCTGATAAACAGTTACAATTTTTAGAAAATCTGAATCAGTGACTGAGTGGGTAGCAGTACATATATTAAGAGAAATACAAATTATATTTCACTTGTAATATAATGCTTAATTACAGTGTTTATCTTCCTTGAAACATTTCACTGTAATGTACATACAAAATGCCATGTTCACTAGAAAGGAAAATTGATCCAGGGAATACTGATGATATCCATGTTAATCAGCTATCACAGAGTACTGGAATGTGTCACAGTGAGGAGCCACTTACTCAGTGTGCCCCATCCCAGCACTGAGTGCTTCTAATTAACTGGCACGTCCTTGCAAGCACCACAAGTGGTCTGTCAGCTCATGTCCCCTGTATCATTAAGAACACAAAGGTAATTGTACAGTGCTCTGCAAAGTGTTTGCAGACACCTCTAGCAGAACAACCTGGGGGGGGGAATAAATCACTTCACTCTCATTTCTGAAGTTGCACTGGAGTGGAAGGATGAATTTTTATTTTTAGGACAATAATACTCGAGTATTTTTTGCATAACCAATTGACTTAACTCATTTACCTTTAATGAGTTCCGCTGCACATAAACCATACTTGCTTGGCAAAAGTAATAATAATAAATAAAAAATAGATTAAAAAAGCCAATAGTTCTTTAGTTGTGAAAGCTGAGAAGGGATTGATTTATCTGTCCTATCCAGTGGGCTCCTGCCTCTTGCTTTTCCCTGTCTCAATATCCCTTCTTGACTGGGGCAGCTGTGATGGAGAGTCCTGTGTGTGATAGCCAAGGGGCAAAAGGGCACCCTCCTTCACTCTGAGGCTCAGCCCCTGGTTAGTTATGACCCTGAACAAATTGCATCTCCTCCTGGAGCCCCACAATGTCTCCCTGCAGATTAGAGGCAATAATGCTTTTCTCCACTGACTGGTAGACAACAAATCCATATTTTGTTAGGAAGGAGTGCTTAAGGGCTTCCCTCTTGCAGGAAGGGAAATAGGGATGAAGTGAAATAGAGGCTAAACCTAATGTGTTTATAGAGCAGTGTTAGAAGAAAGGAGGGTGCCTAATTTTTCCCAGCACTGTGCAGTGTGTAGTAGTTTAGACTGTGGAAAATAAAGTTTGTAGTAAATGTATTGTTTGGTTAAATGTATATCCTGTATCTCAGAGAGGAGCTCCTTTGTCATTCATGTCTCTTTAATATGCATACAAATATACTACAGGTTTTTCCTGTGTGTTTGAAGTGCTTTGTTCCTTTGAGAAAAAAGTAAGCTCAGCTCACTAGATGGGCATGTATGTTATTGACAGATGTCAAAAGTGCAATTCACCCTCCCAGTGGGCTTCTGTGTATCTCTAGTGAAGACTTTTTTACAATTGTCTGGCTCAGAAGTGATTCTGATTTGTATCCTTTTGTCCACTGCACTGGGACAAAGATGACAACACATTTAGTGTCAAAAGCATTGGTTTTCCCCCTCTGGGATCATGGCTTACATCCAACTAGACCCTTTTAAGTGCAATAACTGAAGCAGATGGAGATGAGGCTTATAACACTGCTTGTAACTTCCTCTTAAATTAAAGCCTTCTCTTAGGAAAGATGAATTTGTTTGGTTTTGTAGATAGATGGGGAAAAAAACCTGTTCTTCTCCTTGAAGGAGCTAGCCTAGAACTTTAAACTATGATGGCTGAAACATTAGGGAAAGAGAGAGCTCACAAGAAACATCCACCAGGTGCTTCTGCTCTATATTAAATATGTACAGATTGGTTTATTAATACACCTGCAACAGAGGCCATATGTCTCAGGAGGTAGATATTGCCATTAAAAGGGTAGCAAATACCATTCTATTGCAAGTCAGAAATAGGCAAATGAGGTTTCCTTTTGATTTCCATTCAGTTAACCACCATGAGTGACTCTGAAGAGAGGATCTCTCTCCAGGACTTGGTCCTTTATCACTAAAACTGCCCTGAGTATTTGTCCCATATGAGCAGAAAAACCAGAATGTGTAGAAGTGGTGACAGATAATTAGGGAAGTGCTGTCTGCATGTTAGTGATGATGCTCCTTGGCAGGATGCTGCAGGACACTAGTTATATTTTGGGGAGTAACAAGAGATCAGGCTCAGTGGGTGACTCTGTTGACATGAGTAAACTGGTGTCCCCAGCCAGCTCCTGGGCTCTGAAGCAGATACTCAGCATGTTTCCAAAACTGGCATCAAGGGCTACGCTGGAAACCTGCCAAGGGACAGCAGCTTCATCCACAGAGTCATATAATAGGCTGCACTTTTAACTTTATTGGACTGACTCAAAGGTCCTTAATTGCATACTGAAGTGAGTTCCTAAGGAAACTCTCTTATCTGGGTTTTTCCTAGGCAACAAATACTAGGTAAAAAATAAGTGCCAGGCTTTGTGCTTGTTTCGCTACTTTCATCCTCTAAAAGTTTAGAAGTAGATTGCTGCTTTAAAATGATGAGCTATGGAAACTAGGTATTATTAGGTGACAGCAGGGAAAAAATGGAGAAGTTATAGTACTGCATTCTTAATAAAGCTGGTATAAAAAAGAGTTATACAAATGCAATATAAACTTGATCCTTCTTTCTCTCTTTGATGGGGCTATAAAGATTCATAGCAAGGTTCATAGGACCAACCTGCAAAATATGTAATGGTCAGATACAGGTGTATTTATCCAGAAACCCCAGCTGGGTGTGATTTTACCTAGTCACTCAGGTTAACATGAGATGGTCATAATACAATATATATCTTGTGTCAGATCCCTTTTCATCATTCCTGTATTTATGCATCAAAAAGTAAAATGAATGAGTCCTGTCCTTTCAATCCCAGGAAGTCAATGTTTTCCCTTTAATGCATTGAACCTCTTTACTAACTAAAGGAGTGATACTAGCCCTCCTGGAAGGCTGCTCTTGAAGACCTTTTCTGATGGTAGCTACCCCAGGTGTACTGCACAACTCAGGGACAAAAGGTACAAGCATGTGTAAAGGGTATTAACCACAGTGTAAATACAAACCACACATGACTTTGCACCCAGACAACAGGGGTGCAAAGTTGTTGGTGGCCATCACTGCCCTGTTGTAAGCCTGGAGGTGTGCTTGGGAAAGCTGTTCAGGGTGGCCAGGAGAGGTACCTGTGACACTAAGAAAAACCTTTTTCTGATATCTCTGCCTCTTGCAACACTCTAAAGTTATTTGTACCTTGAAGCTCAGTTTGTAATAAATCACTCTGACACTCTTTTAGTTCACCAGTGGCTTGTTGCTGCATTTCACATTCAAATAATCCCCCAGTCTCCCAGCTTCTCGGGGCCTCAGTTGAAACTTAAACTCCTCATCCTCCAATGCTAATGGATAGCTGTCAAAATAGAGTCCCTTCCAAGTAATTTTTTTGTTTTAGATATATCCACATGCTGGTTCTTGGTGCGTTTTTTAGTTATTGCTTGTTTGCTGAGCTCTTCCTCATACTTTGCTGTTGCTAGACTTTTAGATTTTACTGAAGATAGAAAATTCTGAGATTTCAAGCTGGAGCAGGGGCAGGGCTGGATTCTGGGTAAATCCAAAATCAGAAGGGAAAGAATGAACAGCCACAGATACAAGTGTAATTCTTGAAAATTATTCTGTAAGAGCACGTCAGCCTGGCACTGTGAAAACACAGGAAGCATTTGTTTGTGTGTGCTTTTGTGTGTCACCTGATGTACAGCTGGGAAGTCTTAAAACTCAGAAATAAAGACTGGATCTTTAACAGGTTTAAACAGATTCACCTCCATAACTTCCTCTGATCCATGGCAGTTCCCATCTGCTGAGGATTTGACTCAAAATAGTAAGTCCAAGTATCTCTAAAAATAAAACATGTAGAGATAGTCAATAAAAACGAAGACCCATGTTACACAATACATATAAAATCTTCATTATTCCATTAAATAATATGATTTGATGTGAAAATACAGCTTTATCACTACAGACTAAAAGGGTAGTTACTTGACTTACTGTTAATATAACCAGACTGTATGAAACATTCAGTGAAATGTGAGCTGGAAGACATGGAGGGAGAAAAGCAGCTATTTCAAGTCTAAAATGACATCCCATAAGAATTCAGGAGGAAGTATCAGATTTGCAGTATAAAATCTGAATCCAACAAGAATTTGTCTCTACTATCCAGTGACTTCTAACTTGATATGCTCAAGTGAGTGTAATTATCATAACTAAAAATAACTATTTTATTTATTTAGTGTGCTTTCAGGCTGTCAGAAATGTTACAACTAGATGTGAAAGAGTATCTGCTGTAGGTAAAATAGAAGAAAGTAGAGAAAGAAGGTCCTTGGTTAAAATGGAGTATGTTTGCTTTTACAAAGTAAAGATCTAAACAAATGCTTTACTGGCAGAAGAATATATACAACTTCATAAATCAATCATAAATTCACTTTATAATTGCTGCAGCTATCCTTCATTCATGTTAGGTGTCCTGCCTGCAGAGAGCTCTGTAGCTGCCTATTTAATGTCCCCTGGCTGTAGATGGTAATTTTTTTCTCATCTGTTACACCACTTGGGCATGCACTTAAAATTCCCTTGACTGTTTTTAAAGATATTCCATGTCTTTTAACTTCCTACCTCTCTCTTTTCTCATTCCATCACTAATCTTCATCACACATCTCTCTGAATCTGACCCAAAACTCCACTCTTGCTTTCTGCTAGCTATCTCCTTGCTGTTCACACATGGTAATGCTTCATTCTTCCACTCATGTTACTTGCTCAGCCATTTTTCATGCATGGGAGGAAAAATGGGTTTTCACACTGCCCCTTGTCAAGCATTTAAGGACCTGTATTCATGCTAGAGAATAAGAAGTATGTCTGGGGGCAATTAAATGCACTAGTGAAGCAAATGAGTTTGCAGGGTCCACTTGAGCATAATCCTTCCAAGAGGTGAGAAATTCTCATCCTTTGCTGGAACTCTGGGGAGCTGGAAGGCTCACAGCACTCTGCAGGAGCACATAATGAAATTTATGGAGAAGACAAAGTATGTTTCATAGGGATGACTTTATGAAACCTTACTCTTGCCTTGTAGGGGGCCAGGGTTTTCTGGTGTTGCCTTGTTCAATGTAAGACCAAAGTCAACATAGGAACTTGTTAGGAGGTGAAATTGGAAAATTTAGGAGATGAAATTGGAAAATGCTCTAGTGAGACCTAGACTGGTTTCTCTGGTGCCATGCTACAGCAATGGCACTGCTCTGCAGTGATTGGTAACCAGCCCCAAACAACACATAATCATAGGAGTGCTAGAGATGGAGACAGATGTGTTAATAATCTTCCCCCTTCTTCTTCATACATGACTTGAGGTGATTAGTTGGTATGCAAATAGCTGGAGTCACATCTCAAAGTGTGATTTTGTGGTCTGAATTTGCTAATAAGCTAATTGGTGTGCATATCAAAAAGGATTCTCAACGCATTTACGCGTGTACAATAGATGAGTTTTCAATCTTCTATCAACTTGGCTGCAATAAAGAAATCAAGTAGATGAAATAAAACGCCATATCCAGTACCTGAGGTTAGTGCTTGCAGAGATTTCATTGCAATAAAATTTTTCTAAGAAGAAAAGCCTAAACTGATAGACTTGGGATGATTCTGTGCCTGATGAATTCCTATTCTGTGCAGTTTATGTATATAACACTAAGATTAGAATTATACTAGAAAAAGAATAGTGAAACATTGTGATTGTATTGAGGTTGAACAATCACAATACAATAAAGTAAACTCTTTAAGTATTCATTTTTATGAAAGACTTTCATGATGCTCTTCATGTGGTAAATTGCTTTCACTTAAGACTCAGTCCAGTGTTCAATCTCTGATAGAACATTGAAAAAAATCATAAAATATTTAAATGCTCTCATGTTTTGGACAGCTTGTATTGACAGTGTATTCCATGCTTCATTTACAGCAAAGCATAAAGGTTTTGCCACTTAAGAGATAGATGTAGCTCCTGAGAGGCAGCAAGTGTTTGTTACTAAGAGTTAAAATGAGAATTGATCTGAGAGCAGATTGAAATACTGACTTGCACTGAACCATTATTTTAAATTATATGGGACAGTGTTACAACATTTAGACACACTGGATGGCATCCCACATAAGTGGTGATGTTGAGTTAGTTGTTGATGGCATCATCATTCAGCATGATATATAACACCAGCATCAAAATGGCATGAAATAGGATCCTCCTCCATTAAAGTTTTTTAATCTCCTTTTTTTTTTTTTAATCTCTTAGCTTGTCTATCTCTTTTTCATCACAGCTTCCACCAATTACTGTAAAACCTAACAAGTACATCTGTAATTTCAAGCCCTTGCTAAACCACCTATTGTTGGACATCTTAGACTGAATTTCAGTGCTAGCATTATTTTTTCTATTTAAAATCTTCCAATTGGAAGGCAGAGTACCAGGCTGTGATATCTGGATCACTTTTGTCTTTGTGCTGAACTCTGTTCTATAAAAATAACATATTATTTGAAGGTAAACTGGGGGAGGGAAAGTATTGGACAAAGATTAGCCACAGAAGCTCTGAGTTTTCCTTTTGGATAAGATCTTCAAATCTGAATCCTTAGCTGAGTATTTTAAGGAGGGCTGAGCTTTTCCAGCCCACATCTGCCTCTGAATTCTCCTTAAAGCCTGCCAAGAATATTCTGAATGCAGAGGAGAACCAGAATCACCAGCCACCAGCGTAGCTGCTGGAGGCATCGATCTTGGTGGAAACTCTCTAGCTCAGCCTTTAAGATGATGCTGTTTTGGAAGGGGGCTGTTGCCCTCTGGCCTCCACCTGACACCACCTTCTTCTTCCTCCATGCATTTCACTCACACAGATCCTGGCCACTCACATCCTCTCCAGCTTGCAATGTCCCTGCTGCTGTCACTACAATGTCATCTTCCAGCTGTATCCTTGGGCCCTAATGTCTGAAGGCACAGATGGGGAGTTTCAACACTTCTTCTGTGGATTTTTAATGAGCAGAAAAGTTGTAAATGAGTATAAGATCTATAATTAGTTTGACTTCAGCCTTCTTTGCCTTCTGTGTGTCACACATCCTCAGATACAGGCTTCTCAGAGTATTTTTGCTACTGTTTGCATAATACTTTGGTCAACAGTGCCTTATTGATCTGAAGGTCTAGGTATGTATGTAATGTAAATAAAAATAACAACGTGAGCCTCCGAGAAGGTATGAAGTTGTTTCTTCCTTCCTAAACTGAAGAGAGAAAGGCATAGTCACAGCTGCTTTAGCTGCATGAGCTATTTATCAGCTACAGTGTCAGATAACTAGAGATGAAGGAGCCACTTGGCTTTTGGCTGTGGGTATTTTAGTGACAGGGAAAACTTTGTTTATTGAAGCTTTCTACTCAGAATTTTTCATTGATGCTTTAGAAGCCATTTTAACATACATGAACTTAAACTCCTCTCTGTCACTCTAAACAAACGCTCCTTCTGTAGTGATGCAACTGCTCAAGGCATGTTTGTGGAGTACCAAATGCAAAATGGCTCACAATAACTATGGTAACTCAAATAATAGGAATACTATGCTGAACTTCACTGTTTGAGGTGGTATTGATGGTGTATATTTCCCACAAAAGAGCTGTTGCAGATAACCTCAAAACATGGAAGACATGCAGAGCAAAAAATGATAAGATCTTACAATCTGAAATACCTGTGGCAGGCTGAGGGAACAGTGTAGGACCAGACACTGGAAAGAGAGCTCCCTTTTGGGATTGTGCTGTCCTCTGAAAACGAAACAGCAGAATTTCCTGGAAGGGAGGAAGGAGCAACACAGTGGTGAGGGAACCCTTGATTATTGTATATTTGCACTGGAATGTGATGAACAAATGTAGCTCTAAAGTTTGTCATGTAACAGAGGGATGCCAGAGGGTTGCTTTTTCTTTCCCTGTCACAGACACAAAAAACATCAAGTTTTTTACAAGCTGCCCTCATGAATCTTTTTTCTCCACTAAGGTTCTTTTCTTTCTTTACACCCATTACTCATAAATGTGGTAGCATTGCTTATATAGAGTACCTTAAAAGCTGATTAGTGACTGTCCCCCAGATTCTAGATTGATCCATATAATATAATTTTTATAGGGACTGTTTCTACCCAGCCTTTATGCTAACAACTACCTCTGGCAGAAAAGTTATAATAATAATCCCTTCACTGCTTGATGCTTTTGTGACACTGACTTATTTGGTAGCAATCATGAAGAATTATTCAAAGCACAGACCAATGGGCAGGATGAGGAACAATGCTTTCACAATGCAAGGTAATCAAAGATTTCTGTTTTCTGAGCAAGAATACATTCAACTGTACTGCAGACAGAATTCTCTGGGTTGAATAAGTTGCTAAGTGGAAAATTTTATTTAGCAGCATTTGGTTGGAGTCTCAGAAGTCTGAGTCATTAGAAGTGGTACAAAAAGTCCCCTTTAGTTGAAAGTGAAGTTCTGTCTCTTTCCTTGGTGAATATTTTTGTGAGAAGTTACAGTAACCCTGCAGGTATTCTTTAAGACCCTTCTTCTGCATCCACACAGAGCATCCATGTGAGCACTTGGTTCCTGAGGAAAATTGCACGTTTCTAAAATTCCCACATGTAACTCCACTCCAAACTAAACAACTGTGACACCTAAATATTACAGAACTTGGTTTTATTCTGTTACATCAGTGTTTACTAGAAGCTCCTAGACTCACCTCACTGATTATCAGTAAGATCAAATTCATGCCTTAAATCTTATTTGATCAGGGATAGTTTGACCAGAGGTCCAGGAAGCTCCTGAGGGGTGCTGTCAGTTTTACCTCTACTTCTTCATTTAGTTCTCCAGTACTGTGGACATTATAGATGTATACGAAGAGCAAAATGTTGCTGGATGTTCTGACATGCTTCCTAGAACTTCACTGAGGTATTTCCTAACATGTTAATTATTCACTGGGTTTTATTTTATACATTTTTTATATATTCTGTAGTATTAATATTTTATATATTATTTATTTTATAATATTTACACTTTCTGGTCAAATTAGGACTATGACTAACCTGTTGCTAATATTTTTATAACATTTCTGGAGATAATGTCATTGGAAAGATGACTGACTGACATCAACTTAACTATGATGGTCCCTTTCTGGGTCTGAGTCTGGCACAGAAGGAGAAAGCAGCCAGATGACTCTGTCCTTGCTCCTCCTCCTTCAATATCACACTCTGCATTAGCTGAAGCAAGCTGTGCCCACAGCCCCTGGCCCAGGTTCCCCGGAGACTGCCCTGCACTCACACCAGCCCTGAAGGCCAGAAGAGAAATGAGAGCACCCCGGGAGGAACCTGAGTGAGTAATAGCATTGCCAGCTGGAAAGGTGAAAGGCCACCACCACTGCAGTAGGTTAGCATCACTGGCCTCTCTTAGAGCACAAACAAAAAGCAAAAGATTAGACTTTTAGCCTATTATTGGGAGTGAACAGAAAGCTTTAATTGAAGCAGAGCAAGAAAAGCCAGTTCAAGATGTTATTCACTGTTTGCATGGGGGATATCTAAACAGCCTGCTATCCTCTCAGGAAGGGATATCTGAGCTGGCTCTCCCTGAGCTAGTTCAAGTACTGGGAGTAATATAACCAGACTGGCATGGCACTCTGCCCAGACAAATTTATCTGTCTTTCCAAAGGCAGGAAGTCTCACAGGTCTGCTTTACTCAGTGCCTCAGTTGTCACTAATGAGCACAGTGTAACTAGAGCCTCTGAATGGCACAATAATCAATTTAAAACAGCTCTTGCAAGAACTCCTTGAAGCTGAGTTCTCAGCCCTGTTAATGATGCAAGATGAGAGTCCATCTATGTAGCCTGGCTGTCTAGAGTAAGTGCAACACGAGGTAGGAAACATCTCCAGAGCTGGAAACACACTCCAGCCTCAGCCTCTCGGAGACATTTCAGAAATAGCAGGGTTGGCCCACCTGTGCACCTGCTAAAGGACAAATCTAAAACATCAAGGACTAGGGACAGTGCTCAACTTGTGCCTGAAAAATCCCACCCACAGTCTGTAATGACCCTCTTTCAACTCTTACTGCATTTTAAATTCTTCCATGTGCTGTTGTTGAGCATCACTCTCTGGTCCTGGCTCTTCGCTTTGACATTTTTATCAGCTTTTCACTTCTTTAGTCTGTTTAATCTATTTCATTATACAAAGCCATGAGATGTCTCCTAAATTCTTTCCTTTCCAGGATTAAATTTTTATTATTATTCTTTATTGTGAAGTGTTACTGAAAGGTATGATGCAGGCAAACTTATACGTAATGCAATAATAAATTAGATACAGCTTAAATCCCAGTTTCCCACTACAATCATATTAGAAGAAAGTATTCTGTTACACACACGAGACCCTAATGAAGTCAACACAGCTGCTCATGTGTAAAAACAGCAGAATTTGATCCACTGAGTTCAGCTGGATCTGGCAGCTTTCCAGATTTTCTGAACTGAACCCTTCTCATTTTAGACATCACAGTCCCCAGTAAGAGCCAGTAACATTCAACAGCAGAGAGGTACTTCCCAGAGACAGTCTCCTCCAGAGCTGATTAAAATAACATAACCTCCAGAAATACAATATCAACAGCTCTGTTGACATTCATTGCTTGAGGGGATATTAGTTTAGTGTGCACTGTATTGTAACATTCAAAATAATATTTACCATTGCCTGAACAAACTCTTTAGTCAAAGACATTTGTAAAAGTCAATGAAAACACAAATTCATCTACCAGCTCTATTCTAATGGTTCAGAAACCTGTATTTCCATTCTTGAGCTGTCTCTCCTCTAAACTACAAGTTCAGTTTTTCCTGACCCCACTTTTTTTCTGATTTTCATCTCGAACTCAGAAAGAACAAACTGGAATGTCTAATCTCTCTCTTCAAGACCTGCAATGCCATCTCCAGAAGATGGGAACCAACACCTTCCTCCTTCTACCCATGCTCTTTTCCACTCTGACATGTCCATGTGTGCATCTAGTCTGCATCTGCTTCAGAGAAGGGTTTAGGTATTTTTTGTCTCTGAACTGCAATAGCAGACTTAAGATACAATATTTTTTGGCTGTTGTAAACGTCTAACGGGCTCATCTGCTCTGATCACATCTCAAGTGCTACAGAAGTCTTTTCACTGGTTTTGATAGATGTCTTATACTGGTGAAAATATAAAATGATTTTTCCATGATGTGGTTTTGGACATGCACTTTTTGCAGCTTCCTACATGTTTGTTATCTGGACATGGTTTCTTGAAATTTTTTTTTACCTAATTCATCAAGATAAAGCGTTTTTGTGGTGCACAAAGGGTTTTGAATAACAAGGATTTTAAGCACTGCACAAGTGCAAATTAAAATATCAACAGTATCTTTAATTTATATGGAAGGAATAAAGTTATCATTCCAGTGGCTTTTTTTACTGCATACATATTCTCATGCTTGCCACTACCAAAATAGATATTTAGAACATGGGGTTTCTGAATAGTGTGAGATATTGCAAATGCAGGGTGATGAGAGAAGCTGTAGAAACTACTTTTAAAAAAAACAACACAACAAACAAACAAAGCCAAGAATAATCAATTTACTTTGACAATACTATAGTATATCATACATAGTATATATATTATATATAGTATAGTATACTACATATATAGTAGGTGCATAATATTATATATATAATATTATAGTATATGCATAATATAGTGTATATATATATACTAAATATAGTATATTATAGTATACAGTACTATAACAGCAAAAGCAACAAGAAACAAACTTCTTATTATGTTAGAAGCTTCCAGAATTTTTTTCACAATTTCACATTGCTTGGCAGCCAAAAATGATGAAACCAGTGATAAATTCTTCCAAAGTTAAATATTTTGTCTTTAACCAAATGTAGTGGAGTTGTCATTACAAAAGCTCAGCTTCCTGGGACAGACCAGGGAATGGGTGGAAGTGTATGCACTAAGTATGCATTAAGTTTAAATTATACAGTAAATTCAACACTAGTATAAAATGAAAAAAATGTATCACCACTACTACTACTGTTTGTTGAAACAAATAGTTTAGTATATCAAAATGTGTAACTCACCCCCTCTGCCTCTGAAAGACATGCCAGCAGATAATTGCTTTTGGAACTAATCCTTTGGCCTTGCAGAAGACCACGTTAAAACATACTTCATTTTGTAGGTCTGTCACAGAGTCTCCTTCCTGCCAATATGTAAATAAGATGCTAATCAAGAGCTGTGCAGGGAAAACATATTCTGACACATTAGCACATAACATTTTCAAGAAACACACAGCACATTTATCATTATGTTAATGTGAGATCCCAAAGGCAGCATTGCCTTTAAGGCATACTTGAGCATGCCAAGGTTTTTCCTTTTTGTAGGAGGCAAAATAGAAGATAGATTTGTCATTGGTGAAAACGTGAAGATTCCCTGAGCCATGCACAGCAGTCAGAAACCCTAAAATATTTGGCTTTTATGCAGGTTTTTTTTTATTATTATTATTATTTTCAAACCATGATCAGGTTTTATCCACATTATTTTTCCCCCTTTTAGAGATGGCATGACTGAGGCACAGAGTTTAATGCAGCATGTTTTAAATAATGCTGGTTGGGGTCCCATCCAGTGAGGTGTTAATGGGTTGATGGTGTCAAACACCAGTGGTTTCCTTTTCCTAACCCTTCATAACTTATACCTGAAAAGAAGATTGTCTAGATAAACAAGCAAAAAAACAAGATCAGAAAGAGCTCCTAAAGTGTGACCACTTGCTCAAGTCAGTGCAAGGGCTGGGTAGAGATTTGTGACTTCTGTTTTTCAGCTCATTATGACCTTCATGTCAGATAATACTCCAAAAGTTTAAAAGATATTCCAAATGTCATATGAATCTTCTTTGACAAGAGATGCAAATCTCAAGTAAATGGCTTATGGTTAAGTAACTTACTGCAACTTTGCCTGCAGTTCAGTAAAACTGCACTAAACCAAATATGTGGTTTAGCCAGCAGTGCTAAAATCTGGAAACACTACTAGTTTTCATATGGTCAGAAAAGCTTTTTTGGCTTCATCTTATTTTCCTTTGTTTTCATTTTAACTCGTTATGCATTAAAGCCAACAGTGATGGTTTAGGATGGCAGACTTTCCACAGTTAATCAATCAACCAAGCAAAATCTTCATCTGAGGAACAGAACAATCACCAAGGACTTTGCCTTGGGTTTCTCTCTGTTGCCAGGAACTTCCAGTAAAATGGGATGTGTTCATGAAAAAGAGGAAAAACTACAATTGACACTCAACACTGTTAGAGCCATTCAGAAAAGTGCCCTCTGTTTTAAGAGGGAAAATATAAACATTGAGCAGTGGGAGACCTTAAACAGGTACAAACAGCCTGGCTACGGAAGACAGGATTATGTATTAAAAAAGGAAAACCACACGTTACCAAGATAATTGAAAGCAGAAAATGATTGAAGAATTGTTGCTTGGCCAGAAGGCTCACTAACAAAACAACAGAGTAACACTGAGGGACTTTCAGTAACTGGGCTCCTTACTAAAATGAGGCAATTCATATCCGCACTGCTGCCCCAGAGCTAGCTTTGGGCCTTCACGTGCTATTGGCATTAATGGGCACAAGCTGAAAAATCAGAATCTTTGTTTCAGGTGCTTCATAATCTGTGCATTCAGTTCATTTACCTTCATGGCAGTCAGGCAAAGCAAACAATTATTTTCCCATTATCCATAATCCTCTTAGTTACCAGCCTTTAAGCCAGTGAATTTGTATTAAATTAATTCAATAATAATATAAATATAATAAATCAAAGCAGGTTCTTCAGAAGGAAAAATGTCATAAAAAGTTGTCCTGGACGGTGCTTGCTTTGGAGTTGTTGCAGCAGGAATTTTGAAGGACTGGTTGAATCTCTGCCACGCACATCAGTAAACAGAGGAGGCTGAACATCTGCTACTGTCTCTGGCAGTGCTCAAGTTGCTTTTTTAACAGCAGAGAAACCTAGAAACCACTCCTTATTGTCCCTAGACCACGGCTCCACAATCAAACTGAACTTGAGGAGAGTACATTTTTTCTTTAACAAACACACAGTTGCAGTACCCTTAAAGGTTTGCTTCCTAAGTTGTAAAACCAACAAGCAAAGGTTTTTCATAAATTAAAGAACAATATACTTCTCCTTACCTAAGCACCCAACTTAACCAGTACTAAAGTGAAAGTATTATCCAATCAGAAGCAGAAAATATTAGCTGAGCTTCAAGAATCAGCAAACCATTCGCACTTCTGTCTTCTTTATTGCCTTGCATTGTAGATGCTACCACATTTACAGATGTGTAGCTGCATGTAATGAATTCAGGAGATGAAAGCTCAGAAAAGGATCTCAGAGCTCTCCCTTCTTGTTGCCTTACCAGCTGCCAGCCCTGACAAGGAGGGAGGAGAGTGCCATAGCTTGGTACAGCACACACCCCCACTGATACAGCAACATGAACCTGCCCATGAGCAAAGCCACCAGCTGGGCAGGCAAGGCAGACACAGGCTAGACAGGTGAGGGTAGGAGAGGGAGCTGAGCCATTTGGTTCATCCGGTGAATGGCAGAGTCAGGATCCCAAGCCCAGGTCACCCTGACAGCCACACTCAGGCACACCACTACCAAAGTCCTTGGCAGAATTAGCTTTAGGGCTGGTGGTGACATCTCTGTGTCACCCACTGTGATGCTCTGTCTTAGGGCATGAAGGTTAATTGCTAGGAATGTCAAACCAGAAGGGCTAACGAAGAGCTCAGAGAAATTTCAGCATTGCTACAGAACTATCTGAATACTTGGGTAATGCTGTGGGACCATTACCAACACACCAAGGCAACTGTATTTTTTTTCCTGGAGGGTTAATTCTTCTATCTATATTTATATATTATTCTGTAGAAACATATGCATGCAGATACATTGTCTCATTCTAACAATGCTGGAATATGAAATAAGCAGCCTAGGACTTCTTGTCAGTGCTAACCTGCCAAGATGCCACATCAGCAGCTCTAGGGGAAGTGAAGAACCCCCCCAAATGTGTTACTTCTTTGTTAGTGCTGACTCAATACTCATCTCCCTTCTTATTACCTTCTTAAAGGCATTTATGACTTGACTGATACTGCTAGGTCACATATATCTAGAAGCTGGCTGAATTTTCAGCACTTTTAAGGATTACTGTATTACATGTTCTTATAAACAATAATTTTTGTTCCAACTTCATCTCCTTTTTATTTCCACTCTATGCCCCACATAGGAAAAGGAGTATCCATCTCTGGTCCCTCCTCTTCATCTGGAACTCTTATCTGGCTGATAATGAGATAACTGGCTGTACCAATGATTGCAACTATTACTGCAGAAATGTTTATGCAAGTAGTGATTCAGTCTCTCAACATTATTGCCTTAAATATACCTAAAGGAATAAAGCATTTTTCGAGAAAGCATCTGGAACTATAAATATCAGAATTGGGAATGGCACAAATTCCTAAGTGTAGATTCTTATAATCCACTTCAAAATCCACGTTTTTCTCTCATATTAAATGCCATTACTTTTTTGCTACTGACAGAGAAAAAGAAAGACCCTGTTGCCGTACTTGTTCTATTTCAATTAAAAAACTATATTTTTTTTTTCATTTTCACATTACTGCAGTTCACAGATTTAACTTATTGCCATGTAATTGCCCAAAATTTAAAAATAGAATGGCATTCAGAACATATCCTCACTATCAGAGGAGTCTTAACCAGCAGGAGATGCCTGTTTAAACACTACTTTGAATCATTACAGCTACAGCAGGAGATCTATAGAAATATTTGCCTTAGAAATTAAACCATGGAGAACATTTGGGCTCCCAAAGACTGGCTTGCTAAAGAGAAAAGAAGATTCTGACATTTACAAATAAATCTGTGAATCTCTCCTTTGTGTTTGTAAAGGTAATGCTTTCCCCCAGTCATGCAGAGAAGATTTAGGGATTTCATTAAAACCATGACATCCTGATCATGGAGACTCAAATAATTTGCTAGCAACTTAAAACAGATAGATTTTAAACTACAGTGCACCAAGAATGCAGCCCAGTGTCACAACACTCTGTGACAGACTGGAAAATATTGGAAATGGCTGCACCAGTAAAATATTCCCATTTAAAAAAAAATTATTAATCCCTTTGTAGTCATCAGTGGGGCATTCCTAATCTAACAGCATTTCTAACTGTACTGGCAAAGAACTAGCTCATGTGATAAAAACACCTGTATTTTAAAACAGAAGCAATACTTTTCAGTGGCATATGGTGGCTAACTTCTGTTTTAAGTACTTAAGTACTATTTATAGTGGTGCTCAGAAGCTCTAATCATCTACTCAAGAGGCCCCAGAGACTTTGAAAAAGCCACAAATTATGTGCTTGCTGCCAGCCTTCTTTTTCAGTGACTTCTGAAAAGATTCTCTATCTGAAGGACTCTAGGTACTGCAAAGACTCTTTTTCTTCTTTCTTATACCAGTATCAGTACTGTGATAACTATTGGCTTCTGTATCAGAGAAAGAGACCTTCTGAAAGCCTATATAAGCTTGTCAGGATTTACCAGGAGAGCTTTATGTAGTCTCACAAAGATCCAGCAGAGCATGCAGGATAAAGCCTGCTCTCCTGGGAAAGCTAGGAAAGACCTCCTTGCTTTGCCCTGAATGCTGGATTTGCCTTTTGCTTGTTAAAGTGGCATAAATTTCAGTAGGAGAAAGTCAACAAGTAGAATATTTATTTACACTGTTTATTAGCACATGACTTCTGCCTGGTGGGACCTGGTGTGGCTCTGTTACTGCCCCAAGACTTCATAGTCCAGGATTGAGTAGAGCAGGCAGCACAGCTACCAACATAAACCAGCATCCCTCCCTCACTGCTGGCACACGAGCAGAACCAGAAGTGATTATTCTCTATATGAAAATTTAAGATATTCCACAGTGTTGTGCTGGTGCATTTGCTTAGAAAAAGACCTAACCACCAGGGAACTCTATCTTTGGCTTCATAAGGGGAATCCTTGCACAGCACCTCAGAGGATAGACATGATAAAATAAAGACACAGTGAAACTTCCCCATTGTGGGAAGTAGTTAATTCATAAATTTATTAACTATTATTATTAATAATAAAATCTGTGGTATTTCTCGATGACATAAGGTTACACTAGCTAGCCAAGAATGCAAAATATTGCTACAACTGAACTAGAATGGTGCAAAGATGAGTGAAGAGACAGTCTGTGTAAAGATGATGAAAGGACATTTTGTTTGCATTGAATTCTTTTACAAAAATCTTTCATGTTTTTTTAATACATGAAAACTGTGGGGGTTTTGATTTAATCCTAAATCTTGCATTGCCCTTCTCACACACACAGCACAGAGTCCCCTTCACTAGCCCCAGTTCTGGCCAACCTTGATCTTACATTATTGCCTCTGGCATGAAATCAGAGGACAGAGCTGATGGTCATCAACCACATGTGATGAGCAGTGTAACCTATCAGAAAACACTGCAAATAAAAAACCACTGTGACTTATAGCTAGTGATCTTTTGCTGTGACAGCATCTATTTAAACAAAGGTTGTCTTGCTTTAGCTGTAATTCCATGAGTTAACTGGGAGATTTGCCCTTTCTTTTCTTTGAGAATTGACCTCTTCCTTTATAGTAGATGGAAACTTTTTGTTGAAACAACTTCTGTGTGAGAAATGCCATTGGACTAAAGCTATTAATTCTTAAGTACATAACACAATTTTTAAACAATCAGGGGCAGGGCCCCATTCTGTAGACTGTAAGGATGCAGTGGACTTAAAAGGTTTACAAGAAATTTCCCCACTGTCAGGAGATGGTGTGACACTGATACCTTATTCCAGAACTTCTTGACTTTATGAGGAAATAAATATGAAATATCTGTGCTTATTTTGTTTTTAGGAAATGATTAATGAATCTCTAGTAACAGAGGTGAAAAAGAATGCAACAACTCAATAGTTTTATTCCTATCTACTTGCATTCAAGAGAATTTTCTGCAGCATGTGTTGCTTCTTATAATTCTCCTGCAGCCTACTGATGCATTCAGACCACTGAAGTCTTGGATCTCATTTTTGCTATAAATTCCCTATTGTACACCACGACTTTTAAGTCTTTGAGATTGTGCCTGCAAAACAGCTGGGCAGTCTTAAGGAGGTTTAAGGGCTTTAGATTTAATACTGGACTATACATCCCAGTGGAGGTGGGAATAACAAACACAGAGCCCAGGCAGTCCCATGGCCCTTCTGCTGGCACTTGCCCTGAAGCCCAAAATTCCAGGCTGTCGCTTATCTCCAACCCTATGGCCAGTAAGGTACTTGAGAAAGGGAATTTTTGGCATAGGGAAGAACTTTGAAATATCATTTCACCTCCTCTGACACCTTCTGAAAAGAGAAAGGATAAGTCTTGCCTGAATTTGATGCAAAGCTGTCAGCAAGCGGAGAGGCAGGGAAAAACCTTGTATTGATTGCAGGAGGTCAGCTCCAAGGGGACTGTGAAAATGTGTTTCTTTACACAGTTTTAAGAAAAATTGTGTGGGCTTCAGAGATGCTAAAACATTGTTTTGAAGTTGTAAGCTGTGTCTAAAACCTTTAGTAATATTGCTATGTAAAATTGGAGCTGAAGTTATCCAGTGTGTACAGAGTAGGTGTGCACAGGAAAGTAAATTCTGTTTGTATGAAGTAGACCCTACACTATTCAAAAGAATATCTGCTTTTATCAGTTGATTACATTCAATTAGTGAAAAAAAAATCTTCTTATAAAAATGTAGACGATCTCTTTAAGGACACAAAGTGGTTTGATGTATTGCATTTGTTCACACACTTTTTATCTCCAATATGGTTGCAGTATATATTTTGTCACTCAAAATGTGTGCATACAGCCTTTTATCTAACAGATTCTGGAAAAGCTACATTAAAAGTACCACAGGCTTCTGCAGTTCTGTTCAGTGTTTTCCAATATCATATGGAAAAAATGTTGTCTGATACTGGAGGAGATCCCTATCTGTTCTACTTCATAAAACTCCTAGAGCTTTCATTTTCACACACATTCACACCCGTCACAACCAGTGGTCTTGATATGCCATATAACAGGCAATCCCTAGGATAACTGTAGCAAATAAGCACTACTAAAACCATCACAAAATACCCCTTTTTTCCTGCCCAGTTATCTATGTTTAAATGATTAGAGATTTCTCCTGGGTATAAACACAAATAGCAAATAAATGCCTGTGAGAAGCAGCATAGAAGGTTCCACACAAGCATCAAATTTTGGGAAGACTTGGGGAAACCCTGACCTGCTTGCTACTGTGAAGACTTCTACAGCTTTGGGACTGAACCAGGAGAATTGGATGCATTGCTATTTCATCCACTTTATTATTAGGCTTTTCAGATGTTCAGACACATCTAAGTGGCTAAGCCATCTGAGCTACCCTGTGTCTGAAAAGTGGCAGAGGAGAAAAGAAAGAGCAATATTGCACACCACCTCGTTTCTTACTGCAGCTTTAGTCACTTACACATACCACCCCCTAAAGAAAAGCAAAAATATCACCCTGAGTACCTGATTTCTGCCCTTCCTGCCCAAGAATTTTACTTCCTCTTTCCATTCAACCAAGTGCCCCCAAGGCAGCCTGATGCCTTCTTTCTTTTTATCATAGGTCTTCATAGCAGAGGTAAGAGATCCTACCACACACTTCTTCAAGAAGACAAGAAATTTCCATTAGAAACTTGAGATGGAGGAGTATTGGGTCTGGATGACTACAGCCCAAAGGTGAGGACAGAGGGGTGATGAGCTTTCCAAGAAGCTGTGTGGTGCTTCTGGTTTGTTGGTTTGTTTTTTTTTCTTTTCTCCCATGAAGGCAAAAATGGAAGCAATATTTTGATGACAGCAGAGCATAGGATTAGTGAATTTAGGGTAAACAAACAGAAGCAAAAACTCTGGAGATGGACCTTGGCTTAAAATACTGGCAGAATCTTGTTTTGCCTTACACTTCCTTTATTAAATATTGGCTTTCAGAAAGGAGATGCAGGATTTTGGAAGCTTTGGTTGCTAACAGATCATATAGCACCAATAAAAAGGCAGAGGTTGGAGGAGAAACCCGTTCCTCCCATAGCTAAAGAATTCCCATCTAATGAAACTGTGACAGAGGCATTACCTCCATAGGGTTCTGATTACATCTGTCAATTCAAGATTGATTTTTCTTGGCCCAGAGTCAACTGCCATCTCTGCAAACAGTTGATAGCCATACAGCACGTGGGGGGTTATTTTAGAGCCACTGACCTAGGCAGCACTATTAGGTTTACTGTTTCCTTGTGAATGCTCCCAGACATTTTGGTGCCTGGGTAAGTACAGGTTTTGCCAACAGCAGCCAATGCAGATCATAAAACACTGTAATAGAGGAATTCCATTTCAGCTGTGACTCTGTCCTGAATTCAGGGCAGCTGCCTCTGAAGCACTATACTTAAGGGTATTTATGATTCAGAAGTAAAGGAGTTGCAGCTTTTATCTCTTTGGCTTTGATCTCCTCTGTATTCTCTTAAATATAATTAAACCTGCCACACCATTTCCTCACTTCCCTCTTTCTCTCTGAAAGAAAACATTTATGCACAAATTAGGAACTTTAAAGATGACAGATCCAAAGAGTAATAAAATAAATTTGGGTCATTTCAGCTCTGCCTCATATATCTTTTCCCAGCAAATATGGTGCATTCCATTCTGGCTAACTCCTGAACCAGAACTTTTTATTTTAGTTTCCCTAGCACAGTATATTTTACTGCAATTTCTCTTAATGTCTGTCATTGCTAACCTGGAACTGGGAGTGTGAACATAAATATCTCTTATAGCACAGCATTAAATGAATTTGATATCACTGGCACTCAACTAAAGCACAGGTCTCACTGGCAAACTGCACAAACTCGTTTTTTGTGGTGTGACCCACTGATTAAACTCAGGAAAAAAAAATGTAAGGAAACCTTAAAAATTCATTGAAACTTTCAGAGATGTGCAGTATTCAAAGTTACAACACAGGCTGAAGAGAGTAGGGCTGAGCTTGCCCCCCTTAAACAACTTCATCCAGACTCAGTGTGTAGGGAGATACAAAGAGCACAATTTCACTGTGACCCTTTCATTTTATTCCTCACTGTATATGCAGTTTTGCACAGCAGAAGGAAAGAAAAACCAAGCTACTTTCCAAAGATGTTGTGTATTGTCCTGTTAAAATCTGAACTGAGATCTCAGAACTTTCATATCTCTAGCAAGGATTCTCCACTCATAATTAGCAAGATCTGTCCTAACATATCAAAGTGCAATATCACATTCCAAATACTTTTGGGTTTATCCTCACAGTACTCCCTCCTTTTGTAGCAAAAGTATTATCACCTTAAAATGAAGACATGAGGTCCAAAATTATTTTCCCATTGTCACAACAAAATTTTTAAGCACAAAAAAAACCCTTTATCCCATGCTGAAGGACTACTTTTACACTGTTACTTGAATCCTATTCAATAAAAAAATATTAAAAATATCACATTAGCAGAGACACCTGGTCTGATTAGCTCAACTGAACCTACTGGTTTAAAGAAGGAGTGATGAATTACAGGTAAGACTGATGTATTACATGACAAAATAATGAAACTACTGAATGTTCTGTGATGATTTCCATGAAAAGTGTACCTGCTTTACAGTAAGTGGTGGCTCACTCAGCAAGACAAGTGAGGCTGCTTGTGGTTAACACCACAAGTGAGGCTGCAAGATGCTGCCACTGCATGCAGGGATTTTTCATTAAGCTTCTAACTGCTGTAATTATTACATTCCTGACATATCTGTTTCCACAAAAAAGTTATATTTATATCCTTCAATAGATGCACATGAAACACATTTAAACTATGAACACTCAAGCCTTATATACCAGAAAACTGAAAAGATGCCCACATAATTTTATGCATGGTGTTGGCAATGGGGATATTAAGATGGGAATGAAATGCAAAATATTTTTAAGTGAACAGAGGAGGTACATAGGAACAGGTTATATGAATGGGTTGCCCCATTCCTTGGTGTCTTTAATTTCCAGGAATATCTGGAACGAAAAAAGAAGTTAACTCATACTTTTGGACTTGCAAATATTAAAGGTGCTTTGGTCTGTGTTGTTAAAAAACCCTGGCATTAGATGTTTGTCATTGTAATTCCTCAACTATAAAAAAAACCAAAAAAACCCACATACACACAATATGAAATCCATCCTGCAAAGATACTCTGTCAACCTCACACTACAAATACTCTACAATACCTGTCTGGTACATTCTCAGAGAATGTGTCATCTTTCAGCTATAGATCTTTGATACTGCTGCTTAATAAAAGCTTAAAAAAACCCAAACAACACAACTAGATGCTCAGAATGAAAAGAGGAAAACAAAACAGAAGCTCAGCATCCCTGAGAATGAGTGGATACACTCAGGCAGTGTTTTACAGAGAGATGAAGCCCAGATGAGTGAGCTCACATCAGTCTTAAAGACAGCACATTCTCTTTTTGGGGGGACAGAAAACCAAACAACTCAGATATTATCTGATGTAACAAATTTTGTCACATTGATGTGACAGCACAGCACAGCTCTACAGGACCTTTAAGGATGTGATTATTTCAGGTGTGTTTTGTTTAGAAACCCAATCTTTCCCTGGGTTCCAGTCTTTGAAATAGTGCCAGGCTGGAGCATATTCACATTGCTGGAAGATGCAGATATTTTTGCTGTGCTGACAATAATGTTCCTTCCAGACAAGCTCTGTAAAGCATGTGGGACTGTCATATGTGTCTCATTAAATGAACTGATGTGCTGAGGTAGCAGAATAGGTTATTATTTATAGAGCCCTACTATTTCAGGTATATACATGAGATAGTGCCAACTACTATGCAGGACTAACCATATTTTTCAAAGCTGTAAATTTGGGCACTGAATATATTAATTTTAGAGAGAGAACTGAAAAGCAGCAGTATAATGAATGAGGAAAAAAAAAAAAGGAGGTGAACTATTTGTGAATGCCACCTTAAAGCTCTCTTTTGCAGGTCATTACTCATTCCCTGCCTTAACAAATTGTCCTATTTATCCCATCTAAACTGAAGTCTTCTGGCTCAGTGTCCTTGTACAGCACTTGGTCAATTGCTGCCATCTTCCTCTATGCCAGCAAAACCAACCCAGTAATTATCCAGGACACATTCAAAAAAAAGAAGCAAGAGCAACACATGGTTCTTCATTCTCACAGTAAAACCTTCAGGACATGCTGAAGAAATAGACAGAAACATTAAAAGGGATCCAAAGCTATAATATTACTTATCAGCTTTGATTTGTTCTGGTAAAAGATAATGCAAATTCTTCAGATGTTCAGAGTAGGCCACCATATTCCTAATTATGGTACAAAGCAAAGGAGGCATCACACAGGACCTAGGTGGGACACTATGATTGTCACTTTTCCATGCTGTAATTCTGGAAGGTTTGTTATAATTTAATAGGGCAGAAAAAATTAAAATACTTGATATTCATCCCTGCAGTTAATAAGATCTAAATATAGCCCCTTTTTTCTTCACTCACTCAGTATGACTTAGAGAAAAAGCCCTCTGCAATGACTGATATAACATAGACCTTTATGTTGACAGAAATACAAAATCAGTTTCACAACCTACATTTAATCATAGAAAACAGATTAAATGCTTTCTTTGCAGAAACAGACTCAAAATAATATATCACGTAATATAAATTGAATAATTGCAGCAGTTAATAATATTTACAACTAGGGCATTACCTGCTAGCTGTGCAGACTTGAATGAAATAATGAACTAAGGCAAAAAAGAAGAGATCCCCCGACAATTAGGAGAGCTGTAGCAGCCAAATTTTGTCTGAAAACTCCCAAATCCCTCTACCACCTCTAAAACTGGCTGAAGAACTTTGGTTATTTTTATAGCTGGCCAAAAATTTGTTAGGAAAACTTCACTCATTTTACTTCAATACTTTTAACTTCACAGCCTATGGAACATTTTGGGGGACTTATCCACTTCTTATGAATCAGTGCAATTTGGATAACAGGCAGTTGTTAAAAATAAAACAGCATAAAAATGGGGGCTACAGAAAGGGTCTCACAACACCAGCAAGATGCATACAACATGGAATTCTCAAAAATAGGCAAGAGAGGAGGCCAGAGACCTAAAACAATACAAACACTATTTGTTTCAGCTCAGCTCTTCCATCTTTGCATAGCTATCCCTTGCCTGGATTTAGATATGGTTTATGTCCTTATTTCTAAATCAAATGAGTCTTCTGTTTCCTATTGCCATCTAAAGTCCTGAGCATCCCAAACACTCAGTGGAGCTGAGAAGCCTTTCAAGAGCCACCCCATCTATAGCAGCAGTTATTGATGTAACTTACACTGAAAATACAAAATAGTCTATGCAGCTATCACTGTACCACATAGAGCATATAGACAACCATGCCAGATCTTTAATTACATTTGGTGGCCTTCTCTCAAAGGCCTTGAGAAAAAAGTTTGTCTTATTAGTCAAGAGAGCTCCAATTGTTACCAAGTCAGATCTATAATTTTTTGAGCTTGATCTTGAGATGTTGTTTTTGCTTTCACTGATTAATGAGATAGTGCCCCTCATTAGGTCACAAATTCATTTTTGTGAAAGAGGACATTACAGGTTTACATCTTGCATGGAGGGGGAGAAAGAAAAAGCAAAAGTAAGCAAGTGTAAGGCACAATGCACATTGACCACAATGTTTTTCAGGACTCTGTCACTTTAGTCTTTGAGAAATTTTTATTTTATTTTTTCTTTTACCTGGTACTACTGATATTCAGATCTACAAGGCAGACACACGGAGGGTATTCTCGTCAGGGAACATTTATCCTCATTGAATATTGCTTGTAAATCTCAGTTGAGACAAGGATGATTGATGAGCTTTATCAGAAAAAGATTGCAGAAGCTCTCTAATTTCTTTTAGAAAAGGATTATGGGTATCAAAACCTCAGAATTCATTATTCTGATAGATATCACGAGAGGTTTTTCAAGCAATTTTTAGCATAGTGCCAAGAGCCTTTATATCAGGACAATATGCATCTCAAAGAATTAATATGCATTTAGTTTATTTCATTAGAAGTAAAACATACATAAATATAAAATATTGGAACAGCAGTACTAGATCTGAGCACAGATTAAACACACTATCCCATTTCATATGCTACATCCAGATGGGGACAAAAATCCTTCAAACTAGCTTTGATATTTTTACACTGAAATTCCAAATCTGCAATGAATTTTCATGGAACCCTTAGTGTCTGCAGGAAACACTACATATGGCTGTCTTGCATATTTTTTTGCCTAGGGTATCCACAGGCTATAACAAGAATTGTCTCAGTAGTCTATGCTGGAAGGATGCTTTTCTCTACCAGACTCCTCTGCAGCCTTCCTAGAAAACCTTCAGGAAGGGACACACTGTCCCTTAGTGCTGCTCTGGCAATTGTGTGTTTGTGCAAGGCCAAAGAGTCTCACTCCACATACAACATTGTTAATCATTTCAGGACTTGTGGGTGTCTGAGAACACAGAAGGGGTGCAAGAAGGCAAAGCTGGCTGCACAGACCCTTGAATAAATCAGAAGAGCCTTAGGGCTCCTAGAGGCAGTCCCAGAAGCAGAAGCTTCCCTTACTCTGCCCCTTGCACCGATGCCCTATCCAAGTCAGAGCTCAGGATGAAGAGTCTAACAGTGCCCCTGCCCACAACACGAGATGCATTTCAAAACTTTTCTCTCATGGGAGCCCCATGCTTGGCTCCTGCTTGCCTTCCTCATGCTGTGCAGACAGTGGATCACTCTGAAAAAGCATGCAAAAGGCATGGCTCATTAGAGGCACAGTTCTGCAGCATGCTCAGAGTGCCCCAGAGCAGGTACTTAGCCACCTGCATCACCTCTGTGATGCTATGCACCAGCCAAAGACCCCCATGTCTTTATGCTCTGTGCAAAGTACGTTTGTTTTCATGGAATACAAACCAAAGTTCTGTGCTGCAAATTGGCAATTTTTTCACCTGCAAACTGTAAACAGAGTCTGTACAAAGCGTGAGCCATGCATGAAGGCTTCCTGAAGTCCTTTAGAAAATAACCCCTTTGTTCCAAAAATAACTCAAGATGCAAAGCAGCTCTGGCAGAAACAAGGAGAGCAAAAATGAGAAGTCAGGTTCCTGAGAATGTCAAGGTGCCTTCCTCATCAGTTCTGAATTTGTGTATTTTTACAGTGTTGAAATTCACTCTGAATAGCTGAATTCCCTGATTTTCCTTCATGATTTATTTCTAACCATGTATTTCTGATCAGTTTACCTTGCTGGTTTCATGTGAAGTTAATAAGGTCTGTCATGTGGGAGCTGTACCTATCCAACCTACTCTGCTGCTTTAGCCTGTGAGATGCAGTGCACGGGGCTGTTACACACTGACAGGAATCACCACCCAGAGACAGAGGAAATGGCAAGGCAGCAGAAATCAAGAAAGGCTTTAAAGGAGGTAGATCTGAAGGGTGAAAGGTTGCACATGGTCTTCTGTATTTTCAGGCTGCTGTTTTAAAATCTGGGTAGTTTTTCTTAATTGAAAGAGTGATATGTCAGTTTTGATTCTGATTTGTTTTGATGATTGCCAACCACACCGAATATGTTTTCCAAATGGAAATCAGAAGAGTGATCATTATTGGCTCACTCACTGGCACTGGACATCATTAAATAATTATTATTTTCCAGTCTGCAAAGCTGCAGCATTGACATCTCCCTCATTCTAGGTACAGTAAGAGAATGTCAATAATAGCAAAGCATTTTCTGGATATGCTCTGCCAATAATATGCACCTTAGATGATACAACTGTGTCATGCTACACTGCAAAACAGTCTCAGCTCATTAGCTGGCAGCACCTTTCAAAAATCTGCATCCTTTTACAAGATGTTTTGGTCAAAGAGTAGCAGAGTTAAGCTAGAATGAAATAACATTTGAGCTAAACTCTTATACCAGATCCAAAT
The DNA here is from genome assembly GCA_038090715.1 of Florisuga fusca. Taxonomy (NCBI): domain Eukaryota; kingdom Metazoa; phylum Chordata; class Aves; order Apodiformes; family Trochilidae; genus Florisuga; species Florisuga fusca. Next base: position 4,988,760 of record JAAWXA010000025.1, on the reverse strand, counting down.
TCATTTTTTTGTTTGGTTGGTTTGTTTCGGGGTCATTTGTTTCTGTTGGGGGTTTTTTGGTTTTTGTTGAGAAAGATCTCAATGGATTTTGGTTGGTTTTCTGATACTATTATTTATTATTCTCCGATCTTTACATTCCTTAAGGATTATATTGTATAAAGTATACAGTAAATTAAAACTCTATTCTCCATGCATTTCTATCTCAAACAAACCTAAGCTGATTCCTAGTAAACTGTGTTATTTTCACCATATTAAGAAATGAAACTGAAATTTCTATAACCAATTGCTGCTATTTGGTTTCTACATGATATAGATGTTACTGGGGTCCAACCCACATTGAGGTGTTTTTTGGTTTGGGTTTTGATTTTGTTTTGTTTTTTTTTTTCAGCACCTAGGACTCAGTGGCAAGGTTGTTAGCTGCCTTTACTTAGCAAATTGGCTTTCCATTCTCTGACATTTTCTTCACCTATTTGTTCCACAAAAACGTTAATATTTGGGAAAATATATTAATATAATATTAACTCTCTTTCTACGGCTTCCCAGCCACCTTCCCACAGAGTATCCTCTGTGCAGGGAAGCCCACAGTGGCTGCATTAGCCTGAGAAACAGCACAAGCATTAATTGCTGTCTGCAGCCATTTGTGTGCTAAATCTATCTGCTTTCTGTCTTTGGAGAAAACTGCATAGAAAAATCAATAAACTCAGGGAAAATGGCTATAAAAATATAATTCTCTAAGTGGGAGGAAAGTATATTGCCCATGTTTCTCAGGTAGCTTTGGATTTGTTGCCTGTTTCCATATGAGCGATTTCCTTCCCAATAACTTAAGTCTCAGAAATTACTGTTAGTCAGCGTAAGCCTAAAAGTCTGATGCATTAATCTTTATATATGTTCCCTTCTATTGCCTCTTGCTTTATTTATGGAAATCATTTTGCTGGAGTAATACCATAAGCTATACAACTTGTTTTCATGAGGAACTGAAGTTTTAAAAAATAACTCAAAATAAAACCAGACATGAAATAACATTTGAAAAGCAGCACATAACAATTACAAATGTTTATTACTTGCAGTAAATATTGCCCCAGTTTCTATGTAGGTGAAGCTTTTTGATAATGTTACAAGCCCTATTTATGCCTCCTCTTTATCATTCAGGAGTTTAAAACTTCAAGAGCCTTCTCCTCCTTGCTTTGAGAATTCATAAGCCACCTCTTTCTTTCAACACATTACCCACCTAAACAAGAGTTTCACATCTCTGAAAAGAAACCCAAGCATGTGTGAGCTTTGCCCACAGCATAGATAGCAGCACTGGTTTTGGATAGAAAAAAATATATATATATATCTCAGTTTGTTGCAAAAGTTTGTTGCTGTCACCTGAATAACAGCAAAATACAATGCCAAGGGTCACTGTTTACCTCCAGCAGCTCAGCAGCAATTCTCAAACTAGTTTGATTTTTTTAAGGCTAACAATGTGCTCCAGGCTCATACACCATGGAGCCAGACACTCAGCTAGGAAGAAAAACCATCAGAGGAATAAGTACTGTGGACGCCAGTGTTTACAGAGCCCTGTCCATAAACTCAGGAAGGAAGATTATGAAATGATGGCAAATAAACTGATCTTGATTTGACTCTCTCTCTGAAGCTGGGTAAGCAAATTGCCATCTTTAAGCACTGATGTTGCACCTGTAGGTAAACTCAAGCACAGTTCCAGGTGTGCAATTCCTGTGCCTTTGTGTGAACAAGTTATTTTACCTGACAAAACCCCTCAAAAACCTGTGAAGAGCTTAATGCGGGGGTACCAGGGAGATGGGACGGGAGATAAGAAATTGTCATCTAGTTGTCAGCTGGAAACTCTTGTCATTATCTGTCATCCTGTGAAGCATCTCCAAGCCTCTTATTCTCTTCCCATCCACATTCCTAGCAACCACACAGGGTAACTATTACTGCAGCTCTGCAGTACAGACTCCATTTCAATCTCTAAGTGGCAACGTATGTACAGGATCAATCAAAAATGTACTAGGGTATTCTGTATATATTTTTTGACTGAAATACTTGAATAGTAATAGAATATTTTGGTCTATCAGATTTGACAATGCTGAAGGACTTGTGCACCTGCTTGACTGAAGCACATGGATATGACTCTCAGCAATCTTTTATACAAACTGTCAGCACAGTATGTAGATGCCTGGGAGATCTGTGGAGTAAGTGATACTTATTCCTCATCTCTGCCTATCTACACTAAGAGGGCAGATGCTAGTCCCAGAATCAGTTGAGTAGTAGACTGCTAATTAAAAGATCATTTCCACTAATGAAACACTGCAAAACTTGAGTTTTGACTTTTGTTTGAAAAAAAAAAAAGCAAAACAATGAGAAATCACAAGGCACATACATTTCCACAGAATTGCCTCAAATCTGATCCATACCCAACATCTCTGAAAATCTTATAAACAGTCTCAAATCATCTCTTTTCCCAAAGAATTTTAAGCTCTGCTGTGACAAACCAGAAATGTCTCAGTCCCCAATCCCTATGTAAACATGCTCATTTCAATGTTTGATAGAAGCATCACCATCCAAATTAGTTTACAGAACACTTCATGAACAGCTCAGAATATGGCTCAACTCTTCAGGAACCCTGTCAAATATATCACAATAGCTTGTTTATTCTTCAGTTAAAAAAATTAGTATTTATTGTCCTGTTTATTACGTAAGCCCCAGTTTATGTCATGAAATGGTAGCTAAATACCAGATAGGTCCTGAAAGATGTAGAAGGTCCATTTTTGGCAGGATTTTAATAAAAAATTAGACAAAGAGCAAGTGGGGATAGTTAACAGCCTTTGCAGGAGCTGAAGAGATGAACTTGGTATCACTGTTGTTAGCCTGCAGACTACTAATGGCCTGTGATCTTTAATCATTAAAAGCAGTTTTTAAAATAATCAGAATAATAAAAAAACCACAACCAATCAAATAAATGATCCCTACCTCCACAAGCAACAAATGTGTTAAATGGACAAAAATGACAGTAAGCAATTTATGTTCCTAGGCCAGTTAATTCTCCAGATAAGCCCACAGAAACTCTCCAGATTAAAATGTGGCAAGTTTGAAGTTAAACCAGTAGTTCCTATAGCTCCATATGAGAACTATGAATCCTGAAGAAACATCTTACAAAAACCAATGCTGGAGTATAAATCACAGCTGTAGTGGTAGGAGTTTTCACTCTGCCAAGCCAGAGAAAGGAGGAGTACTAAATATATCCCAGTATACATGGCTGCTTGCCTACACCTCTCACCTTGCCTCAGACACCTGACAACAACTCTGAATGGAGAAACCACCTGGGCTGGCTGGGGGGAGGAATTTAAATGTAAAACTGAATAAGGAATGCAGCCCTGCAGCTGGGTTAAGACTATCCTGTACCTTGTTTGCTACCCACCATGATTCCTTCAAATTGGGACACACTCTCCTGACCCACTGCCTCTGCTCTATTTTTCTATGCCCAGTATCCAACAGACTGTGTCTGCTACTTTGGTGTCCAAGGAAGGAAATCAGCCTGTTTTCTTCAAGTGCTTTGTGCTCATGCAACAGTCTGCAAACTACCTAACCTCCACTCAGGTATACACATCTTCACAAAATTCTAAACAGGCAGCATTTTACCATGATTCCAGAAAAACACACATGGAGGATTTGAGATTATCATGGGTTTAGACAGCAACTAGACAGTGACAGATGCTCTGCTATTCCCCACTATCCCCACAGGGGAAGATGAAGAAGGGAAGAAGGGAGAGAGACCTTAAAGTTGGAAGAAAAAACTTGACTAGTTTTAATAAGTAATAGTGAATTACAAATATTTAAGTATGGAGCTTGCCCTGCTCAGCTGGTAATTACTTCCCAGCCAGAAAAGCCCTATACTAGACTGGGCAGTAGATGAGGGTGCCCAAATCCAGGGTCTCAGTGCCAGTTTGCAACAGTCTTAGAACAAGCAAGCTGGTCCTACCTGGGGAGATAGAAGGTGAACTGGCCTGGGGAATTATGGTCTTCTCCAGTGAGAAAATGATGAGCAAGAGGCAGACAGAAGGCATCAACCCAGCTACAGAAACCACCAGAGAACTCTCTTGGGATCCATTTTATATGGAACACCATGGGTCAGGAATACTGTGACTGTTCTGTTTGGATCTTCTGAACCATTCCCTCCTCCCATAGGCTCAGCTGCTGCCCATTAGCTCTGCCACAACAACAGTTTAGGAGCTGCTGGTGGCATCCCAGGCAGGATTTTTTCTATCCTGGTCCTCTCAAACCAGGACAGATGTTTAAAATTCTTTACTGAATATTTGTTTTGTCATTATTCAGCATTGACTGCTGTCAAATTTGAAAAGAATTTGTTTTGCTTTGTACAATTCCTTGCGTGGCTATGTTGCAAGATGAGGATAAATTCCTACATGCTATAGTCATGGAAACAATAATTAATGACAAAACAGTTTGTGCTCACCTTTGCAGTTCATTTGGGCTATAAAAATATTTTTACAAATATTGGCAGCTGGAAAAATACTGGTAAATAATGAAAAATACAACTTATTTAATAAGAGGAAACCAAACATATTGGTTTTATTACCAATCAGCTGTTGGTACTTGCAGAAAGCAGTATCTTTCCCTATGTTGCTCATTATCTCAAAGCATCAAAGACTTTTAGCACTTCGAATTTCATAACTTAATTACTCAAATACCCAGAGATTTGCATTTCAGGTAGACAGACTCCTGGAATTAGACTACTGTTATCACTTTATTTTGACACCTCATTACAAATAAGTACTTTGAGTCAGATAACTGGGTGCATCCCAGATCTGCAGACAAAAGACAAGGACAGTAAAATAAGGACAAAGTCAGCTTAAAGACATCTTTGAGAGTTCCCATATCTTGGCACAGTTTAGAGTTTTAGATATGCCTGCAATAATCTTCAGAAAGCAATTAGTCTAAGCAAAGCCTGGCCCTTCAGTGTCACCCAAGCCACTCCATCACCTCACCAGGCACTTCTACACTCTGAATTAGAGCCTGTCCCATCACCAAACCACCCTGCCCAGATGCAGGCAAGTTTCAGAGCACTGCAAGCAGAGGGCTCTGCTTGACAATAAGGAACCAAGTATGGGGCAAGAAATGTGTTTCCAGGACTTTTTGTGCAGGGAACCATGGTACAGCAGTGAGACAGCTTAAAGCACCCATCCCACTTTCTGTTTTCCACTGTTAACAAGGGGAGCTGGCATAGCTTCTTAGATAAGGAAAAAAATAAAGTGGTTCCAAAGGCAACTTGCAGACAAATTACATTTTAAAACTGAGCCCACCCATTGTGTTTAGAGGCATTGTCTTTTAAGGATTAGCTACGATTTCATTTGCATGCTGCAAACTGGCAGTTGGCACCCACAGCATGCAAAGTTGCTTCATCTTCCTCTGCAGACAGCAATAAGCCATCTTCCATTAAGCAATGGAATTACATTCAAAATCAACATCTGTTTGCACTTCAGACTTCAAATCGTGCTGTTGTGTTTGCTTTTCATCAACATTTTAGTTGTGAAGAGCGGTGGCATTTTGCATAATATTTAAGAATTTGCTCATGTAAACCAGAAGAATTACTTGTAAGAGTTTGAAGGAAAATCTTGAGTCACATTTTCTACGTTCTCATCTATATTTAAAATGTGAATGTCTCCTATTCTCCTGCTCCTTGTCTCTTTCTGAGCTTTTGTTAGACAACGTGATAATTTGTACATGAAAAGGGGTATATGTCTGCAAAATTGGCCTTCTTCAGTTCTTTTGGTTTGTGCTGATCTGTGGTACACTGATTTCACTGACTTCTACTACATGGTGCTCCAGGACTGACCAAGTGATCTGTGCTCATGTGCTAACTAGATCCTAGAGAGTCTTCTTGCTGACTAAAAGACAACTTTTTGAATACCACTCCATAACTTGATTGCAAGTCCTAATGGCCCAAACAAAATAGACTGACACAGAAGCAGAGAGCTGGAAGGAGCTGTGAAAATTATATCAGTTTTGAATCTGGATAGCAACTTCTCATTTTCACCAATACTTTCTTAGAAGAAACTAGAGCAAGAATTGGTTAGATAAATTGCTGTGCCTCCTTTCCTCTTACTAAGTGGAAAAAAAAAATCTGAAATAGATATATAAAAAAATAAAAATCAAGACTACAGCTCACGTTCACTACAAATAAAAATAAATTTTAAAAAAAGCAAAAAAAAAGCCAAACCAAAATGGTATTTATACTGTTGAATGATGAGTTGTTAGGGAAGAAAACAGAGTCAAAGATGAGTGTGAAAAAAAAAATCAGCTAAAGGGCTCAGCACAGAAACTGATGCTTAATTAGGTTTAATTTTTGTTTTGCTCTTGCTGTTCACCTTTAAAAGGTGAGAGCCATTGTTTTTCATCAGGTATGCCCGAAGGTGCTGGAAACAATGCTGTGTGCAGATCCTGCCTTGGAGTCAGCAATTGTGCAGCTATCTCTCCACTGCTGTGCCCCTGGGGATTTCTCAAGGACAGGCAGCCTATTCTTCTCTTTGCAGTGTCCATATCCATCCTAATTAGTCTGAACCAAGCTATATGGATTAACAAGATCCCCTCAGTAAGAGGCTTTGCACAACGAGTGACCTCCCACCCTCTGAAGCTGTATGTGTGTGAGCTCAGCTGCAGATATCTGGAGCAGTTTACATGGTAGACCTGCATTCAGAAATAGCACAGGAGACTACTGTAATATTTTTCCTTTAATCTCTAGAAACCAGACACTGAATTTATCCCTTACACAATTTTATACGGGTATAAATACCACCAAAGTTGACAGAAAAATATTTCTGTTATCTAAAAGCCTAACAGGAGAAAATAGGTCCCTAAATAGGGACTTCAGGGTTTAGATGTGCTGCTTGTAATACTCAAATTATCCTGCCTTCTCATTTCCATACCTAGGGCACTGTATTTAACATAGTACTACTAATCATAAAAATACTTTTTGCTGAAAACAGAAAAAGACATTTTTCTGTTGTAATAATTGATTTCAGCCTGTCTCCTGGAAGTTTTGATTGCCCAGCAAAGTGTCCCAGCCCTCTGATTTTTTGTGGCGCTCCTCTGGACTTGCTCCTACATCTCCATGTCCTTCCTGTGTTGGGGGCTCCCAGAACTGGACACAGTTCTCCCAGTGGGATCTCATGGCACTGGACTAGAGGGGGAGAATTGCCTCTCTTGACCTGCCTGCCATGCTGCTTTTGCTGCTTGGCTTCTGGGATGTGAGCTTTTCATCAGCCAGTACCCCAAGTCATGCTTGTGCTATTTAGCTTTTTATAAGGTGCTTATGTTACAGAGATTGCCCTCTCACCTGCTTTTGATTAAATGATGCTGCAGTCAAAGCCTGCTGAAGGCAGAAAAGCTCTCTCTTTGGCAAAGTGTATAAAAAAATTATCACTGCAAAATCCTGCACGTGCTATTTAAGTCTGCATTGTATTTTCCAGTGCTCTTCTTTTACCCCCTCCACAGTAGACCGCAACCACAGCTTTCTGTTATACCAAGCATAACTGTATATTATTTATCTGCATTTTAACTGTTCTCTCCTGAATGCTGGTCAATCTGTTAATATCAGTTTTGTGCTGAGAAAGCCCAGTTTTTTTCAGTCACTCACGCTCACCCTTAGCAGACCAGAAGCCACACTAGAGATATTTGCTTGTGTAGAAGGCTTAGCCAAATACAAAAACTCATATAACATATTAAATCTGTACCATAGGTATTACTCCCTAATACACTTAGGATAGCAGAGTTAGAGAAAAGTTATTTCTTTATAAGAAAACTCATTATTTGTTATATCTTTGTGTCATTTGTGCAACATAACTAGAGTCTTTTAACCCTTTCACTCAGTATACCTGTATGTTGCCATCATCCACCAGTACTGCTAGACCAACAAAGCACATGAAGGAATGACACAGACAATTAGATATTAATTCTATTGTATTAATTCTATTTACCAGTCTACACCATCCAGTCACCTCTGATCACTTCCAAGAGGTCACATCCACCTGTAGCTGTACTTCATCCTCTCTTGCAACCTCCCTCCTGGTTCTTGTCACACTAACATGCCAGTTTGAAAGTGATAAATCCATATTTGCCCTATTCTGCAGAAACAACATTAAGAAAGCAGGAAACAGTGCTGACTGCACATTCCATCAAGTACCAGTGCTGGGATTCATGGGGTAAACCACAGCTGAATTTTTCCATGAATGAGGGGAAAAAGTACCGTGGAACAAAAAGTAATGTTGTAATGACAGATGGTTTAGATGATATAATGCCTTTCATCCAAATGATCCATGGCACTTTACAAACTAAATACAAGTACTACTTCACCACATCAAATGTAAGAAGTCATTTCAGAGATTAAAGTTCTATTCTCAGTAGTTCGTGACAAGAGTTTTTGGGGGGTAACTTAACCTGCCATTTGAAATGGGATGTAATTGAAACAAAATATATCAAGAGATATTTGACCAGAACCTGAGCAAGAGTAGCCCTAATTTAAAAGAAGAATTGCAAACTAACATTCTTTTTGCTCTCCCATAGATGTTATTTTACTGTGCAGGATAAGAACTTCAAGTGATATGTCCATGACAGCAGGCTACAGCATTGATGGGGAGAAAATATATAATAGTAGTGTGAACTCTGAGTCAGACACCTTTTTTTCTCCTTCAGAAGCACCAGCCATTTGAGGGGAAGGCAGTAAAAAAGACTGAATTCACAGAATGTCCTAGGAGCCATGCCTGGAGGTACCACTGAAGAAAAATTCAGTTTGCTCCTCTGAATAAAAATTCAATCAAGTTGTAATCCCAACAGTTGTCCCAGTTTATACATTCCAAGATAATTTCTAACACATTGGCAATGTGGTGGCTCTGATACTATACTGGTAGGGATCTCAGCAAGAAATTTCTGCAGTAGGTATGTTTTTCTACATGCATAAATGTATACCTGTCTATTCACAATCAGAAACTGTATTTTAAAACCCATGATACTTTTTACCACAGAAAGTGTCCAATCCACAAAAGAATAAAACTTCTCTTTAAACATGAAAGTCCAGGTGGTCTTGTTTCTTAAAAATCTAGTACTGGCTTCAGTGAAGTCAAGAGTCTATTGGCTTTAATGACTCTCTGACTAGAGATTTCCTTGGGTATTTCAAAAAACAAAAAATATACACAAGCACTTCAAAGGCTGAAAACCAGGTCAAGGCTCCCCACTTATTTTCTGATGTATATCACATCCATATACATTTTTCCACTATGGCAAAAGATTTCAAATCTGCTCTCAACAATTATGAGATACATACATTATGCAAGGCAAATTTTATTCTTTCCTTTCACAAGCTTAATGCTAAATTAATATCGAGGGGAAAAAAAAACCCAAACAAGCAAACCAAAGCAAACCAACCAAACAAAAACCAACACAAAAGTCCTAACTCTGAAGACCCAGGAAAATACCCCAATTCCCTGATGCTTACACTTGTCAGTGCTCATCATGAGTATAACCTTGAACTCTAACCTGAATTTGAGAACAGGACCCCTAAGAGGCAGAAATCATACAGGCAATCTTATGTTCCCTGTTTGGTGAAATAAATGAAATATCAATTTTAGAAAGTGTATTTCCCGCCTGAAAACCTAACTCTCTTTCACTCATAAAATCACATAACAACCAAAAGTAACACTCCAAACTCCTATGAGAAAGACATGCATCCCAGTAGAAGCCTTGTTAGTTCACATTTCCAGAAATCAAGCTTAATAACAACAAGCATTTTCAGCTTACTGGTATATTCATTACAATAATTACACAAGACCAACATCCCTCCCAGAGTTCAAATGGTAGATGCAGGCTTACAAGAAAGCTTCTATTTTTAATCAGGTGAAAGTGGAAGGTGTAAAACTTGGTGGGTTTCCAGGTCTTTGGGGGCTTGAAGACCACTCTAATAATTTCCTGCTGTAATTGCACAAAAAGGAGTTTCCTCCTTATTCATTTGCATCTCTTTCTTGTCCAACTTCTTTTCAGTGAGATGATTTAGCACCAGTGTCCACTGAATAAAAAACCATCTGATTAATGTGTAGCAGCTGACATTATAGCATATACATTCATGTTCGTGATGGAAGAGCCTTGTGTAATTGGATCAGAAATTTAATAAAATAATGAAAAATTTAACACGGCCTTTGTCTTTGTATGTTAGAGTGGGATGGCTGGCAGGTCAGCAAGTGGGAAACAACTAGGGGCATTTTATATTCTTTTCTGGTAAAAATTTGTTTAACGCAGGTCCATGATTAAAAAGAATGTGGTATCCCACTGCGACACAGAGGTACAAGAGAGGGAATAATAAATTGGTGTCATTGACAAGATGTCATTTATTATCTGCTTTAAAATGTCAGGTCATGTCATTGCACTGAAATATTTTCTTTCTTGATGTATGCCTTACAAAGCAAGTTCAATGTTTGGCACTATTCAATTTCAATAAAACAGCTTTTAATCTGGAAAGCACAGTAACCAACAGGAAAATAAGGTCAGTTCAAGGCTCCTATTTGAACATTTTTTCACAAGTCTCTTGAAAAAGCCTATTCAAGTGGTCTAGTTCATCATGGAGCCCTCTTCTCCCTCATGGAGTCCTGCTGGCTCTCTGTCCTTTTTTTTAAATTCTTTTTTTAGGTAATTTTTAAAAAAATTTCAGTAGCAAAAGGTTAAAAAAGAGAGAAATGCTAATTTCTGTACAACTCGAGTGCTGTAATAAATAAATCAACTTTTCAATCATGGAAACTATTACGGTAATATTTCCTAAGCTCACATCAACTACATACTGGAAATAATGTGGGGAATTAAAATAGGTTATGAAGTTCTATTGATGACAAGATCCATTGAAAAAATCAGACAACTTATAGGAGAAGAGAGTGGTTATTATGTTTGCATTTTTTGCATTAGTGAAGAAAAAGCAGAGATGAGTGAAATCCTCATTGCAAATGCCTTTTTTCCCCATAAATCTATCAGAAACATGGAAACTGGAGAAGTGGGGGAATGGACTGATAATGAGAAAACAGAATGTAATTTCAAATTAAGTCACAAATTTTACTCACAGGGTGTATTTGCAAAAATTAAAATCAGGACAAAAAAGAAAATCTAGTCAAGAGAAGAGCTGTAGAAAAAAACTGATGCTTGCTCCTACAAAGGGCTCATAAAGTCACTTCCTAATGAAGTGTTAGTTACATCTTGAACCTATTCTCCAAGGAGTACTTTACATTGTTTGGGAAACACACCATGAATTAAAGAAATACGACAGGTCTGAGAGTCAGCAGCAGCAGATTAAAACCTAACTCATTTGACATTTCTGTGGATAGGTCTGGAGCCAAACACCACGGCTCTTGACTTGTCTGGAAAAGAGCTGAGAGGAGGAAAGGAAAAGGAGAGGAAGCACCAGAAGCAGTTGAAGGCAGATGGGGAGCAGTGGTTGACTGGTTTTCTGGGGCTGTAGGAGAGAATTTTTAACTGAGTAAGCACCTAGAAAGTGCTGCTCTATCTATGCACAAGTCTGCTTTTTGCTGTGTTTTTCTCTCAGCCATTTGTTTGCACAGCCCTCAGCTTCAGGGCAGCAGCATCATGCAAGGCTCTAAAGCTGCCTTCACCCAGCCAGCAGCAATGTTTGTGCTGACACTGGGGTGCATGTCCCTAAAAGAAAAGAGACAGACTATGAAGATACCTGGCCTGGCAGAAGGGGCTCACTCCTTTTTTACACTCCTGAGAGAAAAGGAATTGTTTCTGTCACCCAGTTTTATTGTAATAATCTAACAACTGAAGCTATTTCCTTTATTTTTTTTAACAAAACATACAAAGCAATTAAAACAAACAAAACCCCCAAAACAAGCAAACAAAAACAAAGCAACGTGTCATGATATTTTTATAAGACTTCTGTCATTTCAGTGGTGAGATGCTACTACCAAGTTTTCCCACAGAATATATTTCAACAGTCTTATGCCACTTATAGAAATAAATGCAAGTTTTACCAGGGGCGGTGATAGCAAGATCTTACCACTCCTCAATGCAATGCTCCAGGAAGCAGCTTTTACACTAAGTAAATCAACACTAGGATACTTTATTTTATATTTCAGTCTGGGAACACTTTAGGTTGTTATTGAAGCGGTGAGTATCACAGAAAAACAGATGTCCCATCCTCATTTTAGCAGTAGGAAATAAGCATTTGGCATCCATCACCTGTGAGGAAGCTGTGACAGAGGGAGCTGCTGCCATAGCTCTGCATATTCCACAACTTCCAAAACACAGCAAGACACACTCAGTACCACTGTAAACACCTCCTGCAGTATTAGAAATGATAAGATACTGGTTCTCCACTGCTGTAATCTTCTGTTGTAGGCCCATAAACATTTTCTGACAAGCATATGATGAAACCTAAACCAATCACAATTTACTGATGCAGAGCTATAGCATTGGCCATTACTACCTTCTCTTAGATTTATTAGGAGAAAAAGGATAGGGATGCCAGGCTGCACAGGAATTGTTGAGGCTTCACAGCATTATCCCTTTCCCCATCACTGACCAGATCACGTCCTACTGCCTCTTCTCAGTGTTTCTTTAAGTTGTCAAAAAAATACATGATTGACACAATAAAGGGGCTTGGGTTTGGTTTTAATGACAGTGGTGATACACACGATGGATTTCAGCTGAATAACTTCCCTAACATTAAAATTTTCCCTAAAAAAATTTACCTGAATGTGTTATTAGAAACTGTCTATAAGGCAGTAACACTAACAGGTGGAAGCAGACAACCTTTCTTTTGTCACAAATAATTTCTGCACTTTTCCTCTCTTAATCTAAATTTCACTTCCAAATACAAACTAGTATAATAACTCAGATGTTTTTATACTTCACCTTCTTTTCTTGACTTACTGAAGATCAAGAACAAAAGCATCTACATTCCATAAATTCATTTTTCAAAACAGAAGTCTTGAGAAAGTCCTAGTCTTGAGAAATTTCAGTATTTTTCAAGAATAAAATTAATTACTGTTAGGCACTCTAATGCAAAATAATAATTTTGTAATAAGGAAATAAACACCCCTTAAGTTGTACAATATGGGAAAGCTCTTCTTAGTTACATTTTTTTTTCTTTTGTAATAAAACTTTTTGTTAAAATAAAAAAAGAGGCCTTGGATTTTGGTTTTGGGTTGTTCTTTTTTATGCTAAGAAAAATGAAGGAGCTACTACCAACAAGGCAGAAGCCCACAAAGTGCAAGATCTCACCTTAAAGGAAAATAAAATCGCATTTTTGGAACCAGAAGAACTAGTCTGGGGTGAATTCTGTTCTTTCATCAGAGACTACAACCGAAGGGCACAGATTTTACCTGTTCATAAATTCCTCAGATTTTCACAAGGATGCAAAGGGCTGAATTTGCTCTCACATTAATAAAAACATTCAAGAATAATAGTGCTGAATCAAGTGAAAGACAACTTGGTCCCAAGGACGTTCTTGGAAATCCAGAATCACTCTATTAATTGCAATAAAATTGTTGCAGTTCAACAGTAACACCAAAAATCTGAGAACTGGAACCCCTGGAACATACCTGCTTAAAAGGTGTCTCACAAGTCAGTGACTAAACCTCACAAACACTGGTTTTCTTCCTGAATAATTCGACTGAGTGATATTAAAAATTCTTATTTTGTACCAGTCTCTGTATAAAAGTCTGAGGGCAGCAAATCAGTCACAGCAGGAGGACTGTAATTTAAAGGGAAATGCTGGGGATTGCCAGCAGAAATGGTTGCAAAACAGTGGCTCTCCCAGTGGTTATTGCTGCTCTGTTNGAAAGTCTGAATGATCTTGAATGTAAACTTCTATTAAGTAAGGAGTTTATGGGCCTACAACAGAAGTTTACATTCAAGATCATTCAGACTTTCCTGAAGTATTTTCTGACAAGCATATGATGAAACCTAAACCAATCACAATTTACTGATGCAGAGCTATAGCATTGGCCATTACTACCTTCTCTTAGATTTATTAGGAGAAAAAGGATAGGGATGCCAGGCTTCACAGCATTATCCCTTTCCCCATCACTGACCAGATCACGTCCTACTGCCTCTTCTCAGTGTTTCTTTAAGTTGTCAAAAAAAATGGATTTCAGCTGAATAACTTCCCTAACATTAAAATTTTCCCTAAAAAAATTTACCTGAATGTGTTATTAGAAACTGTCTATAAGGCAGTAACACTAACAGGTGGAAGCAGACAACCTCTTTTGTCACAAATAATTTCTGCACTTTTCCTCTCTTAATCTAAATTTCACTTCCAAATACAAACTAGTATAATAACTCAGATGTTTTTATACTTCACCTTCTTGTCTTGACTTACTGAAGATCAAGAACAGAAGCATCTACATTCCATAATTTCATTTTTCAAAACAGAAGTCTTGAGAAAGTCCTAGTCTTGAGAAATTTCAGTATTTTTCAAGAATAAAATTAATTGGAAATAAACACCCCTTAAGTTGTACAATATGGGAAAGCTCTTCTTAGTTACATTTTTTTTTCTTTTGTAATAAAACTTTTTGTTAAAATAAAAAAAGAGGCCTTGGATTTTGGTTTTGGGTTGTTCTTTTTTATGCTAAGAAAAATGAAGGAGCTACTACCAACAAGGCAGAAGCCCACAAAGTGCAAGATCTCACCCTAAAGGAAAATAAAATCACATTTTTGGAACCAGAAGAACTAGTCTGGGGTGAATTCTGTTGTCTGTCATCAGAGACTATAACTGAAGGGCACAGATTTTACCTGTTCATAAATTCCTCAGATTTTTACAAGGATGCAAAGGGCTGAATTTGCTCTCACATTAATAAAAACATTCAAGAATAATAGTGCTGAATCAAGTGAAAGACAACTTGGTCCCAAGGACGTTCTTGGAAATCCAGAATCACTCTATTAATTGCAATAAAATTGTTGCAGTTCAACAGTAACACCAAAAATCTGAGAACTGGAACCCCTGGAACATACCTGCTTAAAAGGTGTCTCACAAGTCAGTGACTAAACCTCACAAACTCTGGTTTTCTTCCTGAATAATTCTACTGAGTGATATTAAAAATTCTTATTTTGTACCAGTCTCTGTATAAAAGTCTGAGGGCAGCAAATCAGTCACAGCAGGAGGACTGTAATTTAAAGGGAAATGCTGGGGATTGCCAGCAGAAATGGTTGCAAAACAGTGGCTCTCCCAGTGGTTATTGCTGCTCTGTTAATACCACGAAGGCAACAGAGAGCACACTTACTGGTGAATGACAGAAACCCACCAGAGACCTGAAAAATGTTAAAACAAAACAGTAGCAGGACATTTTCCTCTGCACACCAAATGGCGCACCCCCAGCAGCTGGTCTGCCAAGAGGTCATCTCGAACCAAAAAATGGTGTTTTTCAGTAGATCCCACAATCTCAACAAGTTCAGCCACATTGGATAAAGGGAGGAAAACCCACCAGACACTTGCTGCAGCTGGACTGGGAAACGAATATGAGCAGCTGTTAAGGAAGGTCAATGAGATGGAAACTCATGCAACTATAATGGGAGCAGGCTTGCAAAGACCCTATAAAAGAACTGAGCCAGTGAGCAGCAATCCCAGGAAGCATGGAAGAGGGGGTGAAAGCCATTCTGGGTAGCATTAAACTGCTGGAGAATGATACCTAAGGGGGATAAGCATTAATGAAGCTTTAGATGTGGGTAAGTCCAATAGGAAGCTAACTGAATACATGTTCCCTGCTGGCAGCAATACCCTACATATCCTGCCACCAGGATGCAAACTGTCAGTGTGACTCAAGCCCAAAGAAAATTTTCCTCTCAAAGCAGTAAAATCTTGAGTTGTTCAAGTCCCTAAATTGATAATAAGGCTTAACTGTACCAAAAGCACCACTAGGTAACACTGGAGCACCTCTGCTTCCTGCTGGTGAACTGGTGTTCCAGCAGGCAGGACCACTCGTCTGAACATCATTGCCTTTTAGTGACATACACAAAGTATAAAATACTGCACAATCAAACCACCTTAAAATCTACGAATTTACATTAAATATACAGAACATCCTGGGGTAATTTCTATTTCTGGTGGGCAACAATAAGGAAGAATGATATTGCAGAGCTCCAGAACCACTCCAGACATCGTGGCAAAAGTCACCAGTGGTCAAGTGTTCAAACAGCTCAGATCCCAGTGTAAGGACAAACAAACTAATTATTGTGCTAAGGGACAGATCAAGACAGCTGCAACACTACTGTGAACTCTTGTGCTAGCCCTCGTGCTAGCAATTAAACTGAATTCAAATTCAAGCAGAAAAAATTGTGCTTCAGTTAAATTGAAGGTTCAATTTAAGCTCAGCTACAGCCCATTCACATGGACACCACAGGGTTAGGTTACTCAGGTATTCACAAGGAGAGGAAATACCCATTTGTGTATCCAGTTATCCAGAAGGGGATTCTCACACACAAAACATGGCAGCTGGCACAGGTGTGTATTTCCTGAGAAACATGCCACGTAAAAATACAAAACAAACAACACTCAGGAAATTTTATCAGTCAGATCACAGTATGTTCCAATTTTAAAACCACATTAGAAACATATCAATCAATTTTCTACCATAAGTGTCTTTTTCTTTTAAAAATACTTAAAAAATTCAAATAAGTTGACAAGAGAAGTGCCTGTTTATTTAAGGGAGAATCCACTTCTTAAATAACTTTCAGGAAAACTCTTCACAATTATGCAAGCTACCTTTTAAGCCTTCATATTCCAATTGATAAACCAACCCTGGAATATCTGGGATTAGAAATAAAAATGTGACAGGAAGAGGATCTCAGCTAATGATCTCTATTATGGAAGGCTGCCCTCTGGAATACCTGAAAAAATATTCATCTAGCATGTCAATCCTGTATTTTCAGTTTGTTTCACAAAGGTATTGCTGCTTCATGAGGCTGACTGGGTAAATCAAGATAGAGCAGCAGAGAGGTAACAAATACTCCTTATTTTCAGACAATCATCTGTATGGGGCTTTCCATTCAAGTATTAGAATATTTCACTTTCAGGTATCTTTCCATAAAACCTTTTACTGACTATGTAAAATACCACTTTGGAATTGTCTGGGCACCAGTAACTTCCCCTAGTCCTTTATTTTTTTAAAAAAAAGTTTCCAGTTTTGGGGGGGTTTGTTGGTTGTTTTGTTGGTTGTTTTTTTGTTTGGCTTGGTTTGGTTTGTTTGGGTTTTTTTGTCCCACATTGTAATGCAAACCAAACCTTTACAATATTCAGAAATTAAAAGTACAATTTCTCTGTTTCTGTTGAATGGCAGAATGCTTCAGTCCAGGGCATCTCACTTTTTGTCACATACATAAGAAGGGGCCAGAATCTAACAAATAGGAAACATCTGCTAAGCAAAAATTAGACTTTTCATAATTAACTTAAGGCAAAAGAAATGAGTAAAGTAACATGAATAACAGTCCAGTTTAACTAACAGAACATACTAGAGGGTACCAAAGGGAAAAAATAAGAATAAAATCTTCATATAATCTTACTCACTGAGTAGGAAAACCAATGATCTTTTCTACTTATCATTTTCTTTTGGAAGAAAAATTGTGGAATCCAAGCCTAGATTATTTTGCCTGTGATTCCTCAACTTCTGTCTAAAAAAAATAAGGGTTATTTTAGGCTGCAGCCTAATTTTTCCAGGGTTTTTGTACTTTTCTCTATTTAAAAATCTATTTGAAAAAATATTTAGTATTTACAGGTTGTGACTATATAAAAAAAAATCCATGACTCCAACTAAAAATTACAGATTCTGGGGCAGAAACCAAAGGATTTTTATTGAAAGTGCCTGACGTGTAACAGTCTGGTGTATAGCAGTATTTTTACTTCATGCCATGTTTTCTCTAATTTTTGTCCAAAATCAATGAAATCAGAGAGGAGATCTCATTGCTGCACATAATAAAATTTGTCAGATTGAGGTTTATTCCATTTAACTGGAAGGGATGGGATAGGGAAAACTGCTTTGAATCTGTAATTCAGAGGGAACATAGAAAATTAATTCCTGGTTGTTGATTTCTGCACTCTTTAAATCTGAAGTAAATAATTTGAGAGGAGAAAAAAAAAAATCATAAGAAAATCTGCCAATTTATTTTCTTTTTTTTTTTTTTTTCACTCTTCATCCATTTATGTGCAGTTATGGATAATCCCCCTTTCCAGCAAGGACAAATTGTCCTATTAAAAATGACACTTCTTCCTATACTACCAACAGAAAGATGAAAATATTGCATGGGCTGATCCTTAAAGGAAACAGCAGATTTCTCTAACATCACGAGAAGGTCAAATAAAGGACATTGTGCCCCTTTCCAGAGGCACCTGAGCTCAGCAGCCTGAACACAGAATGAGCATCAACATCACTTGGCAAAAGGTTTCTTTACTGGCTGTAGCAGTGGTCCCTTGGCTCTCACTGATGCCCTCAGTGCTGTGAATCAGCAGTAATGCTGGAGTCCTTTTTCTACAAGTTTTAGTTGTTTGCCTTCCTTCAAAGTAAACTAAGTCCTTCTGAAGCAAAGGACACAATCTTTGTCCTGTGTTTGCTGCAGCACTATGGAGAAGGTTCTTGGCCAGTTCTAAGCCAAGTGGTTACACTTTCAAAGGTAGTGTAAAATTTTTCCTAGTAGGAACAGATTTTCTTTTTGTAAAATCTGGAAAACCTGGGAAAAGAGGAAATTCCGCATTTGAACAGAGAGCAAAAAATAAAGCCAGGAGTTTGTTAACAAAGTCCCAATCACATAGCCATCTGAGACAAATCAAAGAGAACATAATGAGTTTTACTTTCCTAAGATAAAAACATTTATGCACAGCTGAAAACACTTAAAATAGAAAACCAAAACCAAACAAAAAACCCAAAACTGTTCCACTGTATCATGTCCTGACTGGGTTAATCTTTGCATACTAAGATATACTAACATATACTAGCATACAAATCCATCCCTTTTCCTATCTTACTATAAATTAGTGAATATTATGCAGAGTCATCCAGAAAACTGCAGGCCAGCACAGCAGCTGCCTACACTCATGCAACTGTTTCCATTTGGCACATCAGACTCAAAATAGGCAATACAGAATATCTGCATTAATAATGCAACACAGCCTAGCAGTGGCTGGACCAGCTTTTTTCCTCCTCACTTCTTAGCATCTCAAACTCTCCTGCTGGTTTCGGATGTCTCTGGTGTTTAAACTTTACTTTCACCCAAGTTTTTTTTTGTAGGGCATCACCAAAATGGCCCTCCCAAATAGCTAAAATGTACAGCTTCTTTTCTTATACTGATTTTTGTTTCCCCTCTGAAGAATTCATCTACCCTGCTATTGGTATTGGTGCTGCAACTCTAACTTTTAACCTTCCTGATTTCACAGTTACAGTGCAAAATGCTGTTGCCATTGCCTTCACAGGGAGCCAGAAACCTCCTCCTGCCTGCAGGATCCCCTGTGCGTGGCTGGCAGGGAACTGACTACATGGGAAAGCATTTTTTTCCACCCTTCCCTGTGTTTGTGCATGGCCTGGAAAGCAGGGGGAGGATTACTGTGGGCTGTACTTCTGCAGAATTTTGCTGCCATTAGTACTACCATGTCCTCAGGCTACGTTGTCGCATCATTTAAAGATACCCAGGAAGTTATCTCAACCAAAAAGTTGCACCTCAAAGCAGCTAAATCTGGTAGAGCATCCCAAGTGCTGTTAATTCCCATCGTGGAGAGATGGCACAACAAGGGGAAGTTTTCACCCAGTGGTATTGTGGATGCACTTCTCTGGAAATGTTCAAGTTGGATGGGGCTTTGAGCAACCTGGCCTACTAGGAGGTGTTGTTGGCACTAGATGATCTTGAAGGTCTGTTCCAACCCAAACCATTCCAGTGCTCCCCAGGGAGCACAAAGGTGTCCAAGGAGCTGATGCCCATGAGGAAGGAATAAACCTGGAGTGGTGTCAGGGCAGTCTGCGAAGATTCTGTCATTCATGCTCAGGTGAAAAAGTCAGTCTCACTTTATCTTACAAAAACTCACAAGCACTGCAACTGAGTGCTTAGAAAGTGAGGTCTCCAGATAGAGGAAAAGGAGCAAATTCCATCCCAGCTGGCAGACGATTACTGAAAAGAGGAATTTGTTTTAAAGCAGCTGCAAGCCTAAGCAGGATTTACCTGGTAATACAAATGTATCAGAGCTTATTGAGAAGACTGAAGGTAAGTGCTGCCTGCTAAGAATATTATCAGCTCCGCAATAAGCTGGCATTACTTGCCATCCACAGACCAACAGTTTCTTTCCTCTTTTCTTCTCAGCATTCATTTTTAAAGTTCTGATCCAAGGTTAACCCACATTTTTTAATCCAGGTATGAGGACGAAGTTTACTAATAGCTTCACACCAGGATCTTGAATTAGGACATGCTTCTTTGGGGGGGAAGAACTCCTGAATATTATTTCCTTACCATTTTTGGCAGGCATTGCTATGCTGTGTATTTTCAATGTAGAATATTGAACCCTAGGAAGAGTTAGGAAAACGTGGGGCTCTGGGAGGAAATGGGAGAGCTGGTTAACTGGAACACAAAGTAGGCTGAGGTACTCAGTGAATCTCAGAATCATGGAATGGTTTGGGTTGGAAGGGACCTTAAAGCTCACCCAGTTCCAACCCCCCTGCATGGGCAGGGACACCTCCCACCAGCCCAGGTTGTTCCAAGCCCCATCCAACCTGGACTTCGACACTTCCAGGGAATGGGCAGACACAACTTCCCTGGGCAACCTGTGCCAGCGTCTCACCACCCTCAAATTAAGGAATTTCTTCCTCACGTCTAACCTGAATGACTTTTTTTGCCTCAGGCTGCAGCAGCAAGGGCTCAAGCTACACAGCCCAAGTGGCCAAATGCAGAGGTAGGAAGCAGGACCTGATGGATGGACTCCTTGGTAGATAAGGAATTGGCTGAGTGGTTGCACTCAGACTTGCAGTTGACAGCTGGGTGTCCAAGTGGACATCAGTGACTGGCATTCCTCAGGTGCTGGGATTGGGATTGGGACTGGAGCTGTTTAACATCTTTCTTGGCAACATGGACAGTGGAGCTGAATGAGCCCTCCACAAGTTTGCTTACACCAAGCTCTGTGGTGTGGCCAACACACTGGAGGGAAGGGATGCCATCCAGAGGGACCTGGATGGTCATGAGGGGGACCCATGCAAACTGCAAAATGTCCAACAAGGCCACATTCAAGGTCCTGCACCTGTGTCACAGCAATCCCCAGCACAGATACAGGCTGGATGAAGGATGGAGAATAGCCCTGAGGAGAGGGAACTAAGAGTGTTGGTTGATGGGAAGCTCAACCATGAGCTATGTTATTATTTTGTGTGCTGTATAATTGCTTGAAAGAAAATTCATTACATATTCTACCACTTTACATTCACTATTACATTTTCTTTCAGTCAAAAGTGTTAAATTCTGTTCTGAAACACACAAAAGTTTTTTCACAGACATTACCTAGGTAAAAATAATTTCATTATGAAAATACCATTGCCCTCCTTTTTCTCTGGTGCTCAGTTTCACTTTCATAAAAGATTCTGAAGGAAGAAGTCACAAACTGTTTTCAGCAATATTTTTTTTTTCATTTACACTGAGAAACGTAGCTCTATAATGAAAAACCAGAAAAGTAGGAAAAAAACAACATTTGCATCCAGTGTTCTCTGCTCTGCTTAACAAATCATTTGGTGTTGTCTCTGATACTTTGTGCAGAATCCAAATTAGTCAACTCTGTTTATTGACCACTTGACTATCTGGATGAAGCCAGGAAACAATCTGCAAGCTGTAGAGATCATCTTTCTGCACATGTGGATTCATCAGCAGTGCAATATCTGAATTACTTTTCCTATTGTATTTGCTTGCTGAATTTATCTACTGAAAATACCCTTTTCCTCCATTTTATACTACATTCATTGTAAACCAAGAATACTCATGTGTATACATTTTCTGAAGGTGTTGTACATATCCTGAAATTATTCAGACTTTCAGCCATAAGGTAGCAGCAGAATTTAGGCAAGGAATGGCTGCACAGGTTGGCTACTGAATTTGAATATTATTGCAGGCTCCATGGTAAAATGTCTTCTACTGAAAACTATCAGAGTTACATTTTGCAGAGTGTAAAGTTTCTTTCACATGAAGATACTGACACTGCTTCAGGTCTGTTTCCAAGATGCTCTTTATATCTGCTGGGCAATGGCAGGTCACCAGCAGTGGCTGTTTAATGTGGCACAAGCTCACTGAGTGTAATAACAGATAGCTTGCAAAGCTTTCAGATATGTTGGGTGTGATAATTTTATTAGCTGCATGCATAAAGCCTCAGAGATTTAATTACTGGTCCAAGCAGCTAGAGTAAGCTCCTAGTTTCACTAACCATGCACTAACATTGTTTCATTTTCAGAAACTTTTGATGTCTTATTTCCCAGAGCTTTCATTATTTCTTGAGACAGCAGCTACTCCCTGTTGTTATCTACTGGTTAAGATTGAATGTCTCATATTACAAGTGCTGAACTGAAACAAGTTGAAATTAGACCTCTGGGCTTAAAAACCCTCTTGGGACCCACAAAACAGTGAGATGCACATCACATGAAGCTATCCAGGAAGTCAGCTTATAAGTAAATAAAAGCAAATAGTCAGAGAAGAAACAGTAGTAAAGGAGACAAAGCAGATAGCCCTTAAAGACACTACTGGTTTTCTGCCTACATAAAATCTTGCATAATCTCTTCAGAATTTCAGAACATTTTGAAAGATTCTGTTTTTAAAAGGCCAACAATAAATACATTTATACACACACACATACATATAGGTATTGAACATACCCAATTCTAGAAAACTGCTTCAGTCTGTAAAGCCTGCTTAGGATGAAGTTGATTCAGATTGTTTATAGAACGTGAAAGAAAATTTTCTAGTGTGCTAATGAGAATAAAAAACTATCCAAGAAAACCATGTATCCCCTTCTCCTTTCCACAAAACTGAAGGCAGGAGGTAGTTCTTTAAATTCAGATCTTTTCGATCAGATTTCTTTCATTTACAAGAAAGCAAGTATCATAAAAACACCCAGAAACTTAGAACTTCTGGTTCTACATGTGATTCTTCTTGGTATGAATTACCAAGCAGCACTAGTACAATTTTAGCCAACCCATCCATTTTTCAGGACTCTTGTCACCTACCAGTGCAATTTACATAACAGAGAATGTCACTTTAGATGTGCACTTGCTCCTCCTCACATTCATTTTCAGCATGGCACATTCACCTGTTAAGTAATAGCAATTCATCACTCTGACAAACAGCACAATGAAACTGCTCACTCTGTCTCGCAATGGGAGCCAAATCAAACCAAAAGAAAAAAAAAAAATCTTGCACTCCCATTTTGGGCTAGACAAAGACCTGTGTGTTGCCATCACAAATTCAATTACCTTGGACTGTGATTATTAATGACATAACAATGTAATGAGTCTGAGTGAAGATAAAATTCCTCTGGTTAAGTGAGTCCTTGCTGCTGAAATTTCTTCACCAAGTTGAAGCACTTTTCCCCCAGGCATCTGGGAGTCTCATTAAAAGCCCATTTAAGCCAATGAGAATCTTCTCATTGACAGACAATTTTGAATCAGGTCCTCACTGCCTTAAAACTGAAACATATTGGGGTCAGTTTTTAAGAAAAACTATTACCTGGTACTGGTTTGGAATCGTTTCTGTACCTGCTCATGCATCCAGCATGGATTTGTGTGTTCTTGTCAAGCAACTACACGCAAATATATATGAAGAAACCTTACTTCATTTACACAGGTAATAATCCAATCAGCAGAAAGAAAGTGTTGCAGTAGATAATATTCAGTAGGTGTTAGAGTTCTTTCAGAGCAGCCTTATAGCTCACACAGGTGTGCCCTGAGCAGATGCTTTATTCCTTCCTCTCTCCTACTAGGTCAAGAAACTCAGGAATTTTTCACTTAAAGTCCCCACCCATAGTTATATTACTTTACCCACAAAGAGCCTATAGCTACATTAAGGAGATGGTTGCCTAATCCAAGCCAATTACAAGAAAAATTCCTTGCCAATTACAAGAAAAAAACAACAGGATCTCATTCCAAACAAAAGATTAAGGTGTTCCGGATTTCTGCTACCCAAGGCTGATAACATTTAAATTCTACCTGCCAAAACAACGAGCAGAAAAAAGTGCACTCTGACAGATCCTGCAAATCCAAGAAAATATGTCAGGAATGTGGACAAAACTTTCCTTTCAGTCCACTTATACTGGAAAAAAAAAAAAAAAATCAAATGAAATCTGATAAATAACCAGTTGAAATCTTGCCCAAACCAAGATCTACATTGAGCAGAAATTTTTCTGCAGTTATAACCCAGGTTGAGTATTTTTCCTATCTCAAGTGATCTGTCAGTGTACATGCATGGGCAAGTGCACAGCCTTCTGGTTTGGGTTAGGACTACAGAAATACCATAATATCAGAATCTTCTGGGATCTAAATGCTTCAGTTTAAAGCACAGCTTTGGAAGTAAAAGTTGTATTATTTTACCTTAGGGATTGTTGCCACGTTAGCTTTATTTATCTGATCAGGAACTGAAAAGCTTCAGATGTATAAAAAGTGTCCAGGATGTTCTAGGAAGATTTCTAACCCAAATCTGTAACTCTAACTCATCAGAAGATTATACTTAAATGGACTACAGGTTGCTTTTCCCCTGCCAAGACCTCAAATGGCTGGGGGTGGTGGGGGATATATCGCTAACACTAAGGGATACGTTTCCTGATTTCCAAGAGTGATTGAAAGGCATTTATGGTGATCAGGAAAAGTTCCCTAAACCTAGTTTAATGTTAGACAATCTTCCAAAACCCTAAAAGTTTATCTAAAAACCAAATTGGCATAATAGGCATGACTAGCTATTGTTTTCTTTTTGTTAAAATTTTAGGCTTTTGATAGCATCTGACGCTAATGCACTCTAAACTTATCTAAACATTCAAAACGTAACAATTTTCTCTATATTCCACAATAATTATGAATTTTCAAATAAATTGGTGCAAACCCATGCACAGAAGAGCAGTTCTAAGCAGTTGCTACCCACCCTCTAGAATGTGCATCTATAATTTAGAAAGTTAATCAGTGTAAAAGAAAAATCACAATGCTGGTACCTAAATAACAGTCAGATGTGTGAGATTTACTTAACTGGTGATGATGAGGAAGAACCACACAGCAGCTGGGGTACCAGAACCAGACCCCACTCTAAGATGAGGGCAGCTCACCAGCTCTGCTGCATTTTTTCTGTTTCTCTTTACCATGTGGTCTGCCCTCTAGACCTGCCAATGCTGTGGTACCTCTCCTGGCTCGTGTCTCACCAGCTTAATGTTGCCCTTCTTCTCTGATCCTTGCACATCTCACAAAAAAATACCACTGAGATGTGTGGCAGAGCACCCTGAACACATCTCTCACCCCCTGCCTGCCTCTCTGCCTCTTTCAAATAGCAAGATGTTTTCCAAACATGTCCAAAGACAAGAGATGCAGCCTGCCTTTTACTTTAACCGGGCAAGTAAAACATCAACAAGGCACACAGAGCATTATGAAAAGATGAGACCTTCTCAAATAATTTCTTACAGGTAATTTAGATAATAAATAATTACTAAATATTTAATTGCAACCTTTTTTCTTCTTTAACAGGAAAGTAACTGAAAATTCTAACAGTCTACCTAGAAGCAAGAACGTGTTAATTTTCTTGGCAGGTATATCCTGTTAACTGAATATGTTCACAGCATTACAATATCAGTGTGTTAATACCATTTGCAGAATTCAATAAGGGTTAATGAGAACAATAATTATTTGAGAGTGAATGTTGCTTTGGGCTTTATTATTCCTTTCTTATAATTTTGAGCCTCTTTGTTTTAGACTCTCTAGAATGGTAAACTGACTATACCACCAAGTAATTGAATTTCTCTTATTATGCACACCTCCCACAAAGAGCACACCATGCAACCAGGACTCACACTATGCTTTTCTTCTCCTCAATGGATCACTGGAACTGTTTTTGTGGGAAGGAGTCAGATCCCAATTACAAGCATACTACTAAAACTCAATGCAAGGTCCACAAATGTTCATAGATATTCTTCATTTTCAGGGGAATTCTATAATCAAGATAATTTGCTCAAGATAATTTGACTGAAGGCTTGTAGCAGTCTTGAATTCATTAGGGAAAATAATCATATTGTGGTTTGAACTTAAAGTAGCACACCATTAGCATTTTGGTCATTAAACCTGCTTAAATTTAATCAAGCTCTCACATTATTATGGCTACAGTAAACTAACCACGCTACCATTCAGCTCTAACCCCCATCAGAAGAAAAGAAAGATGCAGAAGAGGAGAATAAAGAAAAGAAGAAAGCCAACAACAAAACAAAACCCACAAAACCAACAAAAAACCCCAAGAAGATAAAAACTCAATCAGATTTCATCAGAGGCAGATTGATTCAAAAACATCTCAAAAGCAATTCATATCAGAGCTGAACTTCATGAAATCAGAGAATGAGATCTTAACAGTCAAAGAAGGAAAATATAATAGGTCAATATAATATGCCAAGTTTTTTTATCAACCAGCATGGAATTATTTTTGTTTACAGCACTTTTTTTTTTGTAGTTACTCCACCGTGTATTTGAAATGTTCCTAATTTTATCTTTTGGGAACTCTGCAAGACAGTATACTCCAAATTTCATTCTCTTTCAGAAAAACTATTGAATTACATGCACAAAAGTCAGTCCTTTCTGAAATACAATTTCATTATGTGGTATCACTAAGTCAATATTCATTTTTGCCAACACTGTGGACATTCTCTGGTGAAACTACTTTTAAAGCCAGAGAATTTATGTATCATAGTGCTAACTTATGACTCTCAATTTTAGTGGCATTTCCACTGAACTGAGACAGGAAAACTCTGCATGTTGATCTCTGCTTCTACCCTTGCAGGAAGCCATCCCTGGCTTCATTTTCTTCCTGAGTTAATGTTTCACATAAAATTATTATTTTCCACTACTAGAAATGCAGCCTGAGCCTCTCCATTTCCAACCAGGAGCTTAGCATGGATGTTGCCAGAAGCACCCATGTGCTTATGTCTACTTTCCACATTTTTCTGCCAAAACAATATCTGGGAAAAAAATATATGTTTACTCAGACATGTAACTGGAGCATTTGAAGGCAGATAGATACAGATAAGACACCCCAGACCTTCATTCTTCAGCAGGTGCCTTAAGGAAAGACCATGATGTCCTTCTGGAACGTCTAAATTGGTTGGTGGGGGCTCAGCCAATTCAGAGAAATTGAGGCATGAGATACTAAAATAAGAATGCTCTGAGATATTGTGACAGCAATCCCAAACACAAATTCTAAAAATTAATACCAAATAACGAGGGTTTGACTAGAATGGATCTGGGCAGTACTCTAGGTCCACAAGACTTCTCACCTTGCCAAGTGTTTCAAGGATCTCTGAAGATGCCTCCCCCAAAGATTTTATACAAAGATGTTCATCCAAAACTCAGATTTTTTGTTGTAACTCATTTGAGGGTCAAAAATAGCATATCTTCTGCTACACAGAACTTCAGTGAACCACGTTCAGTATTCTCAGACAAGTTTAAGATTTAGTGTAAAAATTTTCCAGACTAAATTCTTTGTATGAAATAAAGATGTGGCTACAATTTCTATCAAAAATATTTTCTGTCCGTTTTGAGACATTATGGAATATTAGAACCTAAATAATAAGGGATATTTAGCAAATGAGAAAGACTGAAAGCTGGGGGGAAAAAAAAACAAAACACCACATATAGTGCACAGCTTGAATCCCCCACTTACACTGGAAAAGTTATTCTCCACATATTCTTGGCTGCTAAGTATCATTGTAAAAAATGTCAGGGAGGGATGGGTTGAAAGGCTGCCACCCTAATGAAAAAACCCAGGATTGAAAACCTAGTCATTTTAGTGAAAAGATAAAAAAAGGCTTCAATTTTTGCAATCATTAAATCAGATTTTTACAGAAGGGGGGACAAAGGCCTTTTGTTGCAAATATACTGCACATATTGAAAAACCAAGAACCAGTAGTAGTCAACAACTAATCCAAATATTTCAACTACCTGTAGAAAACTGCCAGAGTTCTTTTTAAGGAAGCCAAATACCATCACACAACAATCTAAAATCCATAGACATGCCATCAGATTTAATGAAGCTCATTAATTCCTCTCAGTAGCAACACACTTGCATTACCAGTGAAAAGTCTTGGTTTCAAACTACTAAATACCCTGTTCTACTACAGAAGCTAGTGTAAGTCTTTTCCTAACTGAAATGAGCCCTTTCCCTTAGATAATTATTGGATGGCTCCTTCCCACTCTGCTTTTCTTTTTAGGATATCACTATGATAAATACAGGGAAAAAAAAACAATGGAGAATATCAGAAGTAATACCTGAAATCAATTTATACAATGAACAAAAATGTCACCCTCATAAATATTTATGATAGGATTTCCCATTATATTTTCAGCACTGAATGGTGTGTGTTATTAAAGTTTCATAAACATTTGTACAAAATAAATACTTTGATTCTAAGTATTAAGTAGAATTATAGCAGCATCTGCTTCCAATAGCTGAGTGCACAAGCTACTCATGCCCTGTCGTAAATTCTATGATGCATTAAGATGCCATTAAATGTACCTTCTGTGATTGTCTCCTCATTTACATACCTTGTAAATCATCAGGTAAAAATCAAGTGAACTGAGGAGCAATCTGCACTCTTCCCTTCTGCCACAGTATCTAGTGCCATCCACATCTTCCTCCATTAGGAACATCACCATCAAAATAGGAAGTCAATGATGTCAGCAATGAGAAATGTAATTGTTTAAGGGCATTAATTTATATTTTTTAAAGAAGTCCATTTTCTTAAAGAAACAATATTTGAAAGCCAGGAGGTACAGACAAGTCAGAAGATATGAGGATGGTGGTATGGCTTTTTCTCCTCAGTGATCATCACCTGGGAGTCTTACTTAAATAAAGTTTTAAAAAAATAACTGGAAGAATGAAAGTTAGTTAAAACAAAAGCCTCTTTGGGGGTGTGGGGGGTTCCCTCTCTCACCCAGACAGTCTGTTTATGATATTTTCCATCCTGTCTCTGTACTCAAGAAAAGTGACTGAGAATATCTCAGCTCTTGCAGATCTGGAACATACCTGGAGGAACGTATCTTTTTTCTCGATTTCAGTCACATTCCCTCACTGTTTCATTCCCCTTAACTACAAATTTAGTTCCTTCAATCCAACTTTTAAAGAGATAGCTGGAAAAGGTTTATTTTTATTAAAATTACCAGGCAGTTTCCTGCATTGGCTGCCAGGATAGTTTTGTCAGTGTTGCAGCTGTAACTCCACTGGCTGCAGACTGTACCTCACACCATTCTGGTAATACAGCCTCTAATGGTGAAGAGCTTGGAAACTGGAACCTGCACCTGTGTACCAGAGTTGGCAAAAGAATGTGCTGCTGGGAGGAAATCCTGTTTGTTTGATTGCTTCCCCTCCAATATTCACACATTTCAGGCCCCATAAATTAGTCTGATCATTTTTTTTTTCTGAACTTAAAAATTACTTCCATGCATTTCTCAGGAGCTTTGCTCTTTTTAGGAAGCCAAATAAAAATTTGTGACCTATAGGAACATTACCCACTGTCTTTATTGTATTGAAGTGTCCTTAAAAGTGAAAAAGCCTTGTGAAATGCAAGGCCTGAAGTCAGCAAAAAAGGAAGACTGTAAAGGAGGAAGGAAAGGAGGAATGAGAGAGAATAGTACAGAAAAATGGGTGCACATATGCATCCAAGGTGAACTGCAAGACTGTCAGAGGTAACTCATTTACTTAATTTCGTATCTGGTGACTTCCACTGGAAAAGAAAATGAAGTAATCCTTTATTTTAGGGTTAGACTTCTGTGTGACTCCCCTGCTATGAGAATGCAGTCCATGGGAGTTCTTAGCATTGTTTCCAAAAACTACAGCTGCTTAAAATAATCTGATCACAGGTTTTTCCTTCAGAAAGAGAAGGGCAAAAAAAGAATGGAGCCAATAAATAATACAAGTTTTTTACATTATAAAAAATGCTACAGCCCCTAATAACTGATGCTTTCTCCTTGCCTGTCATCGGTGTTTATAGTGTACCTATCAGTCTTTGCTACCCTCAGTCCTTGAACTGCTGATGAAATGTATGGAGAAAAGCATCCAAAATGTACTTTGTTACTGAACACCATTCCCTTTAGCTTTTCAAAGAAATAGTGAGGCACAAGGACTGGAAATCTTCTGCAGATTAGAGGGAACAGATGCTGAACTGGGGGCGACAGGTCTGCTAGAAGTTGTGGGTACAGAGAACCCCACAGGAAATATAAGGATAGCTCTGCAAAAATGAGAACACCCATGTTGAACACGGCTTCTGGGGGAGAGCCCATTTCAAGCCAGCTCCTCGCAGAGGAGGCCGAGTTTGAGTGGATCAGGCACCTTAAAGGGCACACATAGAGAAATGAAAATCAAATTTGCCAGACACCTCCTGGTATATACCATTTAGAGGTGGCTATAATTAATCAGCACTATTAGTACAAAACATTAGCTTGAAAGACTGAGGAAAGATTTCAACTGAAAGACAGATGAAGGCTTTGTCAGCCTCACCCAAGAATGATGTGAGGCAGCAGTGACAAGTCCCCTCTGAGCTGCCACACAGCTTTGGGTGGACAGGCTGGATGGAGAAGTTGGTTCTCCTGAAGGTTGTGTTGGGTCATTCTGTACCAGCTGACTCTCTCTATGCCACTGCTAAACCTCATCCTTCATTTAATTCTCATCTAGAAGTAGAAGCTTCATGCTGCATTCTCACTTGGGAAAAGATGCTGTCATGATAAATACTAAACCCTTTTCACATCTTCTTATTCCATTTTCACCAGCCTCTCTAAGTGATTTACAGATCAGCCAGCACTGCCAAAAATTTCCTGCTACCTTTGCAGTGATTGCTGCTAATGCAATTTTATATTTTCCACTTTAGGAAAATACTGAGGTTGCCTCTTGATTCCTTTGCTTTTAAACTCTGGAACCAGTGTCTGTGATGGGAGAAATTCTTCTTGGTACTCAATGAAAGCAGAGCACTGAGGGCACTGAAAAAGTTAAAGCACACATTTGCTATTTAGAGATTGTGTGGTCACTTCCGTGCCTCCTGATGTTACAGCATCTCCATGTACTTAGTGTTACAGACTGTTACTACAGCCTCACAGCTCAGAATGTTTAAAAACAGATTTGCATCCTAATCTAAATTCAGAGCACTGGTCTGTTTTCATTGAGGAAGTCTAGAGTTTCACTGTTCAATGAAACAATTCTCCCGTTCTAATGTTCTAGCACCTCTAAGTATTCCTTCATAAGAAGATTAACAATAATCTGTGTCCCTCAGAATAAGTAATTTAAGTCCTAACTGCAAAACCCAGATCCTACAATTGCATACACCTGGGCAGAGTTTATCCCAATTCAGTCACAGGCTACAAAGACTCAGCAATCTGCCCAGGTTGCTTTTTTTCCAGTGAACTGATCTCAGGAATTACCACGTTACATTTCCAACTTTCTAAGAAAACCACCAATGTGTATGAATAATTTAAAAATCTCACTTGAAAAATAAAAAGGCCTTGAGTAACTTTTTTTTACTACCTATATTTCACCCAGCCCAGTCTGACCATGGACCATGCCTCATGCTCCTGTGCACCACCACAGCATAAATAAGGTATGAATCCTTTAAGCAGCTGGAAAACCTAACTGAATGCACAAGTTGAGCCTAATGTTAACATCTAAAATCTATTACTTCTTATTACCATAAATGCCAACATATAAACATATCTACATCTATGTATCTCTTGATCATCCTAACTTTAGGGATACTTTTTGTTATTTCCTACATAGTCAGTTAATGAAACAATTCTTCCTCACTTCTGTTTTTTCCTCCAAGAACACTACTACATATTTTGTGACAGGTACCCTGTACCCAGTAAGAGAAAAGAAAAAATTGCAATGATATTTTTTATGTTGTATTTTTCCTATACAAGTAAGCCAAAAAGAATTACTCAAAGTAGGTCTAAAAAACTAGCACAAATTTGATATAAAACCAAAAATTTTAAAATACGCCCTAACTTGATTTCACACATATTTTCCCCTAGAGGATTTTAATTAAACAAAACATTTCCATTGCTTTTATGCTTTTAAAATATTTTTCCTGCTCCCTTTCAGTTTGATATTGATAACTCCCAGAAACAAGAAAGATTTTGTGTAGTCATATTCTTGAGGGAAATGAAACTTTTCCATGAACATTTCCACTGCTTCAAAAGAAAAAATGTCAGGGGAAAAAAAAAGCAGACAAGGTTTATAAAAGGTATTTTAAGCATATCTCAGTCATATTTCTGATTCTGAAATGTGTGTTATCTCAGTACTCCCTGCTCCATTACATTATTCAGCTGCCAACTGTCCTGTATTTCACATCCTTTACATGCATTTAACATAAAGTACACTTAATTCAGCCACTGAATCTTACTTTTTCCCTTAGATTCTTATAACATCTCTATGGCTTGCCTATTTATCTAAGTATTTGACAAATACAAGTTGCTATGGTGATTAGAAGTGGAGCTCTATGTACCTACTACTTTCCTTTGCCCATCATTGGATTCACTGAATAACACAGTTTTAAAACACATTTTCCATGGAAAGACCCTACTAGACATGATGTAAAATCAGTAGCTATTGCTAATAGCTACTCTCTTCAGTTGTTTCATTTTATTATTTTTAAAATATAGGTTACTTCCTTCCCTCTTTTGCTTTCAAGCCTCCTCCTGTCATTTTCCATCTCCCTTCTTTATGGCACTCAACAATCCTCATGCCAACATGTCTTGACAGCAGCGACATGCAGACCCAGGGAAGTGCCATCCATTTCTGCAGGCAGCCCAAGCTAAGCTGGTTGCATTCAAGAAACCTCCTTTGGTCTGTCTCTCAGCATCCTCGAATGGCTTCTTTATACTCTGTCTTTTTTATACTGCTGAAATCAGAAACAATTTTTTTCACAGAACATGCAGAATTGCTCTCACCATAAGTTAGAGTACACAGAAGCTGTCTTGGCTTTGACTACAGAAACACTGGTTTCTGTATCAGACTTGCTTTGTTTATGGCAATTAACACAGAGGGTCAAATCTGTCATTTTAATGTGGAAAGCCACTTTGCACAGCACACAGGCACACAAACACTTATGGTATGAAATTAATGTTGCAGCCGTATGCGGCTTTACTCTCAAAGCAAAAACATCTCCCAAAAGATTACATTCTCAAGTACTGCTCTGTTGTGATCTGAAATAAAACAGTGTACATATTGTACAACAGAAGTGTGATAGCATTCACTTCAGAAGTAACTAATGTTGGAATAATAATAATAATAATGATTTGCAAAGTGCTGGCTGCCATTCAAAACTCTCCTGAAACCACTTAAACTGCTTGATTGAATAAACTAACTAACAGCTCCCTTCTTCCCTCTGCTTCCCTCTCTCTGCTAAAAATAAAAAATAGACAAGCACAGTATGGCTCATGCCTGAATTTCTAATTTTTATCATTCTGACATAGCCATTTGGATTTATCAAGCCCAGGTCTGCTTCAGAAAATAGGAATGTTCTTTTAAAGAAATACCATTTATTATGGTAGGCTCTTCACCTACTGGAACCTGGTCTGGAAGTTAGGACCAGGTTCTTATTGTAGTCTGGAAAAAAAATAATGTGGTTCATGGATCCTCCAGAACTTCAAAGGGCTTAAAAACTGTTTTCTATTTTTCATTGATTCCAAATACAATTCTTGAACCTGATAACCAAAATGCCTTTTTGAATCTGCTCCCAAGTAGATGTTTAGGAAACTTCTGTTGTGAAATGCTATACTACTGCCCTTTTAGTTAGATGCACTGATAGCAAACCTTTATTAGTGCAGGAGAGATAACTTGGAAATAATAAATGAGCCAAAAGAATTTTCATAGTTCGCCTGATAAGAGCACAAACCTTGGGTTGGTGGCTACTGAGACACTGAAGAGCCACAGGAAAGTCTCAAATCTACCAGGAAAATTCTTTCACTTTACCTAGTCCTCTAAGCAGAAAAAACAGGAGAGATGAAAACCAGCTACAAAACCCACTGGGAATAAATGCATCAGCTACTTGTTGAATTTTCACAAAACATATGTTTCTATCTTCCAAATTACATATCTAGCATAGAGCTGGCTTCCACCTTCTGCTAGCAAATGGTTTATTTATTTATTTATTTTCTTTAAATGAGAGGCAGCAGGTGGGAGAGAGAATGACATATTACTGAAGCACCAAGATCCTGAAGCTCTAATTACATTTAGATTGCTCTGTTATTTTCAGTCCTAACTGGCCTGTAGCCTGAGTCCAAAGAGAAAGCTGTTACAGTACTGCCAGGTTGGCCATTGAGATAATCACACATACAACATACATAACCACACAACATACAAATAACAAAGCTGCAAAATAAATTATAAAATCCTTCATTGCTTAAGTTAAACATTCTCAGAAAGCCTATTGAGAATAACTTATCTCTGCAATGATCCTGCTTTTTAACAGGAGTTTTCTCAATTTAATCTAGATACAATTATTTCTCAGAATACTGAGGTACAACAGTGGCAGTTTGATCCATTCAGCCCAGATATTCCTGGACACACTCATATCTAAAGCTGTGACCCACCAAACCCTGCTCAGCTGCCACCTGCTGTGAGTGACCCGAGATGTCCCCTAATATTCCAACAGTCCTGCTTCAAGAGATTCCAAGAGGCTTAAAAGTCTATTTATAAGTTTTGGGTCTTTTCTTAACAGACTTTTAGAAAATTTATCTGTTATCTAGCTTTTGTAATAACAGAACTGATTTAGTCCAGGAACAAGGGAATGGAATTGTGATGCTACTTTTATTTTGTTTGCAGACATACAGAGTTTTCCCAATCGAATGCCAGATTTAATTATGCCCATCCATCCCCAGTTGGCAGTCTAGCAATAATTTATCAAGGCCTTTCAGTAGATGATGTATTCTGCAGGATACCACAGTCATCTACATATTCAAATGGTGTAACTTGAAGACATTGATTTTTAATATAAATTTAATACAAATTTAATACAAGTTAATTCCTATTTTTTAATGTGCTGCTACTTTTCATCTCTTCATTAACCTAAATTAGAACCTAAGCTGCAACTTAAAGTGTTTTTGTAGGACCCCATATTCTTCCCTGTTTCAGTCTGTCAGAATCTAAAAAAGAAAACCCAAAAAATCTCCATTAGAGAGATGGAGTGAAACTTAGTATTTCCCAAGATGAGCTGAACGTCTAGCAAAAGGACACACGGTTTAGAAGGCAAAAAGCAAACCAAGCTAGTCACAATAAGAGTTTGTGAGAAATTACATGCACTATTCCCTATTGTCATCACAACAGAATAATGTTTCCTAATAAGAGCAATTAGGAATGTAATGGTACTTCCCAAAGAAAACAGAAATATCATATTTCTTTAGAGCTGCTTACACGCCAGAGTCCTGAGCCCCAGCTTATTCACATTCTGGTTGATGTCTGTAATATCTCTGAGGATAGATTTCATTAACCTGATCTTCATTGCTTTCCTTCTCTTTCTAAGTCCTCCCTGCTCATTAGCTCTGAAGGGATTCAGTGCTCCTTAATGGTAGAGCAGTCATATGGGAGATCAATAACTTAATAAGGGCAAAACTTGTGTGTAAGGGGAGAGCAGAGAAAGGAGGAAAGACGTTTCACAAGTGATTCCTTCCCTGAGAATCAAAGTCTACCAATGTGAACTGGGAGTTCTGGATCAAGTCCTCAAACCTACCCCAAAATCCATCTGGATTACATGGTTATTTCCATTCTAAGCCCTGATGTTCGTTTTAACCCTGCTCAGCAGCTGTCAGGAACAGTGCTAGTTTCTGGATAAATGCAGCACCAGTGAAAATCTGTTTTAAAGCCACAGTCTGTCAGGAGGGGCTGTATACTACCAGATCATAGTTTACTTCTGGCTGTTTACACAAAGAATGAGCTCTGCTCAGGAACATGGATAAAACCTGGAGAGCCTGCATCACAGTGCCTGCTAAGTTGTATGGTAACACCAGAGTTATGATCATAAAGGTTCAGAACAAAGTAGGCTAACAAATTTTTCTGACCTGATAGGCATCTGACAAGCATTTATCAGCCAGGAGAATGGTGCAGGGTTAAACCTAGGTCAAGAATCTCTGTCTTTCCTGCAATACAGAAAATTCTGATTGCCTCCAACCACCCTCATGAAAATGAGCACACCAGCAGCAATGTAAGTGCAATGCAGGCACACTTGTTACATTTGTTGTCATTTTCAGCCAGAAAATCAGAATCCCTGCTGGAAGAAACCCCACAAACTCGTAAGTAATTGCAGACAACTCTCATGCAGCAACTCTTTCATGAGGTTGCAACATCACTAGTGCATTTCAAAGGCAAAAAATCCAATGGTTTTCTGAAAAGCAACTCTCATCCTCATCTCAGCAGTGCTACAGCCTCACATGCATCAAATGTGTTTCTGTGGAAGGACACAACTTCTCCTAAGCCACCAGTGGTAAATGATTATAGAATTTAATAGGCAGTAATGCTTGCTAAAAGCTTTAAAAGCCAGTTTTACACTCACAGCAGACACTTCCTGCATTACTCTAAATACCCATCTGCCCAGGTATCACTTACTACAAGTCCCCTGTTGGTTTGGAGTTAATTACCTTTCTGTGAGTGTTGGAAAAAGAGTTAGAGTTGGAGCATCCTGCTGGGGCAGGAGTTTTCCCTATGGTACAGGTTTCTAATTCAGGTGTTGGTGGGCTCCTCGTGCACATAGGCTGCTCCTGCCTTAGGAATCTTTTCTCTCACAATCCACTTAATTCTATCCTCTTCACCTCACACCCTGCCTAAGTGATTTGTTTTTCTCCTGACAGATCTAGACTTTCATGGGATTGTTAAAGCCCAGTGTGGTTTTAACCACAATTTATTAAACACGCAAAACCATGTATAAATGAGCATCCATTGGATTTTTTTTAAACTCTCTTATTCCTAGAGGACATATAAATAAAATTGTCATTTATTAAATGGCCATAAAATAAAATTGCTCTTATTCTACTATAAACATTTTTACAAGCAAACATAGGGTTCTTCTTTATCAAATGTGTCTTCACTGTTAATATTATATTCACTTTTCTAGCTTGATGGCAGTTGGATTCATGCAGATGATTTTAAAAATATTCTGTTTTTAATACCCACATAATTTTAGACTTTATTTTAAATTTATTCCACATTAATGAACCCAAGTATATAAAGCAAATAGAGCATTCCATAAAACAAATCAAAATCTAACTACACAGAAAAGCAAGAGGTAACATACGCCAATAAGAAATCATTCAAATCATACTAATTCTACAAATTATTATATTTTTTTTTTAGTTAATACCAGGGGGCTATCTTACACTACATGTTTCCATTCAATAAAATTACACACCACAGAAGAGAGTACCATTGCAATGAATGAGCACCTCTGAGTTTTGGGACAAAGAAACTGACTTCTTTCTTTGTTTTGAAGAGTCTTTAGAAATCTACCTCTTTAAATTCATACCATCTGTGATTCCCAGTGAGAATGGTCAATCTCCAACATGAAGCTCAAGCATCAAAAAAATGATCCTCAAAAGTAGCACTTAATTTCCCTTGCTTTGTTCCTCTAGATCCAAATCAGTGCAGAATAGTCCTAACCCTATGTGGATCAGACCATTTCAGAATAATGTTGTGCTCTCTGCTGGTTTGAGACAGAGTTTTCCAAGACTCACATTCCACTGAGCACTTAACTTCGTCCGTCTATAAAACTGGCATGTTGAAGATTAAATTAAATACTGAAATATGGGATGAGCAAAGACCTGTAAATTGGGAAACAAAATCGCCATGTGAAACAGAGGAGGTCATTTATTATCTCTCTGCCACAGCTGACCCACCTGCACAGTGAGGACATGAAACTACCTCAGCACAGCAGTGCTTTCCATTTATAAGCTTTCTCAAGGTCTCTAAGTATACAAGCTGAAAACATGACTACTAAGTCTTATTTTAGGCCAGCCTCTGAAGGAGCAGTAAGCAATAACAGAACAATTTCAAATAGCACTATGTTTCTTAATAAAAAAAGAAATCTGTCTTCAAAGCGTAACAATTTCAGATTTATTTTCAATTTTTAGAAATTGCTTGTATGTTCAAGATTTCAATTTATGAAGCAATACTTAAAAAGCTAGTCGCAGGAGAAGCAAGGGGGCTTTAAACTGACAAAATGTTTATTTTCTTACAAGTCATTAGAGTTGACATTTATCTTCCTTTCATATGTACACCTGACAACTCCTTCTCTTATTTTTCCAATGTGCCTTGTTTGGTTACAATTTCTCTAAAATAATTGGATTATAAGAGCAGGTGTGAAATTGCAGAAAGGGATCTGCCCTCATGGCCCATAAGGAAAAAAAAATACTATAGGATGGAAGCCACTGTCCAGCATTCAGGAAGGTGGTGGCTGAAGTAAAAGGGAGTAAGATCAGCATGTGCAGCACTCTTTTAACAGTGTTCCTCTCAGGAAAGGAAGCCATGTGAAAAAACTAGAACACCCAACAGTGACACAGGTGGCCACATAAATTTAATTTTTTTTTCCAAAAACTGAAAGAATGTAGACTTCAGAAGTTGTTAGTGCTTGTGTTACCTCACCCTTTGCCCTTTAAATCTGACCCTTGACTCAAGTGAAACGTATTTTAATAACTCTCAGGAAAACCTCAGGTGACACACGCTTCAGAAAAGAATCTGCAATTCACCAAGGAACTACAGGCAAACACTTCTCTGTGCAGTGCACTGAAAAACAGAAGCAGCAGGGGAACGGGGATAAGAAAACCAAAATTAGATTTGCAATCTCTTCTCTTACTGAATGAAAATCAGAAGAATGCGGCTTCATCCAGATCTGCTCTAAATACGTTTTTCCCTCTGGAGAGAGCATTTGAAAACTCCTTAATGACAGAAGTTTGCTTTAAAATACATTCTTAGTGTATAAAGAAACAGCAAACCCAAAACAAAACTTAAAACAATCAACCAAAGCCAAATCAAATCCTCCACACATCAATTGATCGTTTGTTTAACTGTGGAGACAGATGATAGAAGCTGTAACAAGAAGGGGAAGGAAAACATGAGAGATGAGTTAACATTCAGAAGCCAGACTGATTAAAACCCAGGACAAAACTGCATTTAGAATTTGCTATTTTTGCCCTTATTCAGAGGCAGCAGAGTTATGCCTGCACTCCAAGAAGCTTCAGAAGACCATTTTGTTTAATAAGCTCAAAGATCCGAGAAAAACATTTGCTGGGGGAAATACCAGAGGAGCTTGGCTTTCAAAGTGATTCAAGCACAGCTGCCTACTCCAAAGTGTCTTTTCAATTAAGATGCTAAGAATCAGAGGAGGCTAAAATGCAAGGTAATGAGGGCAGGCATGACACGGCAGCCTTAGGGGTCCATAGGATTTTCCTTCAGCGTTTGATTCAGCCCCTTGGAGGAACCCGTGGAGAATCTGATATCAGGCACTTGCTTTTCTTCCCCCAGGCCTCAGCTTTCAGGTCGTGTGTGCTCTGTCACAACTTCACATCTATTGTGCACACACCAGCACAGTTATAGAGCTTTTGTTTCCAGGAGTTCACCAGTATATTCTTTAAGAAAACAAAATAACTTTAATAACGTGAGGCCAGGACTGTTTCTAGTCACTGGGAGATTAAATGAGGAAGGGAAGGATCATATGAAAGTCTGTGTGTTGGGAAGATCAAGTAATAACCTTTATTACTAATGACCTAGGCCCTCCAGCAATGAACCTAGACAACACTGATTAAGAGAGAAGCCTGCTGCTTTTTAGAGGCATATAAAATAAAAGGAGTCTTTGTGTTAATAGAGAAGGGTATGACACAGAAGGAAATGTAAAAATGAATGAGCTATAAAAAGAAAGGATTTTTCCTCTTCCATGGAAGACAATAAGAAATTAATCCAGACATATAAAAGTTTGAATCATAGTTTCATAAACCCTCGCAGAAGCAGATCTTTACAAGATAATGTTAACTAAATCTCCCACTGCAGATCTGCAGGAAAAAGACAGTTGATCCTTCCCAGGTATGGTATAAAACAGAAACATATGCTTAACAAAATATCAGCTGCCACCCTCAGAATAAATAACTCACCCTAACTTTTTTTCCATCATGTGCCCATTGAAACAAACAAACAAACAACTTGTAATGGAAATCTACCTGGTTTTAGTAACACTGTAGCTAAAGATTTTAAAGGGCCACCTTGCTTTCTCTGAGTGAATATCAGCTCTTAAGTCTGGAATAAAATCATGAAGAGGGACAGAACAAGACTGGTTGTTACAATACATCTGTTTCAGGAGTATATCTTCAATGTCCAAATTTTCCTGTTGTCATCTAACCTTTGCCAGTCCCAGCACCACACTATAGGAGCACTAATAACACATAAAGCTTTTTATTATTAAATAGCTACAGCTCAAAGTTATCATTAGGAGCCTGAGCATTCATGCTCACATTTACAAGAGGCACTGGGCAGAGCAAGAGAAATCTGAGGAGCATGTTACAGAAACACTTCTGTGGGAAAAGGTGTCAGAAGAAAAGCTGCAAGCAACAGGGAAACTCCAGAAAGACAAAAAAAGCAGAAAACAAATGACAGCTGACATCAGAAGGCAAGAGTACTGGCTTGTCTACTACAAGACAGTTTGGGGTTTACCAACTGATCAGGAAGAGCAACAAAAACTCTTAGTAATACCATCTGGCTATTTATAATGAGATAGGCAGGAAATTTCATAGAGCTCAGCCAATGGTAAATTCTGCCTGTCTTCTTCTTTGTTGTATTGGCAATGCAATCAAAAATTTTGTCTTTCCCATTGACAAAAGGAGGGATCTCCATTCTTTCCCAAGAAAAGAGATTTCAGCCTGAAAGTTAAGCTGAATTTATCCTAAATTAGGGGAAATAAAGACGGAATCTCAGAAACCCAACTGAGAGGCAGAGAGAATAGGATGATTTAGCATATTACTACTGTTGCCTTACATGTGAAGAATAGTAAAGAGAAATAGGAACTGTAACACAGGGAAATGCTGGCTTTTATATATATATATATTCCTGTTGGCTTTGAGCTTTAGTGCTGCATTTTTACATATTAATGTCCCTCATCCTCTTTTAGCCTTGGCCTCACCACTGCACAGCACCTTACAATTGTCCTTTTGATACCGTGGCAAGGTCTGGAACATCTCCTCATTCCATGCATGTGTATAGGTGTGGTGAGGTCTATTTTTAGCCTGATGCCACATGACCTCATGCCTGACCAATTTAAACCTAAAGACAAGTTTCTCTGTTTATGCTGTTAACCTATTCACGTCTCTCTGAATCCAGCAATTCATCTTAATATCTTCTGGTGACACAGAGCCTGTAAAGTCAGCTATCAGGGGCTAAATTAGGGCTTTAAATATTTTTTGTGAGAACAGATGAAAGAACAGAAAACATTCCTGTGCACTCTGATACATCAGTGCATACACAGTTGTCAGTCTATACACATAATTTACCCAGGGATATAAGCAGGCAGCTTTCTTCAGGTGCTCTCCTGTCTCTAGGCTCTCATCTGGAATGTCCTAGGATTGTTTCCAGCAGGAAGGGTAGGATGCCTCCCTTCTCATGAGTCCTTTTGGGTGTTCAGAATTGGGCTATGACTTCCAAGTCTAAGTGGTGCAACAGTCAGGCTCGCCTTCCCCTGGCCCACAGAAGGAATCACATCCTGGGTTTTATCCATTGGGCCACTCTTCAGTGCACACAGACTCCTCTGGTGCTCATTGTATCATTCTCCGACATTACTTGCACCATTTTTTAGTTTGCAGTGTTTCCTCAGGTGACAGAATGCAGCCTGTGGCAAGCAAGCCATCTTCTCCCTACCATCTTTAAAACTGATTGGTTTAGGACTTTCTCATTTTCAGTGCTGGCTTGCCAGATGACCTCAGAGCTCTACAGCAAAACTTCATACATTCCTGGAGTTTCATCTAAAATGCCAGCAGAATTCACAGATCAATCTTCCTGAAGACCTATGACTTTGTTTTTGACAGAGCGGGATTGAAAGCACAGTCCATGTCAGAATTCAAGTCTTTCATCAAGATATTTGTGTATGGCATGAACATGAGCAGCATTAGTCTCCAAGCCTTTGATATTATCCTTTCCAGACACAATCCTAATCTTTCAGCACTGTGAACTGTGAGATTTTGACATCTGAAACACAACTTTCAGACATGCTTTATGAATAATCCTGTGCTGAACATGGCACTGCATTAAATATATTTTCCAGAGCCACAGAGATGATAACTATCTCTGTCCTCTCCATTATGTCTACAATTTTTGTATTTTCTTAGCTGTATTTGTCAAGAAAAATTCAGCCTTACACTGGATCAGTCTTCACATTTCTCTAAATGACTGATGATTATTTTAAAAATTAATTTCTACACTATTTATACAACTGAATTCGTAGATTAATGCTCCAAGTTTTTTTTAATTCTTCCTTAGCTCTTTCTTAATATATTCAAGAGTTTGCCTTCCTTCCAGCTCCTGGTTCTACAGCTGGTTGGAGATCTTTCATGAATGAGGTTTTTTCACTCTAAGTTGCTACTCATGAAAACTAAACGAGCTCATAAGACTTGCATTATATTCTTGACTTAAAAGGTTCATTTTTAAATTAAATCTGTTTATACTCACAACAAATTTTCACTTGGTTATTTAAGCTATCTACAATCTACAAATGGTCGATAACTTGAAAAAAAAAATTCATTTCCATTTCAAAATAATATTTTTAGATGTGTCTGTGCAGAACAATTTACATAACCTGCTACTCCAAAAAAGTTCAGTGTGTGCTAGCTTTCCTATCCATTATCCCCCAGCCTTCAGAATAACATGTACAGCAGCTAAGTGCCAGCCTGCATGCTGAGCTCTGATAAAAGGGACTGTGAAATCTCAAGGAGCTCCCAGTGACTGTGGCAGAAAACACTGCACTGCCAAAAGGAGGAATGAATTCAAGTACAAAGTCCCTACAAGTTTAAACTCTCAAGAGAGAAGATAAGGCTGTAAAAGGGCAGAGTAAGTTGTCTGCTGAAATGCTCATAACTGAGCTCAGTGTTTCCTTGTCATGCTGCCACTCTGAACAAACACCACCCAGGTTAGAAAACATCAGTGCTCAACTCTCCTGCCCA
Source organism: Florisuga fusca (assembly GCA_038090715.1). Taxonomy (NCBI): domain Eukaryota; kingdom Metazoa; phylum Chordata; class Aves; order Apodiformes; family Trochilidae; genus Florisuga; species Florisuga fusca. The sequence goes on along the minus strand of JAAWXA010000025.1, from coordinate 4,945,357 downwards.
CCCCAAGCACAGCTCTGCCTCTGCATTTTCTCTATGAAATCATCTTTGTCAAACACAGGGATGTTACTTGGCAGCTGGGCAATGGATCTGCCTTCTGGCCAAGGTAAAACCACAAACATCTCTACAAGTTTTCACCCCTTCAGAGTCAAACCAGAGTCCCTGACAGCTATCCTACTCCCTCCAACCACTTCCTCTCTTGTGGAAAAACATTTGCTGAGCTTGTTGGTAACCCAAGCTCAGGCTTCCTGGTTCAGCTGGGTGCACAGGACAGGGCTTGGGATGTGCTTTCACTCAGCTGATAACCTGCTCACTTTCCAAGGAACTCATATTTCTCCTGAATATCCAGGACAGAATTTTTTTTTTTTAAATACTTTTCTGATTGCAGAAGAAAAATGCACCCAAGTGCAACCAGTGCTGCTCCAGAGGTCTCTAGACTGGCTGCATAACTTTGGACTAATCTAATAATTTTTGAATCCCAGTTTACTTTTCACCTGGGATAATTCTAACAAGCTGAAAAATAGCTTTTTATTAAAAAAAAATATCCTTCGAGAAAGCTTAAACAGTTAATTTCCATTGAAAACAACCCTTTGAACTGATAACCCATTGAAGCCAATGCTACTTGCACCATAGTTGTAGAAGTCTCATTACATGGTTATTTTAAAGAATTGTTTTTCAAATGTTTGAGCCAGATCGATGTAAATGAACCACAAATTTGCCCTTGAAAGCTCTTATTTTAAAAAATGGCATTCCAAGGGGTGTTAAAGAGTAGATATTTTTAGGGGAACATAATATTATGGCTTAGTTTAAATAGAGTTTCTACTCAGCTTTTACTCATACTCACAAAATGCTAAAACAGAACAAAATTTTCATTATTTTTCACAAGCAAATTCATTGTATGCTTGAGTTATGTTAGCAACCATCTCTCAAAAATATTAGGACTGGAAACAATTCTACTTTTTGCACTATTTAAGAAATTAGAAGTATGCATGTCTGGTTACATAGATATATTTGTGCCTGAGAAACACAGAAAAATGTAAACAGATGCCCAGAAACAGAGATCCAACTCCTAACAGTCACATCTTCCATCTGAGGTTGTTTTATCTTACTAAGTAATATTCAGAGACATAACAGTGTATAACAAAAATATAAGAGTTTCAGTACATCTGGGCTGGACTAATAGCACAATTAGAAACCCCTACATCTTGCTAAAAAACCAAACCCAAACTGAACCAATGCAGAGGATGTGATTCAGTCTCCCCACGGCTTCTGGATCATTTCACAGGCAACGTCTCTTTCAAGACATTCTTCTAATAAAAAATGGCAATCCCCTGGTTTTGTTAACAAAAAAGTAAATGAATACTCTTTTCCCCAGCTTATGAATAATGAATGACTCTTAATTACTCTTAATTAAGAACTCTTTCCCCTAGATTTACCACATTTTTCCTATGCTTAGTGCTGCAATATTACTGGGTGCTGCTAGTAGCACAACCTGAAAATATCTGTTAAGTTTTAAGTCATTTCAGCCTAACTTTTACTACAGATAATAGTAGCATATTACACAAAAACCATTGGGTTACAACTCTCAGAATTCAACAGTTATAACACTACTGAAATTATAAATTATAACAAAAAACTGGGATAACACTGAACAAGCCCCTCTGCAAAGTACATTACAGACACATAGAAATTGTGGCATTAATCCCAAACAGTTTATGATACAAGGGTAGGAAAAGAGACCTGCACAAGAGTAAAACAGGTAAGAGAATGTGGGGAAATAGCTCATAGCAACAGACAGGGGACATAGCCTAGCAGCTACCTAACCTTACTTTAACTAAATTACAATTTTTATTCAATGGAGAAAGTTCTTTAAATGCTCCTGCTAGTGAAAATTAAATCCTTTCCTAGGTACATCTTCATAACCCATTTGTTGATTCTCAGTGTTGCAGTATTCAAGAGCACTATTCATTCTGCTTTGTGTCTTGCAAACTGTGGCAATTTTGCAAAACATATCCCAGCTGCAAGTGTATAAGTACATGGTAAGAAAAAAGCATCCTTTTACAACTGAAAAAGCTATTTTCTCTTTGTTGTCTTTGTTACATTTCATAATAATTAACAAAACCCCAAATTAGCAGCATGCAGCTGGTCTAGCTGCTGGCAGGATTTTTATTTTTTTTTTTTTCCCCTCCCCAGGATGTAAGATTCACGATTCCTGTTTCCAGAAAGATTAAGTGCACTTTCCCTGCATAGGTGAAAAGAGTAGTGATGTTTTTGGTAGTGGTTTGATATTAAATCATAATTTCTTTCCTTTTATAAGCAACTTGAGTAATTCCTTACCAAAACCTATCATTTTTTTCCCACCCATCACCTTTCTAAAGGCTGACAAGTTTGGAAAGCACCTTAAAAATTGAGCTTGCTCACAGTGCTCACTCAATAGCTTACCTCCCTGTTGGATGCAGTGTACTCCAGTACTACTACCACAGGGGAAGAACCCTCACTGGAGTTCTAATGCTTAGTTCTTGAGGCACAAATACAAGGTTTGCTGACAGCTAAGATGACTGCTTTTGCCTCAGTGATGTATTATTCAAGTTGTTCCCACACACTGAGACAGAAAACCTCAACGTGGACAAACTGAGCTTCAGCAAACTTGTCCCCAACACAGGTGTTTGGTCACACACAAGCTCCTGCTGTCCTACCATATACCCAGGGAGGCTGCCTCCCCCCTCAAGAAAAGGCTCAATACTTCACAATTCTCCCTTAATCCCCATCAAGCCCCTGGTACGGCTTTGAGAAGGAAGGTGGTTTTTTTCTTTCAGGGGTCAATGATGAAAAATTCCCTGTTCCCACCCACCACAGCACTATCCACAGGTGGAGCAGTATTCAAACCTCACTAATCAAATCTGCAGCTTCTCCCTTAAGTAAAGATAAGCAAGAATCTGCTCTGCCATATTATTCATTTATCTGGGAGATGTAATAGTGCCCAGGAAACAAGAACTATTGTAATTTGATTCTTTTTCCACAGACTGCATAGTGTGATGTGTACAATGTTGTATAAATCCTCTGAACACTAAAAACACAAGACTAATTTTTTTTTTTCTCAGTGAAACCATGCAAACCAAGAAAAACACATAGAATGAAGGAAGGTCTGAAAGTCCTGTAAGAACCAGAGCACACAGGTAACAAGATGGGCATCTTATAGTGCAAATGATTCAGGGATCCAACCTAATAAGATTTAAATAAACATCCATCTCCTTTTATCAAAGAGCTACAAGGATGGAAATAATTTATATTTAAAGCAATGGCTTTCCATGTTGGAATAGACCATTTTGAAACAAGTTCCTTCCTCTGCTTTCATATTGCCTTCACCAAGTGAGAGCGTATACTTTAGGTTACCTCCCTCCTTACTGGCATGAGAACTTGCTCCTGTGGCCTGTTTTACAGTCGTGTCAGATTGATAAGGGCAGGTGGGAGTAAAAGTACTACTTATTGGACAGATAACTACAAAATATTTGGTCAGCAGAGTTTTGGGAACAGCTTTTCCTTAGGACTTCCAGATTCTTTCAACAGCTTCACCCATTGTCATCCAAAGTTATTTAAACTGCTTGAAAATTTTCTTCTCAAAACATTCTTCTTTCTCTGAGATTAGCAAACCAAGTGTTCTCAATAAAGGTCTGATTTGCTTTTCATTTTGCTCATTAGGGAAATGAGAAGCAACATTTCAACTTTTTTTAGACTTTTTGCTTTTAAGAGAAAGTAATTAGCTTTCCATTCCCAAAAATGAAAATGGAATTCAGCTTTCTCTTTTCTGATGAAAAGATAATTTACTGTTTATCATTTCTAAATAAATGTTTGGTTTATCATAAGCATCACAGAAAAACAAACAATGTCATTACTTTCCAGTACAATTCACTTCATCTTCTTCAGAAGGGACTGATCTATGTCCACAGACTGCCTTGAATAACTGACATTAGCCCCCTCTTGTTATCAAGATTTTAAGCTTGATGACAACTAACACAACCATATTTTCTGTATAGTTTTGGCTGGTGATATTCCCTCATTAGATTAATTTTTATTAAATATAAATCCTGCTAGAGCAACTACTTCCATTTCTATTCTGTTACATAAAAGATAAAACACTTAGTATTTATGTTTGATTCAGCTAATGAAAAACCCATCATACCTTTTCAATCTCTGTGCAAAGATGAAACAGTGAATGGCTGGTTGTTGAAGAGTAATAAGAAATGGAAGAAGGATAGCATGTCTATTTCATGCTCTGGATTTAAAAGCAAATATATCATAATAAAGTCCCTTAAAAACAATGTTGCAGTTTTCTATTCAGACTACATAACTGCCATGTCAAAGATATTCATATCATTTTCACTTTCAAGTATTAACTACTATTTTTCTTGCCCCTTGCTGGGACAAGACAGTCCCAAAACTGCATTTCAGAAGCAGCCAAAAAATTTTAAATGTTTCAAATTATAGAAGAAATGTAAAGAAGAAAACAGAACAAGTACAACTTAGCAGGACAAGTAAGGAAGGCTGAACAGTGGCAGAAGCAGCATCTACCCAGCAGCCAGGGATCTTCCTGTTACAGGAGTTCCAAGTGAAATAAACCTGCAGGTACGATTCCCACTAAAAAACTGAAGCCTAAAAAATAACAATACAACTATGCATCCAGAATATGTCTTTGTGATGAAAAAAAGTCTTGGCACTACATATTAATTAGAGCACAAATAAGACCATTGTTTACCATGAAGAGCAATTGAATTCAAAGGTACTAAAAGGCCCAGCCCAGGGTGTCCTCAGCTATACAGAACAAGGATGCTCCCCAATCTCCATTCTTCAGAAGTGGAGGAAAGCTGATACAGGGGAGTATTGCATCCCTCTTTTCCTGTGTTCTCCATACCTCTGCCTCTCCCAATTGTTTTTTTTTCCCATTCTTCTGCCCTACAGCTCTTTGCCAGGTAAATTTTGTAACATATTCTCTTTGAAAAAATGCATCATCACCTTCACAAGGACACCTGTGTCTCCTCATCACATATGTCTCCTACTCCCAGCACAGGAATCTGAAATGAATTTGCATCAGTATTTCTATTTTCTTAAAGAGATTTTTACCTTTTTTTTTTTTTCCCTCTAGTGTAAAATTAATATCTGAAGTGATTTTCTCCTTTAAAAGACTTCATCCAGTGTCATGTAGACAGAAAAACAGACTGAAGCATTCTAACTTCTGTTTCTGTGCTCTGCCTTCTCTCTCCACTGGTGGGGTTTTGGCATCAGAAGATGCCCTGCCTGCCTGTAGAATACATAGTCAAAGCCAGCACACTGCAAAAAGGTTAACTTCAATAGGCAAAAAGATGCAACTGTATCTTGCACACTTCAAGCTTAACAAAAATGTCAACGAAAAGTCAGAGCTAGGAAATAATAATTTACATTTCTCACGTGTGCACAGCACATCTGTCTGCAGATCCCCAAAACACTATGACAATGGACTCAATCCTCCTCATGGAAAAGCTAAGAGAAAAAGAAGCATCCTGATGCTCAGCAAGCAAGCATATAGCTTTATTCTGCCTACAGTTAGTGCATGATTGAAATGCACAGGCAGCCCCAACGTGGCTTTTTTTTTATGGAAGCATTTTAACAGCAGCCATAAACACAGTACATGTTACTTGGAAAGTGGAAATATTAGCAGAATAAATGCAAAAGTTTTCTTTATTATAAACAAGGCTACCTGTTTACTGACTGTTTCTCAACTCTGACTCAGTTTGTAAAGAGGAATTAACTGGAAAAAAAAATCTGAGATGTCAAATATTTGGCTCGTATGAAGCTTGTGCTATGTAAGCTGCAGACATCCCCCTCTCTACTCCTGTTCCATGTGATATATATACTGTAGCTACAAGTCACACACCTTTACTCTCTTGGCACAGTTGGTCATTACAACATTTATGATGCAATGAAATAGACCATAAAGTGCAGTTACTTGCTGGGAACAAATGACACATTCTTCTGTTGTGATGACTGCTCTAGAAACAATTTGTCCATGAGCTCAACTGTCCATTCATTTTTTTTATTTTTTTCTAATAACAATTCCTATGTCTCTAAATCTTTTTGATTTGAAGTCCAATAGGATATGCTTGTTTTAAGGTCCAATGAGCACCTCCTGCCCAATAAACTCTCAAGCATTCAAACATAAAAACACCACACTAGACTTCAACTTACAGATCATCATTCATTTTGGAAGCTTAGCAGAGTTTTAGTGATTGGATATTGTCAGGTACAAGCGTGGTTATGTTTCTTTACATTTTATTTATACACATTTCTGTGGAAAACTGAATTCTCTTAAGCAGGTATTAATTATGACTGAGAGATGTTTTCCTACTGGTGCTGTAAAGCCTTATGAATTATTTATCATATTTTAGTCCAGATTAAGTAGTCCAGACCATAGGAACTGCACAACAAGTCCTCTGAGGAGAGGCTAAGGGAACTGGGAATGTTTAGCTTGGAGGAGAGGAGATCTTATTGCTCTCTACAACTACCTCAAAGGAAATAATCTCAAGTAAATAATGACAGAACTAGAGGAAATGGCCTCAAGTTGCATCAGGGGAGGTTTAGACAAGATATGGGGAAGAATTTCTTTACTGAGAGAGTAGTTAGGTGTTGGAATGGACTGCCCAGGGAGGTGGTGGAATCACCATCCCTGGAAGTATTTAAAACCCGTGTAGATAAGGAACTTTAGAACATGCTCGAGTGGGCACTGCAATACAGATATTGATAAATATATTTTACTTATTTTACTGGGGGGAAGATGTTGACTGTTGGATGCAGTGATCTTAAACATCTTTTCCAGCTGTGACAATGCTGTGATTCTGTGATGCAGACTGCTGAAGCTCTTTCCCCCTTACTTCATCCCTTTTGGTTACAGAAAACATACACTATTTTTTTCCAATTGAAAGGATTCAGACACGGAGCACCACGTTTTCCTAACCAGATGGCTCAGAAACCAGCAGGGATATAAGTCCACCTAAAGTTTACACAAAATTAACTCTAGCTGGTCAAGAATGTTTGGGGTTTTGTGCACATCCTAAACACATAACTAAAGAAATCTCCCAGTAAAAGTGACTGCCATAAGGAAAGGCAGCTCCATGAAGAGCCACCAGGTCCCTTAAAATTCTTCTGAACTACCAGACCATCTATTTTACTCTTCAATGAAATCCCTCCTGTGTGACAGATACACGTGAAAAAGCATTTGGAGTTTATTCTTTCCCCCCTACTCCTACTGAATGCCAAGCTCTAATAATGGATGGAACTTCACACAGAGTATAATTCCACACACATGTGAAGAGGGATACTAAGTGACTATTATTTCCATTTTATGGTCACGTTTAAGTGAGACACAGAGAACCTGAGTAACTTATCAAGGTGAAACAGGAAAGATGCAGTGCACTTCAGAGACATATCAGTCCTCTGGTATACATCTCTATCCTCCCCATGGACATGCTTTTACAGTAAAACTTGCTCGTCAGCATTCAAAAGTCTTGGAGATGCACCAAAGACTGCAGAAGGTGGATGTGATTAATACTTATTTTTTACTTTGGGAAACTAAAACACAACTAACTCAGAAAAGACAATTTTCTTTCCACAAGATACTTCACATTTTGAAAAAAAAAAAAATCAGTTGAAACAAAAACTGACAGTACATATATATATATTCCTTTTTTTTTTTTTCAAAGGATTTAAACATCAAGCATCCACTCTCCTCCTCTTCCTTTCTCTAGGGGCTGCCTTTCAAGGTTGTTTCACTCCACAGACAGCCAGCTGTGGGATCAGACAGGCAGTCCCAGCAGCTTGTACTGACAGAAATGGGAACAGCTGGGCAGGCTAGCTAGGCAGGGATGGAGGACCAAACCAAAAAAAGGTTCAACTAGAATTATTAGATTCAGCTCAAAAACCCACTAGGGGACTCCAGAGCTCTCGATTCCAGAGCCAGCCATGTTGCACTTCCTCCTACAGCCCCTGATTCTGAAACATCCCATGTGTGTCCCTACTTCTGCTTGCTAGGGTTAGATTTGCTGACTTCAATGGAACAAGCCAGAGCACAGAAAATTAAAGAGTCATCAACATGTTTCATAGCTATCAGTAACACTGGAGAGTTCATAATAATTACCTCGGAGTATTCCATTAAAAATGTCTTTGTAATACACAAATGCAAATAAGCACATCTGCCTGTAGTATGACAGATCAGTTGTTATGCTGACATTAGTCCCACTCTTTTCCCTTAGTTTAGGTCATTTTCAAACCTTGAGAGAAAGAGTAGCAGCACTGTGATGTGAAAACACCTTCCAACACTGAGGTTCAAAGCCATGCAGACTCAAAGCACAAAAATATTAAACTTTACAACATTTTCTTCAAAAGCAAACGAAAGAAAAAAATTGGGATTTTTCCATTTCCTCAATTTCCTGCTCCATTCAGGTCCTGTCTACACTGCACAGTTACACTGAGATGATAGCAAATCATTGCACTTTCTCTTAAGAGCTGTGTTTCTCAAGAAGAAATACTTTCTTAAGGAGAAATACAACTCCAATCACTTGCTTAACAGGCATAGAAATCCACAGAGGGTCTCTTTACTACTTTGCCTGCTAGCTGCTGAGGTTCATCATGATTGTCCTGCAAATGAAGGGGCATTTCAGGAGTATCTTTCTTTGCAGGTTTTAATTACTGAAAGTGTTTGCAAAGTACAGTGAGGGGATCTCAGACATCCAAGGAGTAACCCTCAACACTATTAGTACTCTGTTGACTTTGTTTTGCTAATAAAGCCAGAGGGCACTACACATTTCCCATTTTCTTGTCCTCTTTCCCTTGGGCTGCAGAATTCTCTCACCCAGTAATCACAAGTCCCTCAGTGGAGCTGTAAGGAGAGAATCAACCTCAGGCCAATGCTGGTGCTTTTCCTGCTGCCTATCTGCATTATTTGTGCTTTTTCACAATGACTGGTGGGTTTATTATCCCCATTTTATAGATGAAGAAAGTGTTGCACAGGTAAGCAAAGGAAGGAAAGTAAAGCACACAGTAGGCTAATTAATTCCCAATCCCCCTGCCCCAGAAATTATAGCTCTAGTCACACCGAGGTGTGTCACATTTGGCAACAGAATTTAAAGTGAGCATACAGAGGTTTGGATTGGTTAGAAAGAAAAATATTTTTTTTCTGAGAAAACTGAAGCAGTGGCACAGGTTGCACAGGCAGGCTGTGCCATCCCCAATCTTGCAGGTTTTTAAAACCTAAGAAGATAAATCTCTGTGCAACCTGGCCTGACCCAGCAGCTGACCCTGCTTTGAGCAGGAGGTTTGACAGGAGATCTCCTGAGGCCCTTCCCAAGCTGAGTTATTCTCTGATCTCTGTGGTCAAACACCATAGAAGTCCTCAGAGGGAAGATGAAGACTAAAGGATCTTAAAGTCAGTTATTTGACATTTTGTAACAGTGGACAGAATTGTTTTGATCTGCCCAAACCTTCTATTTTTGTTGGTGGTTGCTGTTGGGGGTGGGTTTTGCATACACTTGTGTAGGAATTACTGTTCATTTGTGAGCCAGCAGTCCTGAGCACTCGTTTGAAAAACCATACTTATAAGTGCTCTGCAGAAGGAGTGGCAAGTAACCAAAAAAAATCAACAAAAACAAGCAAAAAAATCTATTCAAAATAATCCACAGGAAAACTAGAAGACAATTCTCTCCATTTCAGATGTTTAGTGTGTGCTTCACAGAGTAAAAGAGAAGGAAAAAGGAGTAGTATATTATCTCTTTAAAACACTGCATGACACTTCCATTTTTTCTGTCTCTTTTCTTCATGTATTTCCCAGTCATCTTTTCTAACTACTTTTAAGTAGCATTCTGTATGAAATAACACGTAATAAGGAGATATTTTCAAATAATGGAAGCTTTTTGTGGCAGTTCTAAGGAACACAGAGACAATGGAATGTCTTTAGCAGAAAACTAGCAAAGAACAGACTAAAAGATATACAATTAAACTCCTTCTCTCTGCTGACACTGGAAGAAAGTAAAAGAATTTTCATGTTTACTCTTCCCTTTAAAAATCAAATATTCTAGTAACTTCAGATATTCCCCCTTAAAGCTCCAGTACAAGAATTGCCACCAATACCACTGCTTCCATTTCCAGCACTGCACGATTACTTCAGAGATGAGGGAGACAATATCTCAGCTTTTGCTGATATGTTGGGCCCAAAACTCCCCATGAGGAGATTCACTTCAAATTCTTTCCATCTTTCTATAAATAGTCTGCCTTTAAGAGGAAAGGGCAGAGGGACCAAATTTACTTCTGTTCTGCTTTCACCAATAATAGGTCTGCCTTAGGTCTTAAACTAAGCTGTTTAGATCAGAGACAAACACAGCAGAATAGAATTTGAATCCTAGCTGCAATATGTACCTGCCCCAGCTAGACACACACATAACCAAAAAACCAAACAAATAAAGACACAAAAACACAAAAGAAAAAAAGAAGAAAAAAAAAAGAAAAAGTTACACTGCAAAATTTCCAAGTATATGAATTATAGATACAAGGCACCTCACTGCTTGCATTAAACATGCAAGTCTACTGTGAGGTTAGGCTTCAGCAATTAAGGTTGCTGTGAATGTTTAAAACTAACTTTTAAATGTTTAAACTAACTTTTAAGAGAGAGAAGTTTACAAATATGATCATGGAGTAGGGTTGCTGAACAGCCTGTCCTGTGAGGGAAGGTTAAGTAAAGAGGTTTTGTCCTGGCTGGAGAAGAGAAAGCTTTTGGTGGGATGTAACATCAGCCTTCCAATACCTGAACTGAACAGCAGCTTTCCCTGACCTCCTTTCCAACCCCATCAGTTAAGACTCACTGCTCATCTAAATGTCCAGAAGCAACAATTTGCAGAGGAGTCGTCAGAAACCAACCCACAGGAGCCTCCCCCACCTCTTAACAAGACAAGACATCATGTCTTCAGGTGTGATGGGCAGAGATGGAGGTGTCTGCCTTGATCAACAGCTTCACTGTGTCGGACAAATGGCAGCAGAGAACAAACAAACAGGGCCCCTCACTGCATTTCAGTCTCACACCCATAACACCGAGCACCAAACTACTCAGTTCTTAAGGATGCAGGGTGCGGGTGGTATCTTGTCATGTTCCTGCTTGTATCACACAGACATGAAAAGAAACAAATTCTTATGATTTGCTACAGAGATTTTACTTCATAGGCTCCTGGCAAATTGTCTCCTCAGCTGGAGGGAAAAAATTCTTCAAGTCATCAGCTTGTATGTCTTATTATAGCAGCTTCTCCACTGAAATTCATGCAAGCTGATGACAAGGCTGGTACACATACATGTCAGCCGAGCTGTTTATAGCCATTCTTTCAGTGAATGCATCTCATCTGCCAGGTTGTTGTTTGTTTGTTTGTTTGCAGGTTTGCTCTGTTTTATCACGTTTTCATTTAAGTCTTTATCTATAAATCAAACTGATATATAAACCACTTTGTCATCTTTTGTTTTGCAACAGATGTACAGTAAGCAGCGACTGCTTCTGAATAGGAAAAATGAAAACACAAACACTGGCTGGGATATGCACAGAAATGTGAAAAAAAGGAAAAAAAAAAAAGCAAATCAAACAAGTTCTTTAGGAAGGAGAGGCAGGGGAGGAGGGGAGGAGGTGTTGCTCTCTACATTAGTGACCAACTGGAATCAGTGGAGCTCCACTTGGGGAAGGATGACAAAGTGATGGAGTGCACATGGGTTAAGATGAAAGGGAAGACTGACAACCCATGTAGTCTTTTAGAGGAGTAATAAGTTCCATCATTGTATTTTTCAATATCCTCTTTTTTTTCACAGACAAGAAGTCCTGCACTAGCCCGTGCAGACACAACCTCCTCACACCTTTCCAAGAGCTGTAAATCAGCATCCAACAAGTGTAATTGCTGTGCCTCCACATACCCTAAGTGAATATCAAAAAAAAAAAAAACCAAAAAAACCCAGGCCCCACAAAACCTCCCCACTCCGTTTAATGCTTCATGTTCTTCAGTATTTCCTGGAGCACAGAAATCCAAATGCTGTGCAGCCTCTTAAATCTGCTCTTACTATTCGAAGGTACATAATCTGTAAGACCTATGTGTATTGGGGCTGAACACCTCAAATATTCCAGCTGTTATCTTCTTTTAACACAGCTTACAGATCCAGTGTGACTTGTAACTTGAGTTAATTTAAATAAAATGTCTTTTATTTCTCCCTATCTTTTTTTGGCACATAATTTCCATTAATTTATAATTCAATAAATTAGCAAAATAAGCTACTTTTTAATTAAGTTCTAATTTAGCTAGGGCCCTTTAGTTCACTAATGAGAATTGCCTAGGCCAAGATTATTGTTTACTACAAGTATTAATGCTTCACTGTCTGCTCTGCTCATAATTCTTTCTCTTGTACCAAGAGCTGACCCAGTCTGGACACCAATTCTGCAGTTGTTCATCCATCACTTCTTGCTAACCAGTGAACAGCAGTTTGCTACTCATGGTGATACAATCTCCCAAACTCTTTAGTATCCCGTGACTGATTCCCCCATCAATCCTACACTGGCTAATGAAATGCACTTGCCTTCCAGGTGGTAGGCACCGTGTCACAAAGTCTTCCTGAAGTCATAATATATTACACCATTTTCACTACTCCTGTCAAGTCTCATTGACCACTTCTCCTGGATGAAGTTAATTAGCTGTGTGAAGCAGGAGCTAAGGTTTCATTAAGCTGCACTGACTCTTTGACCAGTCTGTATCTGTCCAGCTTTTCCCTAACTTTATTTTAATTAGTGGCTTGAATCCTTCCCAATTTGAATGTTACATATGCAAATATGCCATTTGCTTCTTTATTGTTTCAGGTTTTGCTAGCTGTAAGAATTACAACCCAGTGAATTCATATTCAGCAGCTAACTGGTCTAGACTAGAGGAATCTCTCCTACTCCACACACTCTCCTCAGGAGAGGAAAAAAAAAAAAATCCCCCCAAAAAAACACCCACCCAACAATCTATCACTTTGTCTGATATTGTCGTTAGAACTAAAATTTGTTATTGGAGCTAAAATCTGTTATTCTCAGTGAGTAAGCATTATGATCACAGTGATGGCAGTTAAATTACCTGCTTGGCCAATATCTCCTGAGAACCGAATGTTTTCAAAAGTTCAAATCCTGTATCAAATCAGCACCCTGTCATGAGAGGATCAAAGTTTTAGGGATTAAAGGGAAATCTGTGAGAACCAAGTGGATATATTTTGATTAAACCACACTCTACAAAAGTCTGTTATTACATCAAAGTTAAAATGTTTTATAAGAATCAAGGCACTAGTGAACATTTTATGGGAAAACCAGGAATGGAACAGGGGGAAAAACAGGAAATGCATAACCACAGAATTTGAAAATTGTTGTAGGAAAAAGGACCTATTTTTAAAAAATAATAATTTTCATTTAAATGTGAGTACAAATGTACAGAATGGAAATTAAAAGTTAAATTTGAGATACTTCTGCCTGCAATAGAACAGTTTAAATAACCTGTAAATAAACACTTGTCCACATCCACCTCTCCATCTTTCTGTTTTGATCTAAGACTTGGATCAAATCTCTCTTTATCCCCAATGCTAATATTACACAGATCCAGTGCTGTTTTAGCCAAGCTCCAAAAATGTTTTTAAAGATGAAATTTATAAAAAAAATTAATCAATTCGTCCTAAATTGTTCATTTGAATCCAAATTATAATACCACTGCCCTGCTCTCCATCAGGATTTTAAACACTTGTAATGTAAAGAGGTTTCCCTGGACAGTTTATTACTGTTTCTACTTAGAAGCAAGATAAAGCCAGAATCTTTCATTAAGATTTTCTTCCTCTCTTTTCATCACTTGCTACTACTTGAAAGTTTAAAGCTCTGTGGAAGAAGTTATCTTCTTAACTACTCAGAAAGCCACTTAAAATCATGTTTCTGATTCACTTTTCCAAACCTTCCTGCTAATCTGCCTGGTGAACACTGAGTTTAAGAAGTCATTCTGTTCCATAGAAATACCCATACCTTCTGTCATGAGTTTCCTTTCAGCATTCCCCCACAGGGACTGAAGTCTCTCTCATCAACCTCTTGTTCCTTATACTTTACATTTGTATAACCATTTATTATTCATAGTCATGTGCTCTGTAATTTTCCTTTCATTTTCAAGCTCAGTTTTCTTGATCATTTCCTTACCTTTTTTCTTTTGCTTCCTATACCATCTCTTTCAGATCTAGCACTTCTGATTTATCCTGAGAGATTTATTGGAAATTAGATGTTAGCTCTCAGTGGGATTTCCTTGGCAAAATATTTTTTTTTTTTTAAATAAGTCTTGGCTTCAGTTTGTGGACTCGATTTCTTACTGTATTTCCCTGGTCATCCATATTGATCATTTCTGCCACTTCTTGAATATTTCTTTCTTTGCTAGATACACATTGTATTTGCTGAGCTCATAATAATCTGCCTTTGGTACTCTGTACTCATTTCACTTCCCACTGTGTTTTGCTCAGGGGCATGCACAACTACACTGCTGCAGAGATACAGATCACTGTGTTTGCCTACAGAGACAGAATGACAAAGTTATCTATCACACAGCAACTGAAAGTACTGAGTTTTGTGCCTGCAATGTCTCATTCCCTGTGACAAGATAGGAAGGGGACAAATTTTTCCATTTCTAATTCCTTGACATGATATTGTCATAATATCCATTTTCCATATTTTTATCTATTGTAGCATGTAGTAGCAATGTATATTGCAGTAGACAATGTACTCTGCATAAACTCCCCTTCATTGATGTGTAAAGCTTTTCCAACCCATACAGCAAGTTTTTACCACAGCCACACTTATTAAAGAGTCTTTTTTTTCCAGAAAGAAAAGATAAAGACAGAAAATAAAGAAAAGAAAGAAAAGCAGGAAAAGAAAGAATATGGTAATACTGGAATACAGAACGTGTATTTCACTGTGTTATGCTCAACTCTGTCTTATCTAAAAAAAGAGTATCCAGCTCTCTTTTGAATTTAATTTTTCTCCAATCTAAGGCAACAACCCAGATCATTAACAAGAACTCCTCACCTACCACTCCCCAGTTCTAACATCTGCATCACTGTAGCAGGGAGAACTATGAACCCGTATACCTCATCCTAATATCAGAGAAGAAAACTTCAAAAACACATGAAAAATTCACCTCCTGTATATTGTCTGAAGTAGTGTGGCATATCCAAACGTCTCTGCCATACATATCATCTGTTATACTTTTCTTACAGTGTGACTGCTGAGCAATAGGGGACACTTTTTACAGGGCACAGACACAGGGGGGTCTGCAGCTTGGTGCCCATCACATAAGACCATCAAGTACTTGCTCCATGGCAGCAAACATTCCCAACATCTCCTTCCTGATGCTGCAAAATAACAAGCACATTGGGGAAAATGCTTGCAGGAGCTTGCAAGGGATCAGTATCCCACAGACTTAGACTTTTTGCCTCTCGGTTGCAGTTTGGCCACCCCTGCTTTTCTCTCAAATGATACAATTATACCAAGAGGAAAGGAAGTAAGCCAGGAAGCTTCAGGATCAAAACTCTGCAAGTCAAAGCCAGGTCAGTCTGAGATTTGCTATTCCACTTCATTTCAGCAGATATTGCTGAAGCAGCAATTATAGGAAGCCAATAACAGAAATCATTACAATCAGTTAAAATATATTAAGTATTCCCATGCTTAAAGCAGAATCACTGAACAAGTACATTGGACTTCAGGGATATTTTATTTGGGTATATATTTAGCCTCTTTTTAATTTTTTTTTTCCTCTTTTTTTCCAGATTTGCATTTTCCTTACACAGGGGCAAGGGTTGCTCCTTAGAGAAGCAGGAACAGCAGCCAGTGGTTTCCACAGCAGTGGAAACACCACACTGGGAAACTCAGGGTTTTTCCTTGTACCAGTATATGCCTTTTTTCATAATACCACTATATGCCCTTCTAATGAACTACACTGTCAATTTCCCATCAAGAACGTTCTACCTCATCACTACCAAATGATGTAGTACCAAATGTCTCTTGAAATGGGTAATTTGGAAGGATGCTATGTGAGTCACGTAACACTAATAAGCATTTCCACCTTCAAAGAATTCTATAAATGCAACAAAAGCAGAGCTCTCATTTAGACTCAGTGGTGTACTGTACCATCACCACTTACTTCAAATAAATACACTGCTGCCTTGAAAATCAAATGCTTTATGGTAGAGTTTTCCTTCACTATAGATGCAAAATTCCCAGCAAGAAAATAGTCAGGGCTTCTCAGCTAAAAAAAATCCTGATTTCATGGGAATGAAAAGCTAAAAACTCTTTCCTGGGAGGAGAGACATTCAGTGGATAAGCCACTAGATTAGGGAGTCCGTGGACCTAACCTGCTGCAAAACTGCAAAGAAGAGTCAGCTTCTGATTTTAGTGTCATCACTCATGTCCACATCAGCAACCCCCTATCTTCCTCTCAGCAAGAAGGTGAAAAGAGTTTGTTTTCTTAGGAAACACATTGAGATCTCTCCTCCTAAACTCCTTTCAAATATTTTACAGTGAAAATCTTCATGCAAATGACCTAATAAAAACCTGTTCCCTGGCCATATTTACCAGAAAGGACTTCAGCACATTATAACTGGGTTTACACTTTTTGGCCAAAGAAGAATTCAATCTTGCATGCGTGGTTCCAGGACAGTTCATTTTTATGGGTTGAGAACAATTTGCAATGATGTAGGTGGTAGGAGACAGAAAAAAAGACAGATACCTCCAGAAAGCAAGAATGTTTCAGAAACGTAAAGTAATCCAAATGTAGATTAATTTCTATTCTAACCTGCAATTCCTTGACTATAATCACTGTGGCCTAAAATGTTCTCCAAGTTCCAGAGAATGTAAAGGGCTAAAGGAAAACTGATGCTTTTTGATAAAATAAATGAAAAGTAAAAAGTTTTTGAAAGTGACTAATAACTGGTTTATGTTTCATGTTATAAAACAGTGATGACAGACATCAACTGAAATTAAAAAAACAAAACAGCATATTTATCTATCCTTGGAAATCTCTTATTTTTTTCTGCTAAAATCAGAAAGCCATGCTTTTTTTTTTTTTTTTTTTTTTTTTTTTTTACTTCTACATGGGGTTTTGGGTGGGATTTTTTTGTCATTTTGAAATAAAGCCTTTTCTGCAAAGAAAACCCTTCCAAGCCACATTTTCCAGAACTTAATCTGATGAGTCTGCCATTTAATTGCAATGGATGTCATGGTAATCATACCAGTCAGTTCAATGACTTGAAATATAACCAAAAATTCACATCTTAGGCCAATTTTAAACTCTTCTAAGCTTAGAAAGCTAGGAAGCTTGTTCTCATCATTTTTTCCCCTCTCCTTTTACTCCTTATCTCCAACTTTTAAAGAGTCACTTGTGTGCATATTTCTGCTCTGAATTTCAGTTTGCTGACAAAGAAAATAATTTGCAAAATAACTGTCACATTCACCCCAGCTAAGTCATTATAATTCCCCCTAACATGACATGATGTTAACCAGTCACTTAAATTTTCTGCATCAACTGAAACAATAAGCTCATCTCATCAGCATTTGTCCACCGCGTGTATCAGCAGGAGGCATCTTAGCTCACACAGCCACCGAGTTCTGGGTAAGTGGGATGTAATTGATGAGGGGGAGGGAGAGGGGATGACCAGAAATGAGAAAGGATAAGCAGAAAAGTTACAATGCTGATTCCCTGCACGCACACACATGGACCATCCTCAACACATGGTTTTCTGCAGAAGAACCAATTTCAGACGAGCCCCGGGGCTGTCGCACTTGTTCTTAAAGCTGCTAACAGTGCGAGGTGTCTGTCACATGCTGGAACCAGTAGCATGGAAAATTACATCTGCAAGTCCAGCGTGGTGGTCATAGCTCACTGCTACCCCAACTGCATTTGGGCCAGACACGTCTGCACCTCCCAGCTCTGGCCATCTGCCAGCCCCACCACAGTCACCCCTCGCGGCGCTGCCATACGCCTCCCTGGCACGGGGACAGGGCACAGAGCCACCCTGGGATGGACAACGTGTCCAGGCTGTGTGACCGTCAGGCTGAGCCCCCGAGGTTGCTCTGTTGAGTGATGAGATCAGACAGGGCACTGCAGACCCACCTGAGTGCCCTGTCTGCGTCCCTTTAATTGAAGGTGGCACAAAAAAAAAAAAAAAAAAAGGGACATGACTGGGCCGCAGTGTCTGGTCTGAGTGAAACAATCATTTTAAAATAATTGCTGTGGTAAAAGGACTCCCTGCTCCGTGTGGCTTCAGGGGGGAGGAGGCAGAAGCACTGGAGCTGGCCCCCTGCAGCCTTCTCAATCCCTACACCTCTCCCACCAGCTCCATCAAGAACAATCACCACCATGTGACTGGTTTGCTTTTTTCATTATATTGAAAATTTTAAAGATGCTTTTTCAGTCCCTTATATTTAGAGGGAAATTACTCCTGTTTTGTTCTTAAGGAACTTTTTGAAATAGAGCCCAGATGATTCCTAATTATTTTAATTAAGTGTAGAAACCCAGGACTGTATCCTCAGCACAGCATAACACTCACACCCAACCTGCAGCCCACAGGCACACCACAAGCTTTTCCAGCATCTCCAGACTTCCACTGGGATGAGTGTCCTGTGTTTTTTTCCCTTGAATCTCTGAATAAATCAGGTCACTCAATAAACCAGATGTCCGTGCTACTGCATCAGCAAAGCCAACAGCACTTGGGTTGAAGTTGTTACTACTGTGTAACAGACTAATGTTAAAAACTAGAAGTAACAGTGGCTAACAGCACAGTATTGATAAGGTTATCAGAAATCTCAAAGATTAATGTTAGAGACTGGCAAGGAGAAATTTACACAAGGGGGAAAAGTGTCCCTTTGTAACTTTAAAGAATTAGATGAATATGTATGCACATCTACAAGTATACATACATAGTTTGACTCTGAGATATAAGTCCTCTGAGAGGTGATTCCATCCTCACTGAAGGAAGCTTCCAAGAAGCTAAGAGAAGATGCTCTCAGGCAGCTGGGAGCTTGATGAGAAAAAGGTAATATTCTCTCACAGAAAAGGGTCCATTTTGCCAGAGTAAAGGCAGAAGGTTCCCACACCTCATGCCTCCCTTCCCTGTGGTGCCCGAGTCTGAAATTATCTTTTAATTTGTTTTCCCTTACATTTAGCACTGATGTTTAAATAATGCACACAAAGCATGCCCTTTGGAAGAGGGAAGCTGACTCTGCAACAGACATGTTTTCAAGCCCTAGGGTCAAAATCTCAAAGTTACTTCTGATACTGCTTCAAAAGGGTCCCGTGTTAATCAACACAGAAGTGTACCTGAGGATTATTTTTCCATCAATAATTTAAGTTTTATTATTATTGATGTTTGGCTTTCCTTGTTTCAATTTTGTGGTATGATGTTTTAAGCACCTCAAGTTATGTTTGTCTAATGTGAAACTTGAAAACAAAATAAACACTTCGATTAAAAATATTGCAGCTACCAAAATCAGACATATTTTAATTTGGAAAAAAAAATCCAAATACTAGAAGAATACTTCAGACAATATTACAGACTCTAATATATTTTCTGGGGCTCTAGGACATCTCATATTGTGGATTTTGTAATTATTTCAGTTCAACAATCTCTCAATAGAGTAACAGACATTCATTTCCCTAAGCTGAAACAGAAACACCCTCACCAGAGACAACTACCATCACCTCCACAGTGACTAATAAAGCAGAGCTCCCTTTGAGAAGTTATGCTCAACACACAGACAGAAATCTTGGTCCTAGTCCAATGTTAACAAAGCACAAATTTTTGACTCAACAAGCATATGTATTTTGGTGGATGGGATAAGAATAACAGCACCTTTTGAGACAGAGTGTACAATAAAATGACAACATTCTCAAACAGTACTCCACAGAAAGTTTTTTGCTGCTTAATTTCCACTAGACAACCATCTGCAGCCAAAATCCTAAGTTGTATCCCTGTGGATATTTTAGACAATTTAAAGAATCTATTTTGAATTTCTTCACAACTATTACCTGAAGCTTGAAATATTTTTTTCTTGAGTTCTCACAGCAGGCTACAGTTCTGCTTCCCTTTTAACTGGGACTGCTTGGCATGCAGGATAATGAACATTTTGAAACTAGACAGAGGCAAAAGACAATAATGAATCCAAAAGAATCATTATGCACTGCTGGGAAGGTGATTTACAAAGGAAGATGACAGTCAGTGACTACAGTTCTGAGTATTGTTCTTCTCCCAGTATGGTTAATTTTAACTTCAAGGGTCTTTAGCATGAAATTTCCAAACTTACACAAACTATGTCTGGTCCAAGAGAAACTTACCCTTGCAGCTTCTGAGCAGTAAATCTTGTCTGAAACAAAATGGCAAATATGGCTGAGATTAGCTACAAAAAACCTCACTGAAGATGAATTTTGCTTGGCTACACAGAAATACACTTAAACATGCCTGCACCATCTACATAATAAGTATGTTCTAAGGAATGTAATCTATAGATGTCAGGTCATGATATCCCTGAATTTCATTCACCATTAGAGATTGTAGAGACTGATCTGTGGAACACATTTACACCACAGCACTCTGCCTTCTACTATTTAAGAAGCTATTTTAAACTTCATTGTCCGTGGCTCTGTGCAACTGACACATTCCTGTATAAACTGCTAAACACCGAGTCCACTTCTGGTCACAAGAAATATAAGAAATTACATTCATCTGGCTGAATAAAACACGTTCAAACACCTTCATTTTCCCTTTTTAATGAGCACTTTCTCATTTGACAAGGGCAAATGTATAAATTCACAACCACTTGCAATCCAGTGCAAATACCTACAAGGCTTTGCATCCCCTCAGTCTACCTGCATCTTGTATATTGATGCTGGGCAACAAGATACTGAACTGAACATTTCACATCAGGTATAAAACATTCCTAGCTTTCCACTGCTACTGAATTTTGTTTGAAATTATAGAGAACACTTAAGCCCTTTACCAAACTTCTTAGCCAGTATCCACTTCTCTATTCCTTAAGTATTCTCATGTTACCCTACAGATACATGATAGACCTACACTATATGCCTACCAAAACCCCACAGAACGTTTTCTTTTTTTTTTTTTATGGAAAGAATTTTGCAATCGAGATGAAAAACACTTTCAAGTTGTGTTTTTACTCATTTTGCCATTATGATTTTATGATGCTTATAAATTTATAATTCCATACACAAGCTTATTAAGTTTGAAGGCCCTTAGGAGATTCTTTTTATGAGCAGCAATTTTTTTGCAAGTCTTGACTGGAATGATTATGAAGGATCCTAAGATATTTCATTTCCACATGGTAGAAGCTGAGGCTGTCAATAAATTTTTTTTGGAGAGCATTCCAATGTTTTTTTTAAAAAACCATTCTTCTTGGAACATCTATAACTTGGTGCTCACACAAAAAATCCCATTGGTGAATCCATGGATTTCCTTTTCTCAGTTCTGTGAGTTCAAGGCCTGATTCTTCTTTCCTGTACATCAGATGTGCACCTTGTTTACACCAGGATACACAGTTCAGAGACAGGCCATCCACATGGGATGTTTGCTACTGTTTAAAATTCATTTATCAGACTGAACACAAGACTACCTCTTGGCTCTGTGCTGTCAAATTAACCCAGTCAGCTCAAAAAAACAACCTCAGCCCCCCTATGTGTTACTTGGAGTTTAAATATGCCTAAATATCACCAAAGAACACCATCAGGTCCTTCTCCCCAGGACTGTTCTCAATCCATCGTCTGCCCAGGCTGTATTTGTGCTTGGGATTGTGCCTGCCAGGGGCAGGACCTTTCACTTCTCCTTCTTGAGCTTCATGCAGTTTGCATGGACCCACCACTCAGGCCTGTCAAGGCCCTTCTGGATGTCATCCCTTCCCACCAGCGTGTTGACTGCACCACATATCTTGGGGTCATCTGCAAAGGTGCTGAGGGTGCACCTCAATCACCCCATTCAGGTCATTGACAAGGAAGTTAAACATCTCCAGTGCCAACAGCAGCCCCTGAGGAACACCACTTGGAACTGTTCTCTGTTTGGACATCGAGTTTACCACAACTCTGAGTGTGACCATACAGCCAATTCTTTATCTACCATGTGATCCATCCATCAAGTCCACATCTCCCCAATTTCAGACAAAGATGTCATGCTGGACAGTGTCAGGGGCTTTGTACAAGTTCAGGTAGATGACAACAGTTGCCTTATCCCCCAGTACTGTAACCCCAGCATAGAAGGCCACCAAACTTATCAGCCACATGCTGATAAATGGAGCCATGCTGGCTCTCACCACTCACCCCCTTATTTTCCATGAGCCTTAGCATAGTTTGTGCTGCTCACAGGTACAAGTGGGGAAAATTCTGATGCTCTGTCCCCTGGCACAGCAATGTTTCCTGCTCCATTGTATCCACTCCTGCCAACATCAACTGCAAGCAGACTGAAGACCCCTGCTTCTGTTTATCCTGTCAGCCACATTATATTCAACCTGCTTCCAGTCACAGAGGTTGCTTCCTCCATCAGAAAACCAAGCAAAATCAAAAAAGAGGGCAGGTGCCTGTGGGTCTCTGCAGGTGCAGACAATTCTCTGAACAAGCATTTTAAGGAAGCAGAGGTGCAGGTACTCACCACCCGACCACAATTCACTTTCTCACAGCAAAAGCCAAAAAGCCACCTGATAAGAGATATGGGAATGACAGGGTCATAGAAAAAGGGACTAAGAAAGGGAATAAGCATGTGAAATGTAAACAGCAAAGGCTTTTTTACACTGAGAATTGTGTCAGCAAGAAAAGCGATTTCTAGACCTTCCATGAGATGCTGGAGATAAAAATGAAAGGGCTGGTGGCTACAACCCAAGTTGGGAAGTGTTTTGAGGGGGAAAAAATACCATAGTGGTCCAAAGATCTGTAAGACCTGTGGAAGAATGAAACATTATGATGGGAAAGGGGGAAAGTTGAAAAAAAACAGCAACTTAAGTATTAAAAATACCCAAAGAAACAAAAACATTCTTAAAAAGCTAACTTTGGAATTACCATTTCTTTTCCTTCCCAGTGTCAATTCCTTCCCAAGCTCCTACTGAGATACTTAGATTTTTTTTTCTATTTTATTTGCAATTACTTGTATTTACAGTATTTAGATTTTCTTATCAATGTTTTGTTTCTACCATTTCAGTCATCGCTCCTATTAGAATTTGCTCTTCACAGAAAACCATCAGAGAAATAAACACAAATGAAAATCACATAACATGCCTTTCTTCTTTGCATTTTGCAATAAATACATACATGCTACCTTCTCTCCTCCCCATATATTTCTGCCCCCCACCCTTCTTCCTATCTCATCTTAATCCTGGCCTGAGCATCTTCACTGTTTGTCTTGAACTTAAATTGCACATTCAAGATAGGTTGAGAGAGGAAGGAGCAGCTAGAACTTGTTAGCCTCCTGACTGCCTCTTGATCCTGGCTCTGCCCTTTCACATATTGAATAAGTGGAAGGATCAGCTGGTAACTGCAACCACCATGGTTGTTCATCCACCAGTACTAACTGGGATGGTTTTTTTGTTTGTTTTCAGAAAGCAAGAATAGCTAAACAGTAAATGTAACTTTATCTCAGAGGAAAATACTTGGTTTTGTTTTATTTAGAAGCAGCAGAAGAGGAAACATAACCCAGACTCACTCCCCTCATTATGAACCTAGATAGGCTCCAGTGTACACAGAAGTCAGTCCAAATGGAGCATGATTCCATTAGGCATCCAAAATTTCTCCCTTTTGTTAATGCAGACTCTAAGGACTGTGTAGTACATTAGGTCCACTAAGACAGCTACACATTAACTGAGACACGAGCTTTTGAACAGGCAGGCTGGCAAGAGCTCAAAGAGCTGACATTCAGGAGCTGATTTGTGAACATGGGAGAGAAGAAGCAACAAAAGCAGCAGCACAATTCTCTCCTGGCAACTTTCTGACAGGCTTCTTCAGCTGTGGACAGAGTCATTTATAGAAAAAATCATGTACTAATTAGCATTTCACTTTTCTTCAGCATTGTCACAAATTTAAATAAATCCAGTATCCATGCAATAATGAGAAACAGCTAATTCCTCTATTACAGGTAATTTTCCAGAGGATGACAGGAGTAATTTTTTGCCTACTGTGAAAAATATATGGTGGTGGTGACAGCTAGTTGCTTTCCCTCCTTCTTTTTCACCTACACACAATTTTCCTTCTACTTGCACTTTGGTGTTGCACATAATTCATATGGCATTCACATCAGCCACATAAGAAAAAATGGTGTAGTAATGCCAGCTAGCTAGAATTCCTGTGAGACTTCCCCAGTGCTGCACCCAGCTGCCCCCCAAAGCAGACACCCACTCTCCCTGCCTTCTCAGTATCCCAGACCTTGCATCAGTGCCTGATCTGTGGAAGGAATTACAGGCAGGGAAAAGATTTCATACAAATGAAGCTGGCTTGAATGGCTTTCTCTCTTCCTTCCCAGCACAAGATTTTAGCCCCTCTCAACTTCTGGGTGCTAAAACATCATGTTATTAGTTTCCACTTTCGTAATTTTGGAAGACAAAATAGTTAGCAGGACAGAAAAGGAATAGATGTTTAACCTATTATTATTAATATAACCCTTATGTTAGTGGTGGATCATTGGGAATAGGGTAGGTAAGGACAAGGCTGGACTCTATCATCTTGAAGGTCTCTTCCAGCCTGGTCAATTCTATGATTCTATGGTTTTATGTCCTGACTCTACTACTGCACATATTTTCTTCTGTCCTGGTCCTTATCAACACTGCCTACCTCAGGCAAAATCTACTTGTGGGAGTGGGAGAGAAAGTTCTCTCCTGACTGCCTAAACCCTTCCTAAATTCAGCTTGAGTGCCACGTGGGGGGTGGCTGGGAAAGGATGAGAGGGAGAATACTCATTAATTAGTTTATTTTTTTCTTAGAGAGGACTTTGATTTTGAATGTTGAGAATTCTAACTTTTCCTCTTTTTAAGATTTCAATTCTAATGCATTGGTTGTGTTTAATTAAACCACATTGCATTGAATTCCAGATCCACACAGATTCCTTTAACAGAGCCATGCTATTTGTTAGATCATCTGTGAACACACTATATTAATCACATTGCATAGCACCAAAGACTAAAAAGATATGCTGAGATACCCAAACAAACATGATTGATTTGGGCCACTGGAAGTCAGCAAGCAGCATATGCCAAAGTTCCCTGCAATGTTCTGAAAATCTCTGCAAGCCATTCTAAAGCCCAGCTACAAAATACATCAAGTGTTAGATACATTACATAGATATAGTCTGCTACAGAGGTAGGTGGAAAGTAAATGAAGTCTGGTAAGAAATAATAAGCAAAGACAAAGTAATAGAGCAGAATGGCTTATAGCTCCACTGGGAGCTGCCCAGGAACAAGAAGCACTTAATACTCATGTAAGGCAGAGACAAAATAAATTTTTTCTATTTAGCACTGGTGTCTTTCACCTGGATGAGAAGGTAAAGGAGTGCAAATAAAAAAAGACATTAGAATAACAAATATCTGCAGAGAGTCACTCTGGACCGATTCTGAAACAACAGAATACACTTTAAAAAGCAGTAAAACCAATAAAAATCCAGTCATCTTGAAAAAGGAGACTCTTTGCCGCAATAAAGGCAGTCAATAAAGCAGCTCTCTCATTTAAACATCAAATGCACATTGTTTTGCAACACCTGTTATTCAGCCAGAATAGCTTTCTTAACCTGTCAAAGTGTTTAAGCTGAGGAAAAGAAATGGGCCTCCAGCTGTGCACTTTGGTGGGGAAAGCCTGCACGAAGCCAGTATTAGTTTAATGAAATGTGTACAGATTGTAATTGTGGTAATAAGAGGGCAATTCCCCCAGGGGCAGTGGGAAGGTGGTGAGTGCAGTCAAGCAGAAAACTGACTCTGCAGACTGGAGACAGAGACTGATATCCCCTATATATCCCCTATATAGACTGCTACTCTCCAACCTGCTTGCTGACTGCACGGCCCCACCAGATCCCAACCTGGCAAGCCCTAGGGCTGCCCCGTGCCCCATCCCTGCCCATCTTCCCAGACTACTTCCCAGACAAGAGACCAAAGGCAGCCCATATTTTAATAGAGCCTGTCAGTATCTGTAACACAGGCTCATAAATCTGATTGGGTGTGGGAAAGCAGGACAAAATTAAAAATCAGCACAGCAGTTCCTTGGTGTGCCTTTCACTGCCCTGCTCTGTGAAGCTGGGGACTCTGCAGCACCCAGTGAGCTACAAGGGATATTTTCCTGGGTAAGGAAAATGTCAGAGTTCTGGAAAAATGAGAAATGGCATTTAGGGAGGAGATGAGGAAAATGCAACGTGAGACAACGTATGGACCTTCTCCTTAAATTTCTTATAATAAGGATGAGCATAGTTGCTGATAAGTTGCTGATAACTTGGTGTTTCATAAGGAAACACTTCTCTGTCTCTCCAGCCTGTAAAGCTCAGCAGCCAGCAAGAGTTAAGGCAGAGAGGCAGAAGCAAGGACTACTTTTCTCTTCATAAATGTGAAAGTCTTTGGGAAATACAGAAAAAAGAGAGCTCAACTCTTCCAGTGTACATAGGTAAACTGTGACTGGGGAGGGCTGGAGAAAGAGGGAGGAGAGAGTTTAGTAGAAAGCTCTGCAATCCTGACTATTCCAGCTTCTCATCAGCTCAGCACTTCATGTGCACAGAGAAAAGGACCAAAGGCCTGAGAAAGCTGCTGCAGAACTAGAAGAAATGGGGTTTGGACAGAAAAAGGATGACCAGGAGGCCAGAGATGGAAGCAGACAGACTAACTCTCAAGACTGACCCTGACTATACCACAGGCTTGTAAATACACATGTCCATGTCCAAAAGCAGAAGCAAATTAATAATGGGACTCCAGAGTGCCTTTCAGACTCTGGGGGACACCACCAGATAACCTCCAGAGGGCCCTGCCATACTAAATTATTCCAAATTTCTGTGTAACTACTGGGAAGGAAAAGTGAGTGAGCAAATAAGAATGAAATGGTCATGAGACAGAACTAAATACAGAGTAAAAAAAAAAAAAAAAAAAAAAGGTGGGACACTTTAGAGTGAAAAATCATGAGCAGCAAAACATAAACCATGGCCCAGAAAAGCACCAAAAGAAAAGAGACAGAAAAAGAGAAGTATTTCATTTTATAGGCATAAATGACAGAGCTGAAAAAAAGAAGGAAAAATAAATGTCAAACTAAAAGAAAGTTCAAGTTAAATGCTGTATTTGGAGTTTAGGGTGAGGAGAACTTTCCACCAGGGACATGACTCAGGAATAGAATGATTCATCCATTTTCTCCTAGCAGTAAAAAGTAGCATGCTGCCTTCCCATTCCCAGAATTGTCTTATTTACCAGTGATGTACTAGGAGGAAAGAAATCCACAGCTTTATTAGAAGATGTGCAGAATAATGATTTTTTTCCACATAGGCAACTTGCCAGTGAGCACTGTATCACTGTCAATCAGAAAAGCAGCAAAAAAACCCAACCAAACAAACAAACCCCCATAATTTGGAAAGCAACCACTCATATGAAAAGATGAAACCCACCTGAGTGGTGACACCCATCCAGCCTAACACTGTTCAGAGCACTACTGACACCCTTCTAGAGCAAATGTACCTGTGATACACAGCAAGGAGACTATTCCTACAGCTGCAAGCACAAAGGGGGATGGCAGCAAGGGAATCTCACCTATTTATTTTAAATACAACTGGGAGGTTAACAAGGGCAATCATTGTTTCAGACCTTTCTTTTCCAGCTCTGCTACACATACTTCTGCTGCTTTTACACAGAGAAATCTGGAGTTGCCTGTTGCTATTCAGTGACATTAGCAAGTTGTGGACCTCTGACAGTGCCTGAGGGAAGCTTGGGAGAGGTTTTTAATTCATTCCCCTGATTGTAAGGAATAGCTCACAAGATGATGGCTCTAATTAGTTAAGACTGTGTTGAGAGAATGGGCACAAGGCTCATCTGACTCAAAGCAACTCCAGTATCCTATGAATACATTTATACCATCAATACAGACACTCCAGAGCTCCTTTCTCCATGTCTTCAAAACTTCTTCAGCTACCACCAGGCTGACTGGGGTGACACAGCCATGGTTCAGAGAATTGTTCAGACTTCTCCAGCTGAGGCCTCAGTTGTGATGTGACACCATCACCTCTCATCAGTCACATTTACTTTGGAGCCAGGATGTCACAGAGGACGAAGTGACTGATGCAACCTGACACACCATGTCACCATGCCAGGTTTGGCAGCTGGGAAACTGGGGTGGGGGAGTGAGGAGGAGTAAAAAAAGAAAAGCAAATAGAAGAAAAACATGCTTCAGAAAAGGTATTTCTTATCAGAGTTGCCATGCTGATGAAGGTTGTTTTGTTTTTAAGAAAGGCTGCATTGCCAAAACCAAAGATACAGAGCAGGAAAATATAATAATAATAATAGAAATAAAATAATAATTAAAACCCCAACAACAAAAAAACCCTAACTCAAACAACAGACTTGGGACAAATCTGTGACAAAATAAAATGTAGGAGTTTAGGCAGACCTTCCATAGTGAAAGGAGGGACACTCTTTTATGCCTTCTGAAGAACTGTGCAAGCAAACTGAGCCTTTCCTCAAAGGGAAGATTCCTGTCCCTGAGGAGCAGCCTAAGATGTGAATCAGATGTGTTCTCATTTACTGAGGGGAGAATGCAGAGAAAGAGACAACTGAAAGCAATAAAATAAATCTAATTCAAGACTATGCATAGTTCTGAAAATCAGAATAGATTCATACATTTCTGCAATGCATAAATGAACACTGGTTGGGGGAGTAGAGAACTATTTGAGATGCACCTCTCCCACTGTTGGAGACAATCCCACTGCTTCCTCACTGCAGCCTGGTGGAGAAGCAATGCAAAAAGTGTATGAGATCCTGAAGTCTAGTCCTACAGAACCTTCAGTTAAGATCTGAGATCAATGACACTTCCACCACATGTGCACGATTTGCCTCAGTCATGATTTGATAAATCTGAGATGGCTGTGTAGATAAATTTAGCAAAGAAAAGGCACCAGCTCTTTGAGTTAACAGTGCCAAGACAATGCAGAACAACTTACTGACTTGATTCCCTTCTTCATTTTTCCATCTATCCCATACACCAAATAGCAATAACTGGGTGCTTGCATACAAAAAGTTTCAGCACCATGGAACCACACAATTGAAAAACCAAAGAGTGGAATATTCACCTCAGTTTCTGCTCTGGCTTTAGCTAAACCCAGATTTTACTAAATTCAGTCCCCATTTTTTGAGCAAGCAGCCTTTTGACAGGGAAAATACTTCTGCCATGGAGATGCCAGAGTAATTATTTGCAGATACAATGCAGTACATATATTTGCAATTTAACAAGTATTTTGTCTGCCAGTAATCACCAAGTTTTAGCTAAGTAAGATCAGCCTGAAATTCTGGCACATCACATGTTGTAGTTTTTGTTGCTTTTTCACAGCTAAATGCAAATTTGAATTGGCAAGAAATACCATGAGGGTGCCAGTACCTGTTCTGTAGATTCCTGTTTTATCAAGCACCAGTCTTAGCAATGGGAGTTTTCTGATTTTCTACTGCCTTTATTACCAATATTAATTTTCTTAATAACGGAGAGTTGAAAGTTAAATGTGTCAGCAAAACTCATGTTTCTCTTCCTTTTTTCCTCCCTGGATAGTGCTGAACCATGCAGACAGCCTGAATTGTCCTGACAGGGCAGCTCAGTACCTGCAGCCAGGCACTTCTAGCAGGTCCTTCTCACTTGGCTTTGGATGGCTTAGCTGCTGATGCCAATCACTGAGTGAGGGGTTTCATAGTGACATCTGCCTGTCAGCAAGTCTGAATGCTTATAAGTTTATGTCTGTCTTTCAGGGCAATTTTTCTTCTCTTTAAATGTCAGTTTGTTTAACCATAGTCTGCTCACAGCTGCCAGCAATGTGGCATGGTCCCATTTCCAGTAGAAAACAGGTAAAAAACCCCAAACTATTAAACATATTAACATTAATTCTGGCTGAGCCTTAGGCCATATCATCTTCAGGGACTGACCCAAGCTTGCTGCTGATATCAACAATTATTTTTATTCCCTTGCTGCTTTTTTGCTTTGATTTTGTTGTTAATATTCCACTGACTGCAATTTGCAGACAACCCACAGGGGGTTACAGACCCACTGTTTCAGGTATGGGGCAGCTCTCTCCTCTTCACTAACAGTTGCCTGTCCAGAAGACATTCACAAGCCATCTTCAAAAACAAAACCTTGATTCCCTCTCATGGAAGTTATCCAGACCTCTTTCTAGGTAGACAGTGTCTATTTTATTTGCTTTACTTCCTGCCCCTGATGAAGTATTTAAAAGTTTAACCATCTGAACAACACGGTGACTTCAGTGTTACCTGCACACTACTTATTTAAATTCATGTTTAAACTTACATTTGCTGATTTCTTACCCTTGGTATTTATGAAAGGACTGAAATGTTAGCTCCCAAAAGGTACACCATATTAGCAGAATTACTGGGGAAAAAAAAAAGGCAGGAGAAGGAAAGAGCAGTGCAGATTTGAAACAGGCCAGTACCTTGCAAGCTGCACTAAGGGCCTCCAGAATTAAAACCACAGCCTGCAAATACCCAAGGGATGCACCTTCTGTGTGATGAAGAGAAGAGCCTCCCATGCTGTCCCTTCCAGGAGAATCAAGCGTCAGCCCCATCAGGGAGAAAAGAGTGGTCACTAAGCTCTCAGGACCCTGAGATGTCCACAGCTCAGCATCCTCTTTTGTGATATGGAGTAAAAAGTCATTTATATGCACTGTTACATACACATCCCTTACACAGGTCACTGAGTGGTTACATGTAGCCACAGCCTTCACTCAAACTGCAGAACACAAAGCTACAAATTTTCAGCTGAATTTTCAAGCAATTACAAATGCAAGTTTGTATGTTCACTTTCAGCCCTATATTAATTGTAAGGGGTTTTTTGGTAATTATTTTGTAAACAAATTTATTAACAAGATCAATTACCAAAACTCAGTATGCAGCTGAAACATTTTAAAATAATTTTTAAAATCATATTTTCAAGCTATTGGTAAACAAAATTTACCATTTGGAGGAAAACCCATACCCAACTACCACGGAATGAATTGTAAATACCAAAGGTTCCCAGTGATTCCCTCCTACTAAAAGCAGGCAAAACAGTTAAAATGAAGGGGAAGTGGTAATATTTGGACTTACATGTATGAGAAAGGTTTTTCCTTTTGAAGCTACACAATATATTTTGGCATGTTTCATGTCCTACACTAGAGAGATTAGAAACAGTTTGCTTAAAATAAACTGGAATGTAGATCAGGTTCCAGTGTCCAGATATCAGGTCCATCAACACTATCATCTTACTCATTTATTTTTACCACCACCTTTGAAGGAGACAGAAGCCAGCAGCCTAGATATGAAATTCTGTCTCTACACAGCCACCCAGATTTGTGTTTCAGATTCATTCTCTTTTCATTCTCTTTCTTTTCTGTTTATGCCTCTCACTTTTAATTTCCTCCTTTGTAAAAACCTAAACTGTATCTCAAGCTTCTAGCCAGACCAGTAACCCTCCTACCATTCTGTGTATTTAGCACTCCACTGAAATGAAAATAATCCATTAAAAAAATATGCATGTACCTGTATGTAATACTGAGGCCAGGAGATCCTACTGACAGAGTGCTCTATGCAATTACAAAACTATTCTTCTCAAGTAGCAGAACTGGTTTCTAGCCCAAATCTTTAGAAGATCCATTCTGTCCTGTGGGTCAAGCTGTGGGCTGCTGAAGCCCCAGTCCAGACCTACTACCAAGAGCTAAACAAGAAGCAAAGCCCTGGAGAGAGTGCTGACTGCCAACAAGCCCACTTCTTTACCTTCCCTCTCATTAATCCATCCTCTCTTCTTCCATTCCATTATTTTTGCCACTTCCCACATTCACTTCTTTTTTTTCCTTCTGGAACTTGACTGTCTTAAGTCTTTCTTCCCTCATGCTCCATTTTTTTTAATAGTCTCTCTCCTATTCCAACAAATGCTCCATAGCAGACAGATTTATTCATCTCTAGCACCTTATCTGGTGGAGCATATGTTTCTTTTCTTTGAGGTCAGATTAACTATTCCTTATAAATGGTAAAGAGAAGAAATATGTGTTGGCAGCAAGTTCTGCTACTCTTAGCCATCATTTTTGTCCACTGCACTAAGCCAATTTAACATGCTTAAAAATGCCTTTTGTCAACAGCAACAAAAGCAAAAAGCAGCTGAACTCTAGTTAATAAATCATTTTCTGAGGGTAGAAACCACTTGAGAAATATGATGCCAAGTAGTTACTGCATGTGATTTTTACAGAGAGGAAAAATGAGGAGAAAAAGTTTAATCAGCTTTCTACTGCAATAAAAGGTGCTTTTTATATATATGTACACATCTGTGTTTACTGGTTGAACTAGTTATAGAAAGAGGTCACACAGAAGTCCAGTATATCCCTTTAGACATGGATTCACCCATTCCCAGTTGATCTCATTTCCTAAGTAGAGAACCAGTTCACTGGTATTTAAATTTGAAACATTAAGTCTTTATCCCATTAAACCAGCTCCTACACCTCTGATTTATATTCACCTCTGTGCATATATACATTAAAATATATGCAAAACAACAGAGAATATAAGACCCTGGAATCACATGGCTGGAAACCACAGCATTTTCCACGAGCTCATAGCTTTCTCTGTCCACAGGAAAGATCCAACAACCATAACACCCAAGAGCCAGTTAGAATCTCAAATAATTTTTTTTTCTCCTCTTTTTACAGCAGCTCCAACATAATTTCTAATATCAGATTTGAAATTCTGAATTTAGCAATCACACCAATGTACCTCTAAACTTAATCCCACTTTTTCCACCAGTATAAAAGCAGATGTCACACCTCATTTAATGTAGTACCTTCTGCTTTTGTTTTTTTCCTTTTCTTTCTGACAGCCCTCTGTGAATCATATCAGTTAAGCTAGATCACAGTATTTAAATTGCTTTGGAGCTATAAGCAATACCCTGTGGGTTTCTTGTGTCTGTGAGTTTCATAAGACAGCATAATTTTAACTTATATACTTGACCACAAATTCTTATCTCATCCCCAGGAAATTTAATTGGTAAATTATTATGGCTGGACTACCAGCAAATTAGAAAAATTTTTAAAAATTAGAAAAAAAACAACCCTGTCTCTTGAATCAGCAAAGAGCTTTGCTCTGTCTACACGCTTTTCAAAAGTTATTTTCAGCAACAGACCTCTCTCCTTTTGATTAGGCAGCAGCTACCTTAAAGTAGCAGGACTGCCAAGATGAAATGCTCATCAGAACCTGATCCAAAGCTGCCAGGAGGGTCATTCACATTAGTGTCAGAAGAACTAAGGAATTCTTGGAATGCTGGAATACCGAAGGGAAGGCCTGCAGTTACCAATTTGCCATCTCTGGCAATAACTGATGAGAAGCAGAAATTTTTGACTATAAAATTCAGAGGAAAACGGAGCAAATTGTGGAGTAACAGCAGCGTGGGGGTGTGGGGGGGATTCCCTTTCCACTCAGACTCCTTCCTTCCACACCACCAGCAAGGAGGCAGAAATTCCCTGGAGACCTGGAGGGTGACAAACCCGATCATCTGTTCCCTTTCCTTCTCTTTTCCTTTCCTTTTCTTAAAAGCTCTCTCTCCTGTTTTCCCGGATTTTTCTCCCACTATTAACTCCTTCCTGAGACCCATTATCAGCGCGGTGCTCTTTTTCCCTTAAATAAAGTTTTTGAACTGGTTTGACTCTCAAAGCTGGTTACTTTAGCAATTTGTGGGGGGCAGTGGCTCAGATTTCCTCCTAAACAAAATATAAAATAGTACTAGGTAGGGGCTGTGACATAGGTGATACAAATCAGCACCGTTCCATGCAAGGTTGGCAAGACTGCTTGCTGCCCAGGCTTGTTTAACAGCTCCAAGTCTCTAAATTTTTATTTGTAAATTCAAGTATCCATCTAAAATATATATATTACAAACACAGATATCTATGTTATAAATAGATATATATTATAAATATATATCTATAAGACTGAAGCAACAAGCCAAAGGTTCACTCTCTTATACCATTCTCCTGAGCCATTCACCCCCTGTGATTCTGAAAGTTCATCCATGGACTGATTTAAACACTTTTTTCCTGAAACTTGGTGTTCCCAAAAGGTTTACAGTACTAGCAAGAAGCTGCTAATGTTTAATTTTGCTTGTAAAGCACAGGTGAGCAGGTGCACTTTTGGGCATAAAATGAAATAGTAGATGCAAAGTATTTCTTATTTATTATCAGATGGTTTAGTAGACTTAAAAGATTAAAAGCTTTCAGCTCCACATCAGTGGATATCTGTCACTGTCCCTAAAGAGCTGGTAATATTTAGCCAGGCTCCAGGAGTAACCTTTAAGATGCTGCTTACAAAGGCATCATGAGGGATACTTCAAGATACACAGGCTGCAAACTTTTCTTTGCAAAAATATAACCCAAGACACAGTGTAGCTAAGCATTTTAATTATGTCTCTTAGGCATGCCTTCTCGGTCTCTCAAAACACAGTATTAAAAATGAAGCAAAATCCACCACCTTTAAAAACAGAAATAATCATTCACTGAAGCTAAGTGAATGATTAAAGGAAAGATTTTTCCCAATTCTCAGCCTAGCAAGAACCATGGGAGGTTATAGAGAACATACATCTGTATCTGCAAATCTAGAAAGTGAATGCTTTCCCCTAAGAAAAAGTCTGGGTGCTGATGAGGAGCCACATACTAAAAATAAAAGTTATTAACTCATCCTTCAGTTCCAGTGACACTATTATTTCAGAGTTTACATGACCGTTGTGCCTTACCTTTGAGTATGCTACTTTAAAGAGAAATAAATATTAACTCTTTTACTCTTATCAGCCCACAGGAAAAAAAAAATGCAGGTGTTTGCATATCATTAATTACCTGATAATCAGTGGGCTATTTATTGATTTTTGGGTTTCAACAGCAAGGCACTTCCTTTAACCAGATGTGACCTTATCACAGAAAACTAAAAATAATAATAATAATAATTAAAAATATGCCAGTAACTTCCTGAAAGTCCCATTTAAAAGAAAACAAAACAGGTTTTAGTTTACAATCCCACAGAAAGCCTCTGAATAGCACGATGATGAGTATAATATGGATCCTGAGTTAAAACTGATGAACCAAACTCAGTCACACACCAAAACTTTTTAAAAGGTCTGCCCTACCAATAACCTGCCTCCAGTTACATCAGACACTGCAGCATCAAGACACAGCAAAGGCCAAGTCAGTGACATAGGAAGCATCAGTTTTGGAAGAACAGCCAGAGAGCTGCAAGCAAACCATCACTGGACTCTGCTGCCAGCTCTAACACCATTCCTCTCTCTCCATTACCAACCCACAACTTCTGACGTAGCTCTTCTGGATCAGGTTCACTGACAAAGCCCAGGAAGCCAACACAAACCTCAGCACCACAAATACTACCCTGAGTCAGGCTAGAATATGAAAGTTGGCTGAATACCCTGACCACATTCATGGAAGTATTCAGTCTCCTACAACAGCCCTTGTGCAGTGTCCCTGAGCAGTGACAATGGTTTTGTATAACTCTTGCATAGGGATCTGTCAGTGCTTTACCTGATACTCATGCATGGACTGCTCTGCAATAATATCTAATCATTTTGAAAGAAAACTAAAGCAGTTCCATGCTCCCAGCCCCCACAGGCAATAGGAATTGTCTAAGTGCAGAAAAGAAAGCTGACAACACCATTTAGGAAATTAAGAGTTCTGAGTATGTTTCTCAAAGTGCTTTTAAGCATCTTTAATGTCTAAGAAAGTCAATATAGGCTAGCCAGACAGAAAACAAACAAAAATAAAGCAAGCAAAACCCTAGAGAATAGATCAGAAGTCATCAAAATCCAGCAGGGAAGAAAATAAAAAATGTTTTCATCACTCTTCACTGAGGGGAACAATGACAGAGAAGCCAGGGACAGCACACTGTGACAGAACACACAACAGTGTAAGAGAAGAAGCAAGGAACATTTATGTAGATGGCTTTATGAAAAGAGAAGTTGCCATGTCTGGGGAGCTGATAGAAAGGCTGCAAATCAATACAAGAGAGCTTAAACATACTGTGAACAGTACCTGGCACACACAAAAGATAAAGTACTTGATATATGTATATATATCAGGCCAAGGAGGGGAACAGTCAAATGGGTCTTACTCTGAACTGAGAAGTGTGACTGTACCAGACATGCTCCAAAAAGGAATAAGAGGTTAATAAGAAGTAGGCATATTATGATAATAAACATGGGGTGTGGATTAATTACCTAGCAGCAATATACAGAAATACACACCTTTTCTTTAAGGTAGAGACCTGGCATGTCCTGTTCCAATCTAGAAGGTATTTCACACCATCAGTATGAAATTGAGCATACAAGCACAAGCCAGCACTGCAGAAGGCAGTGAAAACCAAACTTACCAATTCCTATGTCCCAATCTACTTGATCTAATGTATGAAATAGGAAGGTATTCCTAGTAATCCCTGTTTGATGCTTTATAGAATGATAGCATAATGCAGCTGGATAATCTAGGTTAAACCCTCACTTGGTATAAATAACTTCAGCATCACTGAAACCTGCAATTTTTATACAGTTTCGACACACACACACACACACACACACACTTTGGGAGGAGTGTGCATGTTTGGCACCTCATCCAAAACTTCGAGTTCACTTGGCCTAGAGATATGCTTTTTCTCTTAGCATTCTGGGTATCCTCCTTTACAGACAATTGACTTTATTTGGAGCAGACTCCAAACCTGGTCAGGCTTCTATAATAAACATTGTTATTGTAACTAAACACACACACTACATTATGACTGAATGTTATAAAACAGTGCCTGCTTTGGAATTGACAAAGCAAACAGAAAAACCTCATCCATCCACTTGTTTTCCTACTCAATACAATTAACTGTCTGTTTCAGTCAGACTTCTTTATCTTTTTTCAAAGGTTTGCAGTGACAAATTTTATCATTACTGGGACATTCCAAAAGTGATTAAGCATGTCTTACTGCTCCCTAAAGCCAAATCAACTCTTCCACCACCTCTCCATCCCACACACATATATGTCTGCTAACATTCTTGCTGAACTAAGGCTAGAGAATGCCTTTGCACTGTAGGAATCACACAGTGACTTAT
The DNA here is from genome assembly GCA_038090715.1 of Florisuga fusca. Taxonomy (NCBI): domain Eukaryota; kingdom Metazoa; phylum Chordata; class Aves; order Apodiformes; family Trochilidae; genus Florisuga; species Florisuga fusca. Next base: position 4,907,966 of record JAAWXA010000025.1, on the reverse strand, counting down.
AGTTATCAGGCAAGAGTGACATGCAAAGGCATAATGGCTTTAAAGCTTCAACAGAGAGTATAAGCAAAGAAAAACTCCAAAATCATCTTTTCCATAAGCAGCTGATAATAGCTGTTGCAAAAGTAATGACATCTCTGTCCCTCCAACCAGATAATTTTGGACAGAGTTGGATTTTCTTTTTTTTTTTTTAACTCCCTTCCACAGTGATTCATATCCCTAGTTAGAAACAAAAATTAGACACAACCATGGGATAGATTACTCTTTTTACAGAAAGCTTGTAAGTTGATTTGTATTTGCATTGCGAATACTGAGGGCCCTAAAGAGAATGAGGAGGGGGGGAAAAAGAAATAGAGTTTTTCTCCATGAACAACAGCAATTCATTACCAAGAAATTAGCTTAGTAATAAGTTCCCATTTCTCAGTTTGGGGGATTTCCATGAATATTGATAATATAATTATGATAAAGGTTGAAGGCATACTACAGTATTCAACTGCTAATGGTCCACAAACACTTTGTCTTCTCATGACAGACAGGAGAGGCTCTAATTACACTGAACATTTCAAGGAAAGATTGAATATTTGCCAGACCACTCTTCATTGATTGCCTTTAAAGCATAGTACAGGACTGCTGAAGGGAAAATACAGATTCTTGGCTCCAGGTAATTAACTTCTATGCTGTTCTCTTCTTAGACCCTAATGAAGCCCCCTTGTAGTCTTCATTACCAAAGGGTATTTGATAATAAAAAAGCAGAGAGCCAGCCAAAGGTCCTATTTCCCTCTCCTCCTCTATAAATTTCCCTCTATTATACATTTCTTGGGACTCAGAAATCTCTCTGAAGTAATGATGGCCTGAAAAGTGCAAAGGGTGAGGGATCCCTAACGAGACAGGGCAAAGTAGGAATGCAGAAAAAGCTGGGCCCTGAAGACAACCTTAAAGGAGACAATAGGGGTCTTCAACAGAGAAAAGAGCAACAGATAAACACTGCTGAGCCTGCTGAGGGATACTGGCTACCTAAGGAAATGTGATCCCTTTTCTTGGCTCTACTGAAGACAAAGTCTTTGCACTGCACTGACTAGGTGGTGACATTTCCATGTATCTTTATCTTATCCATCAAAGCACGAGAGTGCTTTAATACAAGCTTCCTAAGAAGTCACTTTGAAACACACCTTAGATGATTCTTAATTCCTAAGACAAACATACAAACATTTGTATTAAAAGTGTCCACAGTATTACAGTCAGAGTCATTATTGACCAGTACCTGAGTGCTGGAGAAAAGTCAAGATCTGCTTCCTCTTTCATTGTCCAGTTGCCCAAATCCAAGCCAGGAGACACTAGCAAGAAAGAAAGAAACATTTCTGTGATTTCATTTTCATCTATTTTGTATGCTATTATGTCCTTTAACAATAATATTCCACATCCTTCCCTGTGTCTAAAGCCTACATTAAAATCAGGAGCTATTGTTTTTTTTTAAAACAAACAAACAAATAAAACAACCAAACAAAAAAAACCCCAACAAATGAAAAAACAAACAAACAATCTGATAAAACCCTGTGATTTTGATGATCTTAAAATGGTTCCTACTCAAGTGCTTTATTCACCTTTTGGGAGAACTTCTGAAATCTACATTTCCTGAAGTCCACACCCTAGAACACTATTAGTAATCTTCTCTGTTAAGTTATGCTTAAGACTATGGTTTCTATAGCTTGCTGTACTAGTTAAGTCTCTCTAAAGCTGTAATTTATCTTCTTAATTTCAGGCTTAATTTTTTCAGTTGAGGCTGTAGCTGTCTTTAATCAGAGATGTTCATTTACAAGATAGGGGGTTTGGAGCATGGTAGACACTTGTATAATCTCTTGCTTTAAAAAATATCTGTCAAAAATACAGTCACATTAAACAGCAGAGTGGCTAAAGCTGCAAGAGAAGCAACTTAGCTGAAATGTGATAATAGAAATGCAAGAAAAACCAGTTAGAGGTGGCATATGTATCCAAAATATTTCCACAAGCATATTAAATATGAGCAAACACCCTATCAGATCAGGTGAGGCACTTGCACTTTGATTTTTCAGTACAGGAATATTTTTACAGCTCATATAAATTATGAATTATCACAGAATTAGCCTTTACATCCAAAGCCCATTATCACTTTGCACCACTTCACTTGCCAGGGGATATTGAGTTCTGTTCAGAACTGCCTAACCAACAGTGATAAGCCAAAGTGTCCATTCCACATCTTTGACAACACAGATACTGGGAGAGGCAATTGATCTTCTGATTGTAGAGGAGAAAAAGCTCACCTAGAGAGCAAAATGTTCTGTAGTCCCCTGTTAAGCTGAACAGCAACCAGCCACTGATTCAGGAACAAACAATTTCAGATCACCCTGAAACTGCATTTTTCAAAGTTTTCACTTTGTGATATTGTAAGTTTTACAAGAACCAGATGCAGTATTCACTTATCACTCACTCCACTTCCTCACATTGCATTCTAAATGTGGGCTGTGGTGTCCTCAGGGGATTCAGGTGTGAAAATGAACTATCTGCACATACATCCTGATGGGGCACATCAGTAAGATGATGGAAGCTGATAGGAAATGTGTTACCCTCATGACCACACTTCCCAGTGGATGCATCTGTGGCACAGCTCATGGAAGAAAGGACAGTGACAAGCAGAAGTTCAGTCCCAGGAGAAGAGTGGGAAAAGCTTTTGACACATTGTTTGTAGATGGTTTGTGCCATATTTTAGGCCCATGAATAATGGGGATGGGAAACAATGGCCAATTTTTTATTTCTTTCTCTTCTATTAAGGTATTATGTCCACACTGATCTATGGACCACCTGAGTTCCAGCACATGACTAACATTTGTCCATGTCCTCACCCCCTCTCCCCAGGGGTAGAATTATGTGGATTGTTTTTGTTCACTTTTTTTTTTTTTTTCTTCATTAGGCATGTATACAGACAGCTAAATGCTATTCTAGGAAAGACAAGGTCAACCAAGCACTTTTCACTTGGCACACGGGGTGCTTTGGTTTGTACTGGTCCCAGTTCCTGAGGGAGTTCAATCCACAGTCATATAAAATGCTCAAGAAAGTTTTTACATAGTTCTTCCTCGAGGAACTGGTCACAGCAGACACCTACAGGTCTATCATCAAATCTTTACTTTCCTTGTAGTAAAGGGGCATATAAGCTCTAGCATATGTGATGTTTTACTATAGAAAAATATGGAAGGAAAACTGGCAGGAGAGAAATGGAATGAGAAAGGATCATGATCTTCCTCATAACTTCAGCCTTTGGCTACACTCAGCAAAAACAAACTGGCCAGACTCTCCTTAATGGATTGGGCACCCTCAGTGCCTCCCTTGCATTCATGATTCCTGAAGGTGGGACCATGTAACTGAACCAAATTCTACCTGGAAGCCCTTCAGAGGCAGTGGTACTGCTCCTCCTCCAAACCAATGGAAGAAACCAACAGGCATTATCTTTTCTTACATGCAGTCTGTACTAACTTTCAATTCCATTTTTTCCCTACAATGAAAAAAGAGAAAACCTAGGCTAGGTATTTCCACAGGGCTATTCTGTTCTTCCTTTTTGTCTTCTCAAACTGCAGGCCAAGGATATTTAAACCAGCATGTCTTCATGTTCTACATCTCTCTGCTTCTTCCTTTACTCACTGATCCCTCCAGGCACAGACTATGACATTTACAGGCCATTTCATTTCCTAACAGAAACACTGAGTTGCAAAAGCTCCCTAAAAAAAGCAGCAGCCTATCAAACATGATCACCCTTTTTTTTTTTTTTTTAGACATTGTTGCAGGACTCGATCCTTACAAAAAAAGGGCAAAATCCAACCTTTTTGTAAAGGTTTATTCTCAACACCAAAACCCAAGTGAGATTTAAAAACAAAGGCAAGTGAAGCTGACCCATTTTTAGATGTTAAAATAAAGCACCAGCACCCTCTATCAGGATATTTCAAATATTGGCAACAGAACAGTGATGTGACCTGAATTAAAAATATGTGTTTAATAGATATTTAGTATGTACTGCAATCTTCATAAGTCTGCTTTAATCAAAAGTGCTATTTCTGTTTTAAAACTGACAAGAACCTCTACTAGCCAGACCCCTGCTTCACTCAGATCTGTTTCAGAGCTGCAGAGCAAATTGTTATGCAGTATCACTCAGACAAAGCTGTGCAATAAGACAAGTGATAATGAAGACAGCAGCTGTTACTAAATTACAAAAACATGACATTTGTTGGCAAACACTAACAATTGGGAAACTTTTTTGTGAGTTCAACACTTCTGCAAACAGTACCTATTCGGGGGATGTTTGGGTGATGATGTTTGGTCCCCATAGCCCAAGCACAATCTAGACCAGAACATGTCCAATGGAAGGATTATTTTTTCTGGGTATATAACACAAACTTGCCCAGCCAGTTAATTGTCTGGGAGACTCCTGATTTTTTGGGAAGGGAACATGTTTGCCTATAATCACAAAGGACCAATGTCTGCCTTTACTTACACTTATTCAGTCCTAACAGAGTCGAGGAGACCCATGCAGTCTTACCAGGAGACTAGAGGAAAAGAACAGCAGGATCTGATCCTCCAAACATGAGCAAAATACAGAGAGATAAGATTAAGTAAATGAATGCTTCTCTAAACTCCTTCCCCACATAAAGCATAAAGAAGTTGAGCATCTGGAGCAACAATCTGAAGAAGGAAGGTGAAAAATTCTGGTCCCAGCTCTGCTACCAGATACTGGAGATTGAGGTTTGCTCTGTGAACACGGTGCAGCTTGGTGTCCCCAAAAGCAGCACAAAGAATGCTAAAACATTCGGTACATAATTCACAGAAAAGCTGTATGCATTTGGATAGCAGGGTCCTCAAAACTGTAATCAGATCTGACTCTAGGGATTGTGTGACACTCAGCTGATTTCAGTGGAATTTTGACAAGTCTCTTCCAGCATAAATTCTATATTGGCAAGAAATATATTTAAAATTAGTGAAATCTTGCTAAGTGCTTAGATTTTCTGGAATGACAAGTACTATATAAATGCAAATGATTACTGCTACATTATATCCATCCTGTGAGACTAAGGTGACATTTCTGGAGCTGTTCTGGGAGCTAAATAGTAGACATTTTGTAATTTACCATAAAATACTCATTTTTCTCTAAAGAACAGCAACAAGGAAAAGAAATGCTAAAAAAAAAAAAATTTAAAAAAAAGAAATTGAAGATTGAACTCAACAGCAGGCTGAAGTAACCAGTTCTGGTAATTGAGCACAGGACCAGCATTTAAAAAGAAAATTAAAGATTATTGTAACAATATTGTCCAGACAAGTATAAGTAGGTTTCTCTCAGACCACAGGTGAACCACAAGGTGGTTTGGCACTAGTGGTAACCTCAGCATAGACTACTTTTAAGCCATGGTCCCCTGTCTCTGGTTCCCCTGAGCTGAGGTGCTGCAGCACACACATGAGCAAGGGCTTGGGTTTTGTCAGGCTGCCTCTCCTCCCCTACAGCTTCCAGTACAGACCCAACATGAACCCCAACTCCCCAGGCACCATCCCCAACCAAAGCAGGAAGATGATTCTGGGTCAGAAAAGTGGTGACCCTGTCTCTCACCAGGGCAAGCTATTTGGTTTTGTGATAGATAACTGGTCTTGTCTAGTTCTGGGTAGAATTAAACTTAACAAACCCCAAAGTTGGGAGACCTCTGACCAGCCAACAAGCTGATTTTTTAGTTTTATGGGAAGCAGGTTTTCCTGGCTGTAGCTAAACCTGAACAAAGGTCTATCCTCCCAAAATATTTGCCACCTCAGTGAAAGGAGCTGTGCCAACTGCCCATCCACTTGCTCAGAGAGCAGATTTCAGTGGCTTTTTCTTTCTGTGAAAGTCTTTGCTTAAGCAGAGACATTTGGTCACCACAGAGATCTCCTGAAGGTCTGTGAAAACCCTGCTCTGGAGGAGGAAGGTCAAAGACCCATTTCTCTCCCTTCAATCATCTTTATGAACAACCAGCTTCTGAACACAGCCCTGTTCAGGCCTGCTCAGTCCCCAGAGGGATCCCAAACAACCAATTTATCACCTCTCGGGGCTGTGCTTGGCCCCATTCTCCATCTGCCTGGCTTCTCCTCAGTCCTACAGGCAGCCCAGGTCCCAGCCTCTTCCCTTGGTCCTTGCTCCATAGCCTGTTGCTAGTACTTAAAGGATGATGGTTGTTTCTCCTAAATAAAATAAATGGGCATCTGTTTTTGTTACTGTGACCTCATGTGCTCCCATCCAGAGCTAACTTGCTGACAGTGCCCATCTCCCTTTAGCAGCTTCTCTAGTTGTTGACCTCTGTGAGCCTGTCAAACCCATGCTACACCCCCAGCCCTGAGCACACACATGGCTACACAGCTCCCAGACATCAACCAAATCTGAAATAAGTCTTGGTCTTAACTAACAACAACCAGATCAGTCTCTCTATGCTGCAAACTGAATTTTGTTCCATGAGCTGCCAAGACAGCTGCCATCCTCTGGAGGGAGCCAGCCAGTGCTGTAGCAGCAGCAGAGTGGGGCACCAGGTGTTGCCAGCTGCAGGGATGCTATGGGCAGAGCCCCAGAGGACACTTGTTGCATGTCAACTCTGCCTTCAGAAAACCCTGCAAAACCTCCTTCTGTCAATACTGCCTTCCCAGCATAACAAGGATAACATTCACCCTCTGGGATCCTACTGGTATTAATAGCAGAAATACTCTCAGAAGTATGCCCAGAAAAATAAACAGATCTCTCAAACTACTGAACGGGAAACTGCTTTGGTCCAAGGCCAGGATTTTTAACCTTTAGAAAGTTGAGATGGCTTGTGAAGTCCAGTTGGTGTTTTATAGCAGATATTGGACTTTATACAGAAGCTATTCATATACTGGAATTACAAGTTCCATGGATGTTGAAAGGCACAGTGTTTTAAATATTATGGACTGAGACAGCAAATAACTATGCAGCAGAATTTATGTTCACCATATGAAAAGTGTGAATACAACCACTCTGAAAACCAGTGCTTACTTTCCCTACCTCTAGCACCCAGCACACTGTAACTGTGAGGCTCTGTTTCAAATATTTTCACTGAATATTTTTTCTGTAAGAGTGCCTGACAATCATAGGTGAATGCTGGCTCCTGGGATTAACAACATCATATAGTGATGGGATTCTTGCATTAGGGAAGGAGCAAGGGGCAGCAGGATGGAAGTTGGCATTCCTCTTCAAGCTAATTTTAAGACACTGTTTTCCATCTGGAATAATTTCTCATCAGCATATCTTCTCCCTCCATTTTTCCATTAAAAGTAACTGGGAACGAATAAGAAATTTGTTTAATCATCTTCAATGAGACCAGCTGAATTCTAATGCTGTTTGATTACATCTAGTCACAAAAATGTCAAGTGCATCTCCATGTAGAGTGCTTGCTTAAACAGACATACAAATGGGGACCACCCAAAAATCAGTACATACTATGAGAGATTTGAGCTTCCTTATGGTGTATACTTGGACAAATAGTGATCGATTCATAGATACAAGAGACAGTGATTTTTCTTTTTATTAAAAAAAAACAAAAAACCCAAGAGTAGAGCACTTTAGAGTGCATGATCTCACAAGATGGTACTTCACAGAGTTCAAGTTCATGCAGACTCAATGGTCCTCCTTCAGTACGAGTCTTGGAGACTCAAGTGGGCTCGAGTTTGTCCAGAAGCCCAGCTCTGACTCTGCTCATTCAAGCACGACTGAACCATATTTCAGAAAAGGCATTTTGGCAAGATTCATCTGAACCAAACTGAGGCACTTGGAGAGACATGTCTGAGGCACAACTCGTCTCCTTCAAGGATAACCTGTCAGGTGAATCACTGGCTGGAAGTACCCTTCTCTCCTCATTGACTCTAAAGGCAGTCTAGGCAATCAACTCAAGTTATTTAGACATGTAAAGGTATGGGAAACATATTGCACCTTGAGATTAGACTGAAAGATGAAGGACAAAGAATGCCTCATTCATGCAGTCAGTAGACTACTCCTTTAGTCTGTGCCACTCTCAGTGTGATAGGTGCTACCTTTCTAGCATACTACCTTGCCTCTAATTTCCAGTTTATTACAACTTCTCTGACAAGTGGAAAATCCCTTTGAGACCAACCATTTTCTTTACAATGAAAATGCTTCTACATCTGTCAATCATGTAACCACTCTCTTCTACTCCATCTTTCACTCAGTTTAAATGTTGATTTCATATTCAGATGAAGTTTCCTTAGAAAACACACATTGGCTATGGACTGATGCACTCTGAAGTGGAGTTATCCCACTGGAAAGTTGGCAGCTGGGCTGCTTTCTCCCACTGAAAGATTCTGCTGGTGCTTACTAATGAGGGGAGGGATAGCTTGCCTTCTACAACAGAAGTGTATGAGTATGTTGCAATAAGGAAAAAATATATTACAAGCAAGATAATTGCCTTTGAAACAGTAACAAAAAATAATTTTAGGTGTCAAACAGTATTATAAGTTTAAGTGTAAATTGGCACAGTAATTATTTTTTCCAGTTTATTGACCTAGGGAAAAAAAAAAAAGTTGGAATTTGAAAAGCCAGGCTTTGCAGGATGTCCTATTTCTCACTCTAATTACATTAATGTGAAACAGAACATTTTCTGCTTAGAGCTTAATGGCATTGTGTGGGAAATAACATAGATGTTAATGGGGAAAGCAAAGTGAAAAGAAATATTCTTCCCATACAAATAACAAATACAAAACTGGCTATGGCAAGTGTACCCCTTGCAGAAGGAGTATCTAGGGATTACAGAGTAACTATAGAGCACAGCATCAGCAAATACTACCAACCTCCACATAAACCACTATTGGCTCTGTTAAAATTTTAATTCAGAATTGTTTTACTTTAAAACTCCTTAAAAATAACTGAATTGATTATTTCATCATTCATGAGAATGATACCAAAACTCAGTATCCTGAATGGGAAGTAACCCATTTCAGTAGACTTTGGATTAGATTATTACATAAAAAAGACCAAAGCAGTGAAGAAGGAAATCTGCTTCAGCTATGAAAAAGAGTTACCAGAAATATTCTGTGAAAACCTATTCTCTGAGAAAATTTGTAAGAATTAAAAGATTTGGCTTGCTGAGGCAAAGTTCATAAAATCCTTAGACTTTTATACCTGAACCAGAAGCAACTCCCAATCTTTTTCAAAGGTCACTTATCAGTACTAATTGTACCACATAAAAATTTCTGTTGAAAAGATTACTGATGACTATGTTTTTATCTTGCTCCAAATGGATCCCAAACCACCTCCTGTAACACAAAAAAATCTGTCATGCAGGTTTGGATGTTCAAAACAGATCTCTCTCTCTACACTAAGCCAAATCATTGTGCCAACTTGTATGAGCAACACTTCCACATCAGTTCAGACTTGGATCTAAGCTTATCTGTTAATTTCTTTTTCTACATGACAAACAAAACTGTGCACAGCAGCTCATGAGGGTGAAAATTTTTTCATCTTGCATGTGATTTTGCAAAATAGACCAGCATAGCATTACTTTACTAATAAGAATAAATTAACTTTTTTTGAAGTCTCATTAGAAATCATCTTTGAAAATAAAAATATTTTTGAGAGATTATTAGAGACGTGAGCACTGATTTACTCTTAAGACAAGGTGATATTATTGGATTAATTCTTCATTCTGTTCCTGTGGAAAACACCTATTCCTACAGCTCTAGAAAGCATTGAAAAGTTTCTCAGGAAGTAAGTAAAAGACAAGTTACATGTAGTTGTCTAGATTGAGGCTATGCATGTGTACCTCCATCTTATCATGAAAAAGAAAAGTTCCATAAAATGGGATTGATATTTCTTCTTAATCAGACACACACGTTTCAGCAGGTATTCTCCCATCCTTCAATTTCCTTGGTGGTTTTGCAGTTGAGGGAAGAATTTAAATAACAGTGTTCCCTTATTCAGCAAAACTTGTTTTAAGGATTCATTGGCAAGGAAGATTTCTGTGGCCCCTCAGAAAGGAAATGGGGGCCTTTAAGGCCAGGCTGGATGGGGCTCTGAGCAACCTGATCTAGGGGCAGTTGTCTCTGCCCATGGCCAGGGGGTTGGAACTGGATGATCTTAAAGATGCCCTCCAACCCCAACAATTCTATGATTCTTTGATTCTTAGCCATACAAGACTATTTTGACTCGGAAAACAAGCACCTCATAATCTTGAATCCTTTGCAATCAAGTCTGATTTTTTTTCAAACCACCATGGAAAACAAAATACAAATTGTTAAGCTCAGGTTATGACATAAAAATGGGTAAAATAAAGCTGTGGAATATGCTGGACAAACGTCTTGCAAATTTTCACCCACCTAGCTGTATCTTGTTGGGCTGCCTTATTAAAGTGTTATTTCCTACTTGGCAAAGTACTTTTTGCTAAGCTCTATTCTCGAAGAGGACTGTCTGATGACAGCTCAGCTGTAGTTTTTCAAGCCATCAGTCTCACAGGCCAATTATGAATACCTGCTCATTACCCAAAAAGATTTAGCATAGGATTCTTGGAGTGATTCAGAAACTCAAAAGAAATAAAATATTTTTTCTTGCAGCTGTATAATGCTTTTTGAAATTAGTTTCTGCTTCCTTGTCTCACCATTCAGCTTTTCTTTTCAAGAAGTCTGTCCACAGTTTATTCCGAGTGGCTGAGATGTAAATAAGTGCAATCAAGGAATTGCACCACTTGTTAACAATTGTTCTTAAATAAAACCAGAGCTTTGGCAACATCTCACATCCATTTCTTTAAATATAGGGAAAACAGCTTACAGTTAGTTGTGTCTAAAATTAGTAATGCTTTCATTTTAGTAGTTCTTGAATGCCAAGATGCTCTCTCTTTTAATAAATTCACTCGAGGCCAGGAAACATTATTCTTTGTATTTTAAGTGTTTTGGCATTTAGATCAGAGTTGCTTGCTGGGATAAAGTGCAAAAAGCTTCTTTTTATAATTACTTTTGTTTTCAGCCCCTTTTAATGAACAATAAGTGGGAAAAAGACACAGGAGATTAAAAAGAAACAGAGAGAGGAGTCTCTAGTAGAATGACACCAGTATAGACTTGCAGCAGATAATTTAGTTAAGGCACATCTGTGTGGTTTGCTTAGCTGAGCAGAACAAACAATCAGGTGAACTGTCTGAAGCATATTCACATGCTTTCACTGAGACAAAATGAAAACAGCCAGTTCCACAGAGGGTGCTGAACACTGACCCCAAGACGTGGAACAAATAGAAAGTATGATTTATTATAGCATGCGTATTACAGAGAATAGTATATCAAGGAGCAGCAGTGGAAAAATGCTTTTTGATCATCTTTTAGTTCATCCTTTTCTCTCTTGCATCACTGAAAAAGAAATAAACCAGTGCCATTGACCTACAGGCTCCGGGTTTCCAGCTTAAGCAGTAAAACATGTTCTGTGTTGATGGTTCAGTTTGTATGCATCTTCAAGTTGATCAGAGCATGGGATTCTAAGCATTTCCTTTGACAAAATCCTTTTGGATTTTATGTAAAAAAGTCATGTATGCTGATAGACAAAATCCAAAAAGAAGTTTTCTTCCACATTTTTGTCATTTTAGATGTCCCAATATCTTTGTCTGCCACTAATCCTGTTACAACATTTAACATTCATTTCTCATTGGTTTAAATAAATATTTCTTGCACCACCAAGTTTTTTGTTTCACATCACACACAGAGGGCTGATCTCCTCTTTCCCTCATAACTTTAATTCTGGGCAATACTGGTCTACTCTGGACATTTCTCTCATTGTCTGCCTCAGCAGATAAGGGAGTCCCACAGTTTACTATTCTATTTAGTAAAGGGAAAACTTTCACTAACAGTACATGACAGCTGGTGGCATTTCTAGCATGGCTAGTGTACTGTGATCTCTTTTGTAGGAAAAAAAGCATCACTGCACTTACTAAGTCCTGACAAAAAAGCTTGAATAATTTGTCTTTTCACATTTATATTTGGCATGACGTTGATGACTACTGCTTGATTATGTATGTAAATAAAGTAGTGGCCATCATCTTTCTATGATGATGTTGCTCTGAGTTAATGATGAAGTGGGACATGGGGAGAATGTGGGACATGTCAGTGTTAATGAAGATTTATTCAGTAGTGACATTTGATCAAATCTGCTTGGTGAAGTCTTCGGTTTCATTAGTTAAAGACATAATGCAGTCCGTCTGATTAAAGGGAAAAAAAGCAGTGGGGAGCTCACATAAATTACTACAGCTCAATTAGGTGCAGACAGTTTAGTGTGTGTTTATTACCAGTAGAAAGGAAGATTTTCCAATTAGATTAAAAGGTTTTGAAAACAGCTCTTAGTAGTGCACAGTGATTTAGACCCATTGCAAGTACAATCATTGTGAGAAGCTACATTGATTAAAAGTAAGCTGGTAAGTTATGTGCATTGCTTCACTGTTTATCAATGGAGCCCCTGCTGCCTAGGTACAATTTACCTCACAAGATCAATGTCTGGACTTGGCTAATTTTCTCCTTGCCCTGAAGATTTATATGGTTATAAAGGGCATCTACTTCATGGCTGAAAATACCAGGGAGATTTATTCTGGATAATCATTAAGGGAGGGAAGTTGTATCGGTCACCAGAAGCGTACACCCTGGCCATGCTGCACGCTTCAGGCTGGCATCCCTGCTGCAAGGCTGGGTTCAAAGGAAAGACATTTTAATCAGAAAGGAACTTGATTCCAGTGAGGTCCCACAGGCTCATTGTGAAAACTCAAAAGGCCTTTAAAAACAAAGTACACAGAGTGTAGAGGCAGTGGTCAGGCAGTGTTTCTGACAACTGATTGAAGGTATTTGGTGTGCAGTGCAAACCTCTGATTCATGAATCTCAGTCTCTGACAGCACAGAATGTGACTTCCAGCAGTGCTGAGCTAGCTGGGCTCCAGGTCTCCTTTGCCAAAGGATTTTTGAATATGGGCTGCAAAAGGGAGGGGTCATTGTCCAAGGCTCTAAATGATCGATTGTTTCCCATGGGGAAGGCAGGGGGAAGAGGAGCAAAGGAAAAGAAAATTAATTATATTTAAATTCTTTATACTCCTACTGTGCCCTTCAGCTCACACAGAGGCCTGCAGCTGCTTCTAATCCCTCTGTCCCAGAATTGTTTATTGTGAAGACTGAAGGAACAGAGACCAGCAAACAGAGAAATAAATGAAATCATTCTAATTTTACATGTTAAGTTTAAAAATGACAATTCCACACTGACACATTTCTTTTTACCTTGTATGGTAAATAGGCCTGAAAAGAATCCAAATGTTACATCACTGAACTCTCATATATTTACTTCTTTTCCCTGCAACACTTGCACATGCAGCATTTCTTCCCTGTTAATGCAGGTCCCCAAAGTCCAAGTTTAAATCAATGCCATTGGAGATGCTGATGCTGTTCTGACCAATTGCCAGGAAAGCAGAACTGTGCCCTTCCTTTGGGCTCTAACAGTCAGTCCTTTGGGCTTCAGAAAAGTGTGTGTGCACAGGAATGGAAAGAATTGTGGCACAGGATCTCCCACAATAAACTGGGTATGCAGGGATTATTGCCCTTCATTGCACTCACTACAGCAATGCCCCAGTATATGGTTTTTCAAACAAACAGAAAAGCATGTTCTCCCCCAAAAGAGTTCCAAACATTTGCAAACAGGACAGGTAGTTCTTCTGCATAATGATATGTACAAAAAACATTCTATAGGAGCAGTTGTGTAAGCACAGACTGATGCACAAAGGGCAGGTAAGATGTTGGTTGCTTTTTAGAATATGCTTCATAGAAACTGCAACAGTGTGGTACGTATTCATCTGAATAATCCCATGGTTTTACACACATATATTCACTGCATGCCTCTCAGTTACACATTTGAGTCCTAAGAGTCTTAGTTCTTACATCACAACAAGCAGAGTTCATGTGGTTTATAATCAAAGTGCTCTGTCCTATACAGTTAAACCACAGAGCTTTCTCTGGGGCTTCTTTACATTTCACCAGACCTTAACCATAGCTACACTTCAGCAAGACAACCAACCACCAGTTCTCAAAAAAAAAAAAAAAAGGCACATTCAAACCCCTCCAGGCACCCCAAATAGTATCCTTGCAACATCAAATACCTGCTCATGAATAAAACACTGCTACCCTTTGTAATGTAAACACTCTGTTGGTTAGAGAAACTGGGCTTTGGGGTTGTTTACTTTATAATTGGATGGGCTTGTCATTCAAGGAAACAACATTTGTTACAAGCAACTTGACTGTGAATGACTCCTACTATTACACTAAATGCATTTAATTATTACTTATTGGTGCATAGCAACCTTTGGTAACGTTGTAACCCAGCATCCATTTTCACTTAATTAAACTCATTATAACAACATATGCTACATAAATGAGGAAAAAAAAAATAAAATGAGTCAACCTCAAAATTCTATAATTAACTGTAAAAGTAAGGCCATAAGGTAATTATGCAGATTTCCTAGTATTAAACTGGTACTATTACTAATAGGATAAAAGTCTGGGAAAGGCATCGATATATAAGAAGAGGACTCATGCTTTTCATATTAGCTATTAAAACACTCTTGAACAAGGTGAAAGTCATGTCTTGGGAAAAAGGCATCAGCATCCTGTACTGCTCAGCAGCAGAATTTGCTGCATTGTCTTGACTTTCTCTGGTAAAAACAACAACAACAAAACCCCAACAACCAAACCAAAAACCACCCCAAAAAACCCAAAACAACCCCTGGAAATAAAAATTAAATGTATTAGGGGCTAAATATACAGTAGCTGTATATCTAGAAACTGCCTTTGCCCAGACAACTGATGACATGGCATTTCACTATAATTTTTTAGAATACAGCAGTAAAGAAGGTTAAGTAGAGAAGAGTAAGATTTGACTTATTAAACCCCAATAAACCTAGATGATTCTAAAATTACATCTAAGCCATTTCAAACTAAAATCTCTGAACACAATTTGTGTGAAAGGTAGTGTACCACACATCATTTTGTTTTAAATTTATCAGCATTGTGGTCTGACATCATTGACACCAAACGTTTAGAAGGGACATTTTCAAGATCATGTGTGTGAAATGCATATCCTCAGATACTTTTCCTTCTAACAGGATTTACTTATGCAAGATTAAACTTCACCCCCCACAAAACCCCTTTCTCTTTCCTACTGTCATGAGGTCAGAGCTAAACTGCAGCTCCTCAGTACTTCTAATGAAGATGTTTTACACATCACAGCTGCTTGCTTACTCAGCAACAGCCTGGGCTATCTGGAGGCCAAAGATAAGTGCTCAAGGATTACCTTTAAAACAATCCCCCCAGTTCTTTTGTCACTAAGAGCAGAAAGTTGGAACAAAAACTGAGCTGTAATCCTCGCTTCTGTGGGCTGGCCAATTTTTAACAATAGAAGGTGAAGAAAAAAAAGCCCTTGAAAATCAGTATCAAAGCACAACCATAGTGCTGCTCCTGCTGCAAGGTCAGGGTACCTACTCCAAATCCCTTTCTCACTCAACTCTTTTGTCAATTTTACTCTGGCTCAGACTGCAAGGAATTGTACAATGGGCATATTTTTGGTTTTGTTTTTACAAGAAAAATCTGTCACAAACACCTTCAGTCCCAGGTGCTGCTGTCCTGTTGTCCTGTACCTTGTAATGAAGAGACAGCTGAGAGCAGAGAGGTGTTCTGCACCCTATGCCTAGGCTCCTGGGGAACCAGGCAGCCCTTCAGAACAACTGTTTATTATTTTGGCTACATCCACAGGGGTGCACAGCACTGGGCTTTGGACTCCTGAGCCCCTGTTACCCACAGGTCCCATCACTGCTCCCAATTTACAGGACCATTGCTGCACAAAAAACTGTTTGAAGGACAGCATTTTCCCTTCTTAAAGGGGAAATCTCTTAGGAACAGTCTGACTTCATTTTGCCTCCCCAGAAAATTAATCTTTTGAATTCGTAGCACATATCACTGGGAGGTTTTTAAAGGAATAAGATATTCAGGTTGTTACAACTACAACTGCAGCCACATCCACTAGTCAGAGCTGGTTTACACAAAACTCAATTTTCCACATTGTGCCAGTATCTTTCAGGGGCTGTAAAACACAGTGTTGCAATCCTCTAAATTTGTGGTACCTATTAGTAAAAATTTTTTTTATACCATTAGTAAAAATAAATTTTTACATTCATGCTAAAAATCCAATAGTGTACTTGAGGCACCAAAGAGGAAATGAGAACTAAAATTTAAAAAATTAAAAAATGTTTAAAAAGGCAGCAGCAGAGGAATTGAAAGGATAGCATACAGCCAAAACACAGTGTATTACCATGGAGTGACAAACTCCTTGAACCATTAATCCTGTAAGAAGTTATACTCTTATGAACTTAATATTTTAAACTTTGCCTACAACAAGCTTTGTATAAACTGTATCTTGCTTGTACAGACTTAAAACTTAAGAGAAAATGCACAGTAAGACTACATGCCTATTCAGCAAAGAAATTCAAACCTTGATTTACCATCTGAAGGGCTGCAAGGTCACTTAGCTGCTGAGTGCTCTGGTGTATTTCTTACCCTGGAAGAGCTCTCTAGGTTAATGGGTAAGTCCCATTAGATCAAAGTCCCAAAAGATCAGTCCATCCTAAATGTCACCTCAAATCAGGAAGTGCTTACTCAGTTCTGTCACTGGGGAATGGCAAGATTGGTGTGGAGCACTGCACACTGAGATTCCTAAAGGTCTGCTGGCTGCATCTGCCATGCACATAGGAAAGCATCTCAAGGTTGTTCTCCTGCCACCACTATTTATATGCCACCAGTGCTCACATGCCCTTTTTAGCACTCTAGTCACAAAAGACAAACGTGCAATCAGATGGGCAATTTTATTTGTAGGTTGTGGGTTTTGGGTTTTTTTACCTGTACTTTTGCAATCTGTCTCATGTGTTGCTCCATTTTGAACTTTCAAATGCAGTCACCAAAGCAAGGGGGAAAACTGTCACTGGCAGGAAACACCAACAGCTTGTTTGGAGTATTACCAGTCAGGATGCTTTTCTGAAAATAAATAAACACATAAATAAATAAGCAGAAATAACAGATATATTTAAAATTTTACAACAAGCTATTAATTCTGCACAGCAGTTAATTATTCTAATATTTTATATAAAAACCCCAGCTCTTTTAAAATAAATGAGATCATTACACAAGTCTCTTAAATCTTGGCAGAGATGTTTTGACAAAAAACTTTTGCTTCCAACGTCACAACACTAGATCCTATTATTAACACCAATGAGAGCTGCTGTACTAAGAAATCTGTTGCTTCTTTTTTGTGGTGTTTAGGATAACAGAAGTCTTTACCATCAAGTTAGGTATGCTCAGAAAAAGAAACCTGGGATACGCCCCCCAGGAATGTTTACAAAAGCTGGCTGTAAACTAATTGCCCATACTGAAGACAGAGAGCAAATGCTTTGACTTTGTGCAGAATTACAGAGCTACACGATTTCTGTAATCTGATCTGGTGGGAGGTGTCTCTGCTCATGACATCAGATGATCTCTTAAGGTACCGAAAAAACCCAAACCGTTCTACGATCCCGTAATTCTAGGATTCTGTGTTAATTAGAAAAGAATTCTGAGAAATATCATGTTTAGTTTTTCCTCTGAGAACAGAGGAAGTAAGGCAGAACAACCGGCAAGGAAGAACAACCATCTGACAATAAGGAAAAGTTCAGAGGAGAGAAAAATTCTTGCAAGAAAATTTTTCTTTATCAGTAAACTCTAACGACAGCTGTTTTGAGCATCAGGGGGAAATGACCATGAGTTTCTCCTTTGGAAGGAGCTTTCAGCTTTTCTCTGTCAGCAATGCACTAATGCTGGACTAAATCGTGAGACAGAAAAAAAGAGACTCCCTAACTCTAACTTTTCTCAACCTGAATTAAAGAATTGCTTTCACATTCTCTCTAGTTCATTATAAAGGAAATTCTTTGAGGTCGAATTGCATCCCAGAGATTCATCCTGCTGCCGTAGGTAGTTAGTGAACCATATCAAGATATTTGTGTGTTAGGCTTGGCTGTAAATCTTTACTCAGAATTACAAACCAGCCTAAAATTAGCAAAATGTATAAGGCAGCCCAGAAAGCAGAGATGGTGACTTGAGTGGTATGTCCTGTAGTCAAGGGGTTTGAGCAGAACTACTGCTGCTGAAGGAACTTTGAGACAATTATTCAGAGATTTCTCCTGCAGTTTAAAGTCTTAAAAATTAACCAGTTGTTTTGGATGTTTTCACAAGGTGCCTTGATACTCAGAATCTTCCACTCTTAATCACCTTCTCCTAACCACACCTCATTTACAAGTGTTAAGAAATCCCCAGGGCTCACTTTCTTTCCTTTTGGCTCCTATATATGAAGAGCTGCCTACCTTTGATATACAGAAAACAAGTTAGAGAAATCTGAGGTTCAGCTGCCAGGCCAGTGATGCTGACTGCAGCTGACAGTCACTAAGCTTTGCTGACATTAGATGAAAAACTACAGAAACAATTAAATTCTTTTCTTAGGTAGAATCTGTTAGAAATACAATGTGGATGTTTTGCAGTAATAAAGACAGGTTGGAATAGCCAAGCTACCTTAAAAAATAATAACTTTGTAAATGGATAAGGAAACAGGGAAATATTTTTGATTAAATTGGGTGATGAGGAGACATACCTAGTGTCAGTATGTCCAAACTTTTAACCAAAAAGAAAAAAATTAGAAAATAAAGATTTTATATGCCTTTGCCTTCCTACACGACTCCAGTAGGGCAGAAGAAAGATGCATTTCAATCTAAAGCAGCCTAAGAAACCTAACAGTATGCTACATAACAAACACTACTTAGAGAAAAGTTGGATGTTCAGGAAACAAGTATTAAAGTCAACATTTCCTTACAGGGAACATCAGGCAAAAATCATTGTTATTAGATTTGCTCTGCAGTACTGGTTGTTTGTGGTAGTTGAAGGTAAATAATGAGTTTTCAGTGGTTCAATCCATTTTCCAAATATTCTTTAATGCTATTTTAGCCTGTTTAATTTAAATGTTTCTTGAACTTGTTTATTTTTCCGCTTTCCTAATAAATTCAGAATAAGACCTTCATAATCATAATTGTTTCCAATAGTAACAGAGTGTTCATTGCCCTATTTTTTAGGGAGAAAAAATAGCCTGTTGAGAAGTCAGCCATGTAGGTTTTCATTTGTATGCAGCTTCCCAGTTCCTTCAGTATACCTCCACAGAAAGAAAACACATCTGAAAACAAATGGAAATTAAATAAATGACTTTAACCATCCCCACAACAATTATATGTATTTTTAGATGAGTGAAGGATTCTGCTCTGAAATTAGTTAAAAAAATTATTTAGCCAAGTATCATTTACTTTGATTGCAGATATGAATGCACAGGTGGGAAATTGTGAGTACATTACTGCTTTCTCCACCACGCAGAATAAAAGCCCTCACTGCCTATTGAACAAAATAAGACTGAGTATATTTCTACTTTGGAGAACATGCTGGAAAACAATCATCTATTTTTAATTTTAAGACTTTTGGCAATATAGTAATACCATCATAGATTTCCTAATTAGACACAGAGGAGATGATGACAGACTGCCTCATTGCTGCAAAAGTCCTCGTTGTCTGGATGGCAACAGGATTTTGAAAAGTAACATTAAATGTTCTCTTGAGGCTGATATCCTTGAGCAATGAGCTTTGCTGTAAAGTAAACATGAAAGTACCACATTAGAAATAGAGCAGCTGGATCAAGAGCTGGCACAAACAATACAAAACTCTGCCACAATCTTGACTTTATAATCCCTTGGCAAGCTGCTGGGCAGAAGGGAACACCTATACCTAGTGCACACATTTTTTTCCAGTGTTTCTTTAGGGAGAAGCATTACAAACTGCTCACCAGAGGTGTTATTACTTATATCATGCTGCTCTGGGTTGTATATTGATGATTTTAAATACTGCTGAAAAATGCAAAAGCTTGGTGCTTCTGAAACTCAGATACCACATATTTATGATGTGTATTCAGGACTCTGGCAGAGAAATCCTCTTTGAGAACCCTGAATCCTAGAGGTGATTCTTCAGGCGTGAGTTAGCAGATATGTAGGCTAGAACAAATAATGATGTTTTTCAAGGAAAAGTGAAAAAGAAAAAAAGACAGAAGTAGTGGGTGGGTGGGTGTCAGGAGGATGGGGTCAGTCTTTTTGCAGTGGTGCTCAGTGACGGAACAAGAGGTTGTAAGCACAAACTTGAACATAGGAAGTTCATTCTAAACTTGAGGAGAAAATTATTTATTTTGAGGTCAGCAGAGCACAAAAACAGTGCCTAGGGAGCTGGTGGAGTCTCTGTCTCTGGAGACATTAAAAACCTGCCTGGATATCATCCTGTGCAACTTACACTATGAGAACGTACCTAGGGGATTGGACTAGATGATCTCCAGAGGTCCCTGCCAAGCCCTAACATTCTGTGATTTGTATTTTACCATCAATGCAATTTGCTAAGTTTAGTTATACCAGTGACTTCAGACATTTTGTGTTCCTTATTCACAGTACAACAGGACTTTAATCATACCATTAAAAATACATCCAGGAGGAGCAAGAACTGAGATCAGAAATCGTAGTGAAAAAGAAATGCAGTCAGAATAAAAAAGGAGGAAAGAAAGTAAGCAGGGAAGAAAGAAATCTTAGAGCAGCAAAAGTTCTGCACTGATAGTTACTTGTTCCCAGGAAGAACTCTGAAAAGCTGTATGAAAAAATAATGACACAGAATATAAAAGGAATAAATTGAAAAAAGTGTAGTGGTAACCAAAATTACAGTACTAACAAAGAAAAAACCAACCAACTAATGAGGGTAATCATCATCATCCATTTTTAAGAAAATTAATGGGAAAGATCCCTTCACCCAGAGTAACCAAGCAGTCCTGTGTGACTGCCTCAGTGCTTATCTCACCAATTGGGAATATTAATTGAACAGCACGAAGAAATCAGAATTATAACATAAGCTATTGCATGAACATTGCACCAAATGACTGGTTTGGAAACACCTATGAAATTATTTTGACTTGTTCATTGGGAAGACTTTAAGCTCTGTACTCCTGTACTCTGTCTATCAGTAACTTTTTACACCAATTTTCATTCAAGGCCATGACACCAAATACAGGCTGTGTAACTGCAAGTTGATCACTTATTAACTGCAGTTGTGTGGAATATGAGAAATTTTTATTGGTGATTTGCATTGGAGCCCTGAACAAAGTGCAGGGTTTCTGAATACAAAATCATGAGAACTGGCAGTTCTTCTGTAGGAAGCATGGCTTAGCATACATTTCATTTCATTTTAAACTTCAGAGACAAAACAGCTCAACTGAAGTTCATAGATGTGTTCTCCTTTGAATATTTTCTAGAACTTTAAATGAAAATACAGACTAATTGGTTTTTATGTGCAAATGAAATTCCACTTTACTGAAATTGCACCTATTACACATTAAGAATATTTTGAAAAATATCTCACCTACTTCTTTATACCACTATTTTTTTTTCTAATTGCATATAACTGTATATAATTAATGTGTATACACACACACATCTTTTTTTCCTCCTGGGATTTAAATGTGTCATTCCAGCCTTTGAAAGATGTTCTTTATTAACTCACCTTTGCAGGTGCAGACCCTGGTGATTAACATTCAGTCTTAACTCTAAATTCAAACTTCTAGTCACAGGTCAACTTGGTTTAGCAAAATTAACACTTCATAAACTAAAAAAAAAAATAAAATAAATAAATGACAAATTTACTTTGACTTAAGAAAACTGATTTTTTTATGGCACTAATTGGCTGAATTCACTGCTGGTTAGATTATCAAGTGTGCTTGAGTATTTAGAGATGACTTTAAAGTCTCATGTGGACTACATAGAGTATAGATTTATAAATATAGATAGAGTTCATAAGTATTGGAAGTGAATGTAAAAATGGATCCAATTTACAGAAGGATAAATGCGTCTCTTGCAGCATGCTGTCAACACTCAAGTCAAAGATTTGGGATTTTATGATTGGGCAGAGATAGAAAATAACAGGTGTGAGACTATATTTTTAATATGATTATCCACTTAGCATAAAGAAAAAAAACCAAACAAGTCAAACCAAACCAATAGGTCAGTAAGTAGTATAAAGAGCCTAATAAATAAAAATGGTGCTTGATGCTTTCTCTCTCTCCCTCTTGGAAGTATAAAATCAAAATGGGATTTTAAAACTAGCTAATTTTAAAAACTAGCTAACATAACTCAAAATCACATTGCATCTTGCAACCAAGGGGTTTTTTTACTGGGCAAGTATCCATGTGTGTTTTACAGATAGCACAAGTGAGGTGATTTTATTAGGATGGCAGAAAAATTGTTTTGTTGCTGCCTGCATGAAATCAGTTTGGAATTTAATCAAACTTCAAGACAATAAATTGTGTTGATGCTGAGCATGACTGAGAAATTTGGACAAACTCTTAAAGAAGTAGGGAAGGTTTACATGGCCTCACAAGTACAGCTGTTTCCCCTGCACAAAAGTGCACTGTATGGAAATTCAGCGTGGATGATGCCCACTGCCAATGATGTCCATAATTCTGGAATTTGGTCAGAGACATGATCTAATGTGGGAAACAGTGAATAACAACTTACAACTGAAAAATACTGATATAAATACCTAGAGCATTTTTATTCAAGTGTTTCAATATTAATTAGAGCCAGTATCCTAGAGCATTTTTAAACTCTTAGAGACTGTACACAGGGAAATGGTTTGTCTAACCTGAACTGAACTACTATAAGCTGAGTAAATTAATACTAAAGACTGTCAGAGAACTGTAAATTTACCATAAGATCTTTCTTTGATCCTCCAGATTTGCATTCTACTTTCTTATTAAAACTAAGCCAATGAAAGATCAGCCCAGGAAAATTCAGAAATATGCAATCAGTAAGCTCTCTGAAATTAAGCCCTAGAGTTTGCAATCTTTGCAGAAAATTTAAAAATAAAAACCTAAAAAAATTGTAAAAAGGGGGCGGGGGGGTAGAAGAGGGAGGGAAATGCTTTGATATTTGACATTTCAATCCTGTTAAAATTTTTCCCCAGTGAAGTTTTTAAAAATTCAAGCAAGAGCTGCATTGTATTATTTATTACCTGACTGGATTTGCAGTTAAAACTAATTTGAATGGGACCTTTAGGTATAGGTGACTGCCTTCCTTATTAGGCTCCATATATTTTGGGGGGTTTGTACTTAAGAATGATCTTCATTACACAACCATTGGTTCTGCATTAGCTGATAGAATTTTCCTTCACTGACCACATAGTGCTGCACTGCTGAAGCAGAGAATCTTCTCCAGGGTCTGTAAATATGTTTCTCACTTACAGCTTTCTGAAACCAAGTATAGACAATGCTGTCTCTTAGTATCATAAAAAAGAGAAGGACTGGAGAAATAATGATAAGAAGTCAAGGTACAAAGAGCCAGAACTCTGCAGAAGCAACATGTTCACAGAACAAGAGCCAGAAAATAACCTTATTCTCTCCTTCAAGGTCCAAACTTTAAAGGTTCTCTTGGTAAGACTAGGAAGGCTTCAGGCTTCACAAGGAGGAACTGGAAAGTATTAATTAAAGGAAACAAACCCCACTCTCCTGAAATGAACATCTGGTCTGGATTTCACACTTAAAAGGATTATGTCTATTAAGAGTGTAAACAGAAATCTGCTTGAATCTTCCAAATCTCACAAGAAGGTACCTTGGAAAGATGTTCCCCACTCTCATTAACATCTTGCTTTCTTACATATACAATTACTAGTACATCCATAAGCACATCCATTTCTCAACCCATTTCAGCCATCCAGTTCTCTCACACTAAGTGTAAAACCCACATTTCTCAACCAATGCCAATTCTTAGCATTATCACTAAGACAACACAGGCACCATATTTTCTTCTCAGCAAATATGTTGGAAGCAGATGAGCTCCCATCTGCCATTTTGCTAGAGAACTTACCCTATATACAATGCAGAAGCAGATGCATCACTGCATCTAATGCAAACTAATTCCAGGTGCCTATCAGCTACCCAGAAGCACCAAAAAAAATAATCCAGCATCTCAGAGGAACAGGTAGAGTAACAGAATGACTCCTCTGGAAACAGTCTCAGCATCCTAGAGCATATGGAAGTAGTTTCAGGTTGCATGTGGATAGGAACATGTTAATAGCAGCAATAATCCCATAGAGCAAAACTTTGCTGTTTCACATTCAAAAATCACCACATTTGTGAGACACTGGGTATCTTTCCAGCATGCACAGTACAGCTTTGGGGAGCCAGGAACTTCTGGTTTCTAACTAAGAAGCTGAATGGAAACAGAAGAACAAAAATCACCTCCAGGGCCAGCTCCCAAAACAGTTACACTTTCAGAGCTCAAGCCCTACAAGACCATTTGCAACTGTAGTGAGTGAGCTTGGTCCCCTGATAGGTTTGTTGTTTTTTTTTTTTGCTAGTAAATCTTCACACAAGTAACATTTTCCCTCATGTCTAGTCAGCTAAAAGTCCACATTTAAGCAGCAGCAGTATCTCAATTAGAAAAAACTCCAGTCCACCAGCAACGTGACACCTCTACAGATGAGGACAGTAACTTTCTTTGGACCCTTCAGCTATGGCAGCTTGTAACATATGATTGGGTTTTAACTTCAGGACAGTCAGAGCCTAGGTTCTGCATGTCAGAAATGCTACCTGAAATTTCACGAGTTGTTAAGGTTTAGCATTTCATTTTCACCATGGCAAAAGTCCTGTGTGAAAAAAAGGAAGTGCTTGCCTGGTACAAAAATATGGGGGGAAAAAAGCCTGTAGAGGGATCAAGCAGCAGCATAAAACTCAGTTTGTGATTGAAGAACTGTCTCTGTATGTTTCATGAAACTGTCTTCTCTGACATATACATGCAGAACTGTAGTTTAAAAGAGATACATCACATTAAGTATTTAATTCCCTCAAGATATATAAAGAGAATGGCATATACAATATCAGACAGGTTCATTTTCTGCCCTACAAAAACCACTCTGCTACACTGGTGGTACAGGATGTTTCTGAACTTGTTTCTTCTGGCATTCCACCTGTTCTACATTTCCCAAAACTGAAAACCTTTACTTCATATTTACCCCTTGTAGAACAAGCCTAATGATATCAAGTCTGCAAAACTATAAAATTACTGACATCTTAAAAATACACTAGATTCCAAAACAATCATTGTCATCACTGTGTATCATCACAAGTTTTAGATAGCACCATATTTAAAGAGAATCACTAAATGAATAGAAGGACCATTTACAACATGCACCATGACAGAATTACATTGCTGGAAGGAAAAAGCTGTCAGAAGATGTCAGGGACATCTACTCAACTCATCTGGAAGGAGAAAAGGGAACTTGTTGCAGCTCACTAGAGATGTTCCTACCCCACACAATCTTCCTGACAAATCAGCATTTCTCACCCTCCATCCACTGGTAGCAGTAGGACCATCTGTGGTCTGGGCACTGACTTAGTTTTGTTTGAGATTTCTACCTACCTATTGGAATGGAAATACCATTTTCACAACTAATGGTAGTCTGGTTTCAAGACAAGGCAGAGAAGGGAAGACTTGTTGCATCCTGGCAAGTGTCCAGTCAAATTTTCACACCGTAAGAGGGTTGAGCTCTCATAAACTGGAGCTGGAAATGCTTTTTGAGTAACAATTAAGCCCAAAACTTCAGTATTTATTGCAACAGGAAGGCAATCTCTTTTTGCTATTAACAGTTTTACCCTAATACAGCAGGGGCTCAGAAACTGTTCGGAGCAAAGTTAGTAGGAAAGACTGGGAATATAATGCCTGGTGAAAGACCAAACTGCACAAGTCTCTTCCCAGTAGTGTTTCCAGATCAGGTAATGGTTTTGTGGCAGAATTAAACCACATTGTCCACAGCTTGCCCTTCTTCCTACACAAGCAATAAAATGGAGGGAAAGCAGTTAAGAACCAAGGCTTTTAATAGATGCAGTTTCCAGGAAATGTTTAAGATGTACATTAAGGAAAACATTTTTTAAATTATCTAGTGAAAACCTGGTGCTCTAAGGTAACAACCTTCCCCAGAAATCTGCCTCAAGAAAAATATGGAATTGTAGCTATTGCTCCACTTTGACAAAGAAATAGCGTGAGTTCCTAGAAATTTCAGCTCAAACTGTTGTCTTCCCCTCTTTAATCTCAAAACGCTTACATTCCTGAAAATATCTGTTAGCCTCAAAGAGACCTCAGACTGGACATAAATGTTCAGTATTTTGGTGTAAACAGGATGGAAAAACGTTAAATGAAAGTATTCTGTGGGACAGCATTTGGCTTGCTGTATGATTTTCATATTTTTAAATGTATTTTTATGCTGTGGTTGCTGACCATAGCCAATAATTAAAACAAAAAGCTAGGAAGTTCATGTTTTCTTATAAGCCCATAAAATTTTAAAAATTATTTTGCCCTCTAGAGCAACAAGCAGTGTTAGAAGTCCATTTCTATACTGCCACTTTCAGAAACTTGCTTTGTTTTTCCAGCTGATGCCAAGCCACGAGATTAATTTTAATGCTTTAAGCCACAAAGCATTAAATATGGCAATGAATCAATTCTTCTAACAGTTATATTTTGCATGGTACCTCCAAAAAAGAAAAAACCCCATAACATAGCAAACATTAAATTAATAATTCTACCTGCAATAAAGCTCACACTACAGCACTGCAAACATTCATTGCAAATAAACACTTCAAAAACCTGTTTTCTACTTTCCTTAGAAAAGCAAGATTTTTTTCCTACCAACATCTCATTAACATCCTTGTTTAAATACAACTACTTGACTTTACTCCAATGCACACAAAAAACTCATATGGCATGCAAAAACTTACAAACCTACATTCTCAAAATTATGCTGTCACAAAATATTTATCCCCAGTTGGACTAAATTACAATGACAGATACCCTCCCATTTTGCTGTAAAATATTCCAAAAGTTTCTTGCTCTGAGCATTAATACACAGTTCATGTTAATATACCATTAATATATGAGCCAGGCAGAGACCCCTTTGTTCAGGAAAGTAAAACTGCTCCGGGATAAATCAAGTCCAGTCACAACTTTATCTTGCAGGACAGCAGTGAGCACAAGCAAGTTACTGTTACTGTCAGGCAAGGAAATGATTATTATCACTCAGCCATACAAATATGATCAGAAATAAATTACTTGAAAACAACCAATTTAATTTATAGGTAAGCTGAATCAAGGCCAAATGCATAGCAGAATGAAGGAGTGAAATATGTTTTCAGGTAGTTCTCTCTTGCTGCATTTTAAATAAGAGTTATTTTCATGAAAGAGCAGCTGATGTTTGCAGAGCTCTGTAACTCACAATAGTGTAACAGTCACAGTAAAAAAGAATAATTACCCCTTGTACATAAATGGTTCTCTGTATGCTTGTACAGTCTTTCAGAGCTCTGGGACAAAATAGTTGAAGCGTCATAAAAATAATCCTGTGATATTACAAATTCTGAATAGGCAAAATGAATAGATGGAGAGCACACAGAATAATACATCTGACAAGCATTACCATGTCATCCTTTTACAGGTTTTACTGAATAGCTACTGCATGATGCATACAGCATGACAGTCAATTTAAGGGCTGAGTGAGCTGCAGATAAGGATCTACAATCAGAATGTTTTAAAATTAACAATAATTTTCCCCTTTCACTCATTAATGCTTTGATTTTGTGCTTCGCTTCTCCCAATTTTAACTGCTAGTAAAAACATTCAAGTAACATCTCCCTTTTGACAACAATGATGCAAATTTAAACCAGCATAGGCTTCCAGGAGAGCAAGAGAAAAATTATTAGCATTTTTAAATTTTATTTTAACAATTAAGTTATGTGCATTTTCTAAGAATAAAGTTTAGCAGTTGAACAAAGTGCCTATTGTAATTCTAGGCAGCAATAAAAAAAGCTGCCTCTGGGAAGGAATTTATTAAACTTGTCCCCCCCCTAGATCCACACTAACTCAGAATTACACAGCATGCAACCCATGTCCAAAAGAACATGATTTGCCTTTCACTCAGATGCTTCCTGCTGCTGGTGAAACTTAAGCTGTGGTCCCTGAAAAGGTTCAATTTGAGAATTATTGCACTGCCATGGTTACAAGGTAAAATATATGGTAGGCTCAGGGGGCCACCAAAGGAAACTGGGAGTCTGAGAAGAAAAATGACCACTCTATTTGGAATTATATAAGTGTATATATATATATATACACACACACATATGTATATGGACTTTTGCCACATACCTGTACATTTTAACTGAGTCTCATAGACATCATAATAGTGACATGATTCACCTGCAGTGCACTGTGTAGTCCAACTGTTTGTAACATGTTAGTGTTATCTACCAAAGACATGAGATTTTTTTACTCAACAGTTCATAAGTAAAGCAACCCTGTCTTATAAAAAAAAAAAAAAAACACCAACCCAAAAACAACAACCAAAAAACCATGGGAGAACTTCCTCTAGAGAAACTATGCATTTTTTAATATGTGACAGAAAACATACATTCATTACTGCTGTAACTGCATGCTGTTACCACTTCTTGTCATATTGTCAGCACCTCCAGTGTAACAGAAGAGTTATTTTAAACCTGGTACTGTAAATCAAGGTCCTCCCTGGATTTTCTCCAAATGTAGGCAGAAGAATTGAGTGGTAGCTATCAAACAGAAAACAAGGCATTCTTTCTAATGAGAGAAGAGAATGAACCAGGCTTTGGGGGGTCCTGAAAGGCCTCCCTTCCTGTATTAGATGACAATCTGTGTGCTGTAAGTGGCAGGATCTGGCCCAGAGTGTCTCCCACTTTGGGAATGTGCTACCTAAGAAGGGGTAGGGAAGAAGGGTAGGAAGTTATTCATCATCCACCCCTACACTTTGAGTGAATTGCTAAAACACAGATTTCAATCACCCAGAACTTGAGAGCCAAATCTCATAATTATGAAGGACAGTGTTCAGAATTGCAAGTGATATCCTCAGGAATAAGAATTTATATGACTGAGTATCTGAAGGAGCAGGCAGAGTCTTTGCACAGCCCCTACAAATGCAGCAGTGAGAAAGTAGTTCCTGAAAATAAGACAGAATGCTACCCTATGAGAAGATAATCTATGTCTCACACATGCCTGGGATCTAACATCTGTTACAGAAATTAACAAGATTTTTTACAGGTTATCCAAATAACCTGTAAAAATAGGTTATACATAATATTACATAATATATATACATGACATATACATAAAATATCTTTTGTATATGGTACAGAATGTTTAAATTTTGTTTCCCCCTTATGCATATGTACAGGCATAGAAAAATTACTAAAATGTATTTGATACAGAGCTTCCATTCAGTCTTCAGGTACTGTGCAGTACAAAGAAGTGACAGATATGCTTTCCTAGCCTACTATCCTTTCTGAATGATCCTCTCAGACACTTTACCATTTACAGTCTGCAGTTAAACTTCTCCATATCTTAAATTCCTTATGCTGTTATGCACATCAGTCATTCATGGTTTTTCTCAAATCTTTTCCTGCTTGACTACATTTTTTTCCTTCTCTCTCTTTTTTTTTTTTTTTTTTTTTTTTAATATTCTCCTGTCGTTTTCTTTTTAAAATATGAAGTGTGTAGTACAAAATATTGAGGCAAAATATGAGCCCAGGAAAAATGTAGTAGAGTGGGTTTTAACTTTCCTGATAGCTGTGAGACTCTTCATAAAAGGTGCTTATTTTTTTGTTGCAGCCTGCTGAATTTAGTGGTATAAAATACAGAAATTCTAGATGGAAAACAGAATTGAATTCAGAATTTTAAATGGTGGGTTGGGGGTTTTTTTCAGTTTCTGACATGTTTTCTCATATTTCAAGAACTGTATTGAACGTTGAAATGTCTTCCAAAGAGTACTTCAACTGATGTTTCAAAATCTGGGGTTATAACTGGAAAAAGAAGCATATTCTCCCTTGCTGATAAAAATTTTAAAGGTTGCAAAAGTTTTAGAGGCAAATTCTATAAACTGGTTAGACAACAGATTTTGTCATTGCCATTCCTTCTAACATTCAATAATACTTGAAAAAGTTTCAGAAGTTCCTTATAACTAAATACAATTTTATACACATTTTTATACTTATTTCTACAACAGGCAAAATTGTTATGCAGAGCAGAAATTCTTATAGCTTTGACAAAACAAATAATTTAGCATGTATTATCACACTGCTTCAAAACAGGCTAGTACACAACCTATAAATCTGCGTACAGATCACTTTAAAATCTCTTAAGTTAGCAAACTTAAAGACAACTAAGATAAACTAGTTTCACATACAGGAATCTGAATCCATTGTAAATATCATGTAATTTTTATCCTGAGTATATGTATCCAGTAGCAGAACCACTGAGAAGAAAAAATGATCCTGGAAGTTGGTAATCAGACAAACTAGAAGCCTGAGCAGTAAAAAATACTTTTCTTAAAAAGCAATTCAAAGAAATTTTGGTCTGAATGACATAAGGAACATTTCACTGGGGTCCTGCTGAGTTTCCATCAGAAATTACCACAACTTGTAAACCCAAAGATCAGGCAAAACTTCTACAAAGGTAGGAGCAAATTACGTTGCATCTACAGCACTTCTTCCAAAAAATTTTTAGAAAGCATCCCTATAGCAAATGTGATTTTAAAAAGTTACATTGGCATGTCATCATTCTAGATGCTTCAAAAAATTCTTACAAGTATGAAGGCATTTTAGGTGATGAATTTAAGCATGTTATCATGTCACAGTTAAGCTACTCATTTTTCATTCTTTCAGAGCATACTTTAAAGCATTTGTTCACAATGTATTACAACATTTATGACAATGCAATATTTCTACAATATAACACTATTTCTTTGAGTGACAGACATTTTAAACCAAGATGGAATTTAGGCAAATGGAAGGATTTGTATCTTACAGGTAGTGTGCAGCTGGTGCTACGCTTGCCTTCCTGAAATGGAAGGACTAGAGCAGTAAGCTACAATTCATTTTGTTCATAATAAAACCTGCACTGAATAAATCCCTATGTCCCAACTAACTACAAAAGCCTGTTTAATGAAATGCATATTTTTGAAGACTCAGAGGTACTGTAGTATTTGCACTATTATTTAAGAACCATTAAAGGGGAGACAGTAACCCTGTTAAACATTTTATTTACTACATCAACTACTGTTCTTTTACAATACTATCCTATTAATTCAGCACCAAAGCAATGCTACACTTCAATGGATAGCAGGACGTTTTTCTGGAAAGGAGAAAAAAAGGTTTCTGGCAACAAGCCTACCTCAGCTACATGAATTATAAGGGGTTTAAAATAATTTGCTGTCTCTAGGTCTCTCTAACCTTGCAAGGAAATTTTTTAAAGCTTTTCAGAAGCAAATTTACCTAAATGTAATAGAAGTTCCAAATCTTGGATTTATACTTCCCAAAGTACCTTTTTGCTGTTAGCTTATGGTTTTAATGGCAATAGGAAATTAAGCCTTTACTCAAACTATTTGAAATAACAGCACCTCGATACAGGTCTGTAGATTAAAATACTCATTAGCTAAGTGAAGTCACAATGTGAAGGTGATTTTAAAGGCAACAGAAAGCAACTTGAAGCTTGAACTGACTTGTAGGTGTACCCTGGGCAGGAGAGGTGCTGATTCAGAATTAATAGCTAACCATACACTGAGGGTAACAGGCTGCTCCCTGAGGCTGAGGACAGCTGATGTGACTGCTCTTTCAACCCCAGGCAAATGGATGTCTGTCAGAGGCCCAGGATCTACTTCAACAGCTCAAAGAGTGCTGGTATGAATTTTGGACAAATTAATTGCTTCGAAAAATTCTGTAAATTGTAATCAGATTTCCAAGACTACAGCTAGACATAGAGTTTACATTTAGATTTTTGACCTTTTATGTCTTTCTCAAACCTCTGTTATAAAAATGCCCTTCAGGTACAATCAGGATCTAAATCTTCCTGGATTTTGAAGTTATGATAGTCAATAGAAATATTTTCTTTTTTAAAATTTTTAGTAAAAAAAAAATAATTTTTAGGGTATATATCCTCACATGACATTTGTTAGGAAATAGAAAAAAAGCCTGAGTGCCTGTACATCCATGTCTGTTCTGATGGCAGGAAGTAGTTTGTAAAAAACAAACATTCTCCCCTGTGAGGGAATGTACAAAGCTAAATGTTCTCATAAATGTTCTCATCTGACATATCTGCCTGTTATGATGTTAAATATTATGAAGTGTACTAAGGACATAGCAGAAATAATAGGTAAATTTTTACTGAAAACAGAATTAAAGGAAAAAAAAATTAAAAACATGTCCATTGTGGATTCCTGCTCAGAATATCCCCTCTGCTCCCTTTCCTCCCCTCCTAGCTCAAATGGCATGCTTAATTAAACAGAGAAGGCCTTAGAGTAATTCCAGGTTAAAGACTGCATCTGTTAATGGTTTGTTGCTATCTTGACACTGAATAGAATTTTATCAATATTTTACCATGTTAAACTTTTCAACTTGCTATTATGAATAATAGGAAACTCTTTTATAATTCTCATTCTTCTCCACTCAGTATTTCTTTGCCTGATTTCTATTCTCTTATTTCTTTGCCTCTTAATCCATTTAATCTAACCTACTCACTCATCACCAGCCCCATGCTGCTTTTTGTTTAATTTTCATTTCTAGTAATTCATTTACCTTTCTTCCAGTCCTCACTTCTGTAGAGAGATATCTGTGAATATATAAAGCAAAATCCTGGTTTCATTGAATTTGATAACACAGCTCTCACTGATATCAGCACTGCCAAGATTTTATTTGCGTACTGATATTTCATACGAAAGTTCCAAATAGTTTTCCCCTTTGTTTGTGAAAAATGCACATGGATTTCTGATAAAAAGTAAGTTCAGGAAAGTTAAGCTCCCCATTCAGGAAGGTAAAAATGGTCTCATACCCACACATAGTATATAGAAGTAGGAAACATGATAAATGTTTCTGAACATAATATGTTTTAGAAATGTCTTAATTTAAAACTTTTGTAGCCTTAACACTGTTTGTCATTCTCAGAAAGGGGATACCTCCTTCAGTCCCTCTCCTTCCCCAGTGTCCAGTCAGGTAATAGAAATTATCACTAATTCTGCTGCTGAAGGAGGTGCCACATAGATAGATCATAACCCAAGAGGCATTAAAACACTTTTCCCTGTACCTGTATCCCTGTCCTACTGCCTAGATATTTCTTTGTTATTTCTTTGCTGGTTTAGTTTTAACTGACAGTTATCATTCTAGTTACTAAATGTCTTTCATTACAGGTGCTTTACGTAACCCTAGTTCACCTTAGAGTCCAACCTCACTTATTAAAATTTAAGCCTAGATGTACTCCTCACATAGTTTGTGTTACTAGAGATTTCTGCTGATTAAAGAGTCCAATATTTGGGATATACTTTTTCAATTTTAACAACTTAATCCTTTTCACTATTCCATCAGGCTGCTACCTTTCTTCTGGCAGGAATGCCCTAGCACGGATAACATGAAGCATTTCTCCTTACAGAACATTGCTTTACTCAAACAGTTTTTACTTATACACTACATAAAATAATAGAATGGTTTGGGTTGGAAGGGACCATAAACCTCACCCAGTTCCTACTCCCCTGCCATCGGCAGGGACACCTCCCACCAGACCAGGGTGCTCAAGGCCCCGTCCAACCTGGCCTTGAGCACCTCCAGGGACAGGGCATCCACAACCTCCCTAAGCAACGTGTTCCGGTCTCTCACCACCCTCACACTCAAGCTCTTCTTCCTGATATCTAATCGAAAACTCTTCAGTTTGAAACAGACTCCCTTGTCCTATCACTGCACACCTTTCGACAAAGTTCTCCTCACTTTTTCTGTAGGCCTCGCTCAACTACTGGAAATCCACTATCCAGAGGTCTCCCCAGAGCTTTCTCTTCTCTAGGCTGAAAAACCCCCATCTCTCTCACTCTCACCCTGTCTTCATAGGAGAGGTGCTCCAGCCTCTGCTCATCTTTGTGGCCCTCCTTTGGACTCACTCCAGCAGCTCCATGTCCTTCTTACTGTGCTGAGGAACTGGACACACCACTCCAAGCGGGGTCTCCTGAGAGTGGAGTAGAGCGGGAAAATCACCTCCCTTGGGCCGCTGGTAATGCTGCTTCTGATGCAGCCCCGGATATGGTTGGCTTTCTGGGACACAAGTTGGCTCAGAATCACCGAATCACTTGAGTTGGAAGGGACCTCTGAGATCATCAAGTCCAACCCTTAATCCTCTGCCGCTGTGGTTACCAGACCATGGCACTGAGTGCCACATTCAGTCTCTTCTTAAAAACCTCCAGGGATGGAGAATCTACCACCTCCCTGGGCAGCCTATTCCAATGCCTAATCACCCTCTCTGGAAAAAATTTCTTCCTAATATCCAACCTAGACCTCTCATGGCAGAGCATAAGCCCACACCCTCTTGTCTTGCTGACAGCTGCTACAACCTGGCTCCAACCTCCTTTCAGGGAGTTGTAGAGAGTGATGAGGTCTCCCCTGAGCCTCCTCTTCTCCAGACGGAACACCCCCAGCTCCCTCAGCCCTTCCTCACAGGACTTGTGCTGGATCCCTTCACAGCCTCCTTGCTCTTCTCTGGACCTGCTCCAGCACCTCAATCTCCTTCCTGAACTGAGGGGGCCAGAACTGGACACAGGACTCGAGGTGTGGCCTCACCAGCGCTGAGTACAGGGGCAGAATCACTTCCTTGGACCTGCTGGCCACGCTGTTCCTGATCCGGGCCAGGATGCCATTGGCCTTCTTGGCCACCTGGGCACACTGCTGGCTCATGTTCACCTTCCTGTCAATCCAGACTCTGAGGTCCCTTTGTACNTCATAATAAAACCTGCACTGAATAAATCCCTATGTCCCAACTAACTACAAAAGCCTGTTTAATGAAATGCATATTTTTGAAGACTCAGAGGTACCGTAGTATTTGCACTATTATTTAAGAACCATTAAAGGGGAGACAGTAACCCTGTTAAACATTTTATAGTCTTCTGAGTGGATGTTTATTTACTACATCAACTTCTGTCCTTTTACAATACTGTCCTATTAATTCAGCACCAAAGCAATGCTACACTTCAATGGATAGCAGGACATTTTTCTGGAAAGGAGAAAAAAAGGTTTCTGGCAACAAGCCTACCTCAGCTACATGAATTATAAGGGGTTTAAAATAATTTGCTGTCTCTAGGTCTCTCTAACCTTGCAAGGAAATTTTTTAAAGCTTTTCAGAAGCAAATTTACCTAAATGTAATAGAAGTTCCAAATCTTGGATTTATACTTCCCAAAGTACCTTTTTGCTGTTAGCTTATGGTTTTAATGGCAATAGGAAATTAAGCCTTTACTCAAACTATTTGAAATAACAGCACCTCGATACAGGTCTGTAGATTAAAATACTCATTAGCTAAGTGAAGTCACAATGTGAAGGTGATTTTAAAGGCAACAGAAAGCAACTTGAAGCTTGAACTGACTTGTAGGTGTACCCTGGGCAGGAGAGGTGCTGATTCAGAATTAATAGCTAACCATACACTGAGGGTAACAGGCTGCTCCCGGAGGCTGAGGACAGCTGATGTGACTGCTCTTTCAACCCCAGGCAAATGGATGTCTCTCAGAGGCCCAGGATCTACCTCAACAGCTCGAACAAAGAGTGCTGGTATGAATTTTGGACAAATTAATTGCTTTGAAAAATTCTGTAAATTGTAATCAGATTTCCAAGACTACAGCTAGACAGAGTTTACATTTAGATTTTTGACCTTTTATGTCTTTCTCAAACCTCTGCTATAGAAATGCCCTTCAGGTACACTCAGGATCTAAATCTTCCTGGACTGTGAAGTTATGATAGTCAATAGAGATATTTTCTTTTTAAAAATTTTTAGTTAAAAAAAAATAATTCTTAGGGTATATATCCTGACATGACATTTGGCAGGAAACAGAAAAAGAGCCTAAGTACCTGTACATCCTTGTCTGTTCTGATGGCAGGAAGTAGTGAGTAAAAAATATTCTCCCCTGTGAGGGAACGTACAAAGCTAAATGTTCTCATCTGACATATCTGCCTGTTATGATGTTAAATATTATGAAGTGTACTAAGGA
Organism: Florisuga fusca; assembly: GCA_038090715.1. Lineage (NCBI taxonomy): Eukaryota > Metazoa > Chordata > Aves > Apodiformes > Trochilidae > Florisuga > Florisuga fusca. The sequence goes on along the minus strand of JAAWXA010000025.1, from coordinate 4,871,707 downwards.
CATAGCAGAAATAATGGGTAAATTTTTACTGAAAACAGAATTAAAGGAAACAAAAAATTAAAACATGTCCATTGTGGATTCCTGCTCAGAATATCCCCTCTGCTCCCTTTCCTCCCCTCCTAGCTCAAATGGCATGCTTAATTAAACAGAGAAGGACTTAGAGTAATTCCAGGTTAAAGACTGCATCTGTTAATGGTTTGTTGCTATCTTGACACTGAATAGAATTTTATCAATATTTTACCATGTTAAACTTTTCAACTTCCTATTATGAATAATAGGAAACTCTTTTATAATTATCTCATTCTTCTCCACTCAGTCTTTCTTTGCCTGATTTCTATTCTCTTATTTCTTTGCCTCTTAATCCATTTAATCTAACCTGCTCGCTCATCACCAGCCCCATGCTGCTTTTTGTTTAATTTTCATTTCTAGTAATTCATTTACCTTTCTTCCAGCCCTCACTTCTGTAGAGAGATATCTGTGAATATATAAAGCAAAATCCTGGTTTCATTGAATTTGATAACACAGCTCTCACTGATACCAGCACTGCCAAGATTTTATTTGCGTACTGATATTTCATACGAAAGTTCCAAATAGTTTTCCCCTTTGTTTGTGATAAATGCACATGGATTTCTGATAAAAAGTAAGTTCAGGAAAGTTAAGCTCCCCATTCAGGAAGGTAAAAATGGTCTCATACCCACACATAGTACATAGAAGTAGGAAACATGATAAATGTTTCTGAACATAATATGTTTTAGAAATTTCTTAATTTAAAACTTTTGTAGCCTTAACACTGTTTGTCATTCTCAGAAAGGGGATACCTCCTTCAGTCCCTCTCCTTCCCCAGTGTCCAGTCAGGTAATAGAAATTATCACTAATTCTGCTGCTGAAGGAGGTGCCACATAGATAGATCATAACCCAAGAGGCATTAAAACACTTTTCCCTGTACCTGTATCCCTGTCCTACTGCCTAGATATTTCTTTGTTATTTCTTTGCTGGTTTAGTTTTAACTGACAGTTATCATTCTAGTTACTAAATGTCTTTCATTACAGGTGCTTTACGTAACCCTAGTTCACCTTAGAGTCCAACCTCACNCTCTGGACCTGCTCCAGCACCTCAATCTCCTTCCTGAACTGAGGGGGCCAGAACTGGACACAGGACTCGAGGTGTGGCCTCACCAGCACTGAGTACAGGGTCAGAATCACCTCCTTGGACCTGCTGGCCACGCTGTTCCTGATCCGGGCCAGGATGCCATTGGCCTTCTTGGCCACCTGGGCACACTGCTGGCTCATGTTCACCTTCCTGTCAATCCAGACTCTGAGGTCCCTTTGTACCACTCTGTGCCCAGCCTGGAGCTCCCCATGGGGTTGTTGTGGCCAAAGTGCAGGACCCGGCACTTGGCCGTGTTGAACCTCATCCCGTTGGAATCAGCCCAACTCTCCAGTCTGTCCAGGTCCCTCTGCAGAGCCCTCCTGCCTTCCAGCTGATCCACACTCCACCCCAGCTTAGTGTCCTCTGCAAATGTGCTGATGATGGACTCAATCCCCTCATCTAAATCATCAATAAAAATATTAAACAGAAACTGGCCCAGCACTGATCCCTGGGGGACACCACTGGTGAGCGGCCGCCATTTTGATGCAGCCCCGTTCAGCACCACTCTCTGGGCCCGGCCCTCCAGCCAGTTCCTAACCCAGCACAGGGTGCCCCTGTCCAAGCTGTGGGCTGACAGCTTTTTCAGGAGAATGCTGTGGGAGACGGTGTCAAAGGCTTTGCTGAAGTCCAGGTAGACCACATCCACAGCCTTCCCCTCATCCACCAGGTGGGCCACCTGATGATAAAAGGAGATCAGGTTGGTCAGACAGGACCTGCCCTTCCTAAACCCATGCTGGCTGAGCTTTTCATCAACCAACACCCCCAGTTAGTCTCCTCAGGGCTGCTCTCAATCCACTCAGCCTGTATTTTGTGTTTGGGATTGCCCCAAGCCTTGTGCAAGACCTTGCCCTTATCCTTGCTGAACTCCATGAGGATGGCATGGGCTCACCTCTCCAGGTCCCTCTAGACAGCCTCCCTTCCTTCCAGCATGTCTGCCACACCACACAGCTTGGTGGCATTGGCAAAGTTACTGAAAAGGTGATGAAAAGAATTTGTCAAGCTATATATCAGAAGTTTTATAGCTTTAGTGCTGTTTACAAATCAATTCCTCTAAGCTGGGATACTATTAGGAGCTTTTAAGACTTCATAGAGCTGTGTCATTCAGCACTGTTTTGACACATTACTGCATTAATGCTACATGCAGGCTGACATAACTCCTCTTAAGTACTACTGCAGTAATTACTACAAGTCTTCAATATGACATGCAAAGTTAAGAAGGGTGACATAAGAGTATGTAGATATTCAGACACTCTTAAAACATTCATTAACATTGACAGTGCACAATTAAGAAACTACAAAAACATTAAGAATTGTCTGCTATATATCCTGTCAGAGAAAACAAGCATGAATGAAAAAAGCAATTATGTCAAAATGTTGTCTGATACTATAAAAATTTTTCTTTCAGTAAAACAAGGTGAAGGGAACCAGGGTAAAAAGTACTAGGTTTCATCAGTTCTGTTCTTTCACAGAGAAAAATGTTAAAATTTCATCAGTGTTTAGTTAAAAGAGTGCAAAGTAATTTAAAGAGGCAGCAGATGATAGTAATGAATCCTCAATCTGTATTTAGAACCTTTGAAACTCAGAATACAATGATTTTCTGGACTTCTTTAACTATCATAGATGTCTCATAAAATAAATTAGTAAGAGAACGGAACATTATCTGAAAAGCGTATCTTTGCCATTACAAATCATTTTAGTTTATTGTTCCTCAATCAGGTTTACTTTTCCAAAGATAAATATTATTCTGAACTACAAAATTAGAATGCTGAACATTAGTTCCTCTTTTAGTCTAAAAAACCTCTTTCATTCCCCACATGGGTTGTTAATAACCTGTTTCAACAGATTAGGTACCTTAATAGCAAAATTCCTCAGCTGTACTTCCTTCTCTCAGAACTAGGGACCATCAGTATTCTGACAGCTCATTGTGTCATGGTCTGTTGACTGAAGTGCTCTGGAGGATTAATTCCTTGGACAACATCTGCATGATATTGTGTAAAAATCACTATTCTTTGAGGTAACAGCTACAGATAATTTTTGTAGGTTGTGCACTTTTGAGGAAGTGAGCATGAAAAAGACTATGTAACTATGTAATATTAATTTTAAAAACGGCTTTCAAAAGCCATTCAATACATTTGAAGTTACTCAAAGGGGACAAAATCTTTTCTCGCATATAATTAATGAATTTAAAAATGGTCTCAAGCTTTTCATAAGGTTTATTTTATGTTCTGTGAACACTTCCCTTCCTGCCTAAGACTCAGATGTAGCAGTCTACTGCTTCCTTCACATCCCAGCCTGCAAATGCAAGGTCAAGAAACAGCCTTCCTTCAAGTCATTCTTGCCACTTGTATTATAACCATTTTCAGCAGGTAAATAGTTAACTCTTTTAGAAAAAGATATTTTCAAATTATCATTCCTAAAGCTATCCTGGTGTTTTGCAAGAACAAGAGCTGATTAAGGACATCAACAGTTGACTGTTAATTGTTTACAGACAAACTATTTCTATGTTTAGGCAAAGACACATTTTAAATCACTGCAGTTTATTTTATAATCTGAAATAAGCAGCAAGAATATTGGTGATATTTTAAACTGTTCATAAATATTTAAAAGTTTGCTGATTTTCAATCATATCTTTCTGCAATCTGTTTCTCATAAATACTGAATTTCATGACAGGTTATTTTCAGTAAAATAGCACAATTATCATTCTCTTAGAAAAACAGTTAAAATAGCAAAGAAAATACTTTAAGACTAGCAAGTTCCTTAGGATGATTTATTACCTAAAAGGTACTAATGTATTTCAGAAGCATGCTAGAGCTGTATTTCTGTTGTTCCTATTAAGAAATTCTAGCTTCCAACTTGTCAGCTTGATATATGTTTCTTCATATGTCTTGTGTTTTTCATTGTCATAAGGACAAAGTGAATTTGATAGCAATATTTACTTCTATTCTGCCAAGGAAAGAATTTTTGAACACTGATTAGGAAGAAAAGCAACTAAGAAAAGATTGTGTTAATAAACAGTATACTATTTAAAAGAAAAATATTATAGAGGGACTTCTGAGGGGAAAACAAATAAATAAACAAATATGTTTTCCCTTCTCTCTCTACAGCATATTTTAGCTCTGAATGTAAACTAACTCCACAGACAATTTTTAACCTGTTAGGAATAATTGTCCAGGTTAGCCAAATTAACTAATGCTACCCATCAGTTATGATAGGACTAGATATCTATATATAAATATGTGCATCTATAAATATAGATGTTTTGTTAGCCATCTCTTCTTCCATCAGAGCTTGGTGCTTTTAAACAACCAGATGTTTTAATTAGAAGAAGATACCCAATGGTATTTGTCCACAAATTAAGTTTTTTACCTACTCTCAGTTCTCTGATTACATGGTGACTTACATGGATTATATTTAGTGCCCTGGAGCAGTACAGTATCAACTACTGTTCCTTGCTGACTGAATATGCAACTGCTTTCAGCATTCAGGCTTTGTGGAAGTACCAACCTGTAATCCCATCCCTAGTCCCATAAATAAAGCTCTTTCAAGACCTTTTAAGCTTATTAATCCTTTCAAGGAATAATTAATATTCTAATGTTGGGAACATACTACATCTGCAGAGCTACCATCCTCTGGAACCAAACAAGCAAAAGTAAAAAATCTGCAGAAGTGCTCTATCCAACTTCAGAGTTAATATTTTTTTTTAAAAAAAATGCTTCATGCTGCAATGACAGAGAATCATATGACACAGCCTTAGAAATAATATTTCTGAATGTCAATGAATTAATAGCAAATGCTCCTGAAAACAATTCAAAGCTCCTATGGGAAGAGAATATATTTTCAGGAGAAACTAATAACCACTCACCACCCAAGAAAACCCTTGGTTATCCCCAGTAAAGTTGCTTTCTTAAGAGACACAGCTGAAAGAGGTCTTAGGTTACTTAATACTAGGAGGGTTGGACCAGATGATCCTTGAGGTCCCTTCCAAGCTGACATTCTATGATTCCCTGATTCTGTGATCATACTATTTAGAAATCATAACAGCTTCCTTCTAGATAGGAAACCAAAGAGATAAAATTATGTGTAAGTCATCACGAGAAGACAAAAGAATTAATTACTTTGATTAAGTTGATCCCTTTAATATGAAGATTTAGGTTAAAGCAAATTCAATTGATAGGAGGTAAAGTAGCCATACAGTGTCTTGCTAACATGGTTTGATTATTTTTTTTTTTAAGCTAGGGAAGCAGACAAAAAAATGTACCAGAAAAATCAAGGTTGTTTCCAAGTTCATTTGAATTAAAGTTTGAAAAGCCAAAATGAATAGAAAACCTTTGAATTATACAACACCAACACACATCAAGATGAACAGAAGCATTGCTCAGCTAGAAACACAAACATTGTATTCAATTGGAAACGTTGCAAACAATTCCTGCACGTGTCAGATGAGAATAAATAAGTATAAAAGGGAGATTAAAGATCTACATATGCATGTAGATCAGGGGAGTTGGAAGCACTGGAGATTATGATCAAAGGGTTGAATGTTAGGGAACAGTGGCCCCNGCTCTGAATGTAAACTAACTCCACAGACAATTTTTAACCTGTTAGGAATAATTGTCCAGGTTAGCCAAATTAACTAATGCTACCCATCAGTTATGATAGGACTAGATATCTATATATAAATACGTGCATCTATTAATATAGATGTTTTGTTAGCCATCTCTTCTTCCACCAGAGCTTGGTGCTTTTAAACAACCAGATGTTTTAATTAGAAGAAGATACCCAGTGGTATTTGTCCACAAATTAAGTTTTTTACCTACTCTCAGTTCTCTGATTACATGGTGACTTACATGGATTATATTTAGTGCCCTGGAGCAGTACAGTATCAACTACTGTTCCTTGCTGACTGAATATGCAACTGCTTTCAGCATTCAGGCTTTGTGGAAGTACCAACCTGTAATCCCATCCCTAGTCCCATAAATAAAGCTCTTGCAAGACCTTTTAAGCTTATTAATCCTTTCAAGGAATAATTAATATTCTAATGTTGTGAACATACTACATTTGCAGAGCTACCATCCTCTGGAACCAAACAAGCAAAAGTAAAAATCTGCACAAGTGCTCTATCCAACTTCAGAGTTAATATTTTTTAAAAAAAAACACTTCATGCTGCAATGACAGACAATCATATGACACAGCCTTAGAAATAATATTTCTGTATGTCAATGAATTAATAGCAAATGCTCCTGAAAACAATTCAAAGCTCCTGTGGGAAGAAAATATATTTTCAGGAGAAACTAATAACCACTCACCACCCAAGAAAACCCTTGGTTATCCCCAATAAAGTTGCTTTCTTAAGAGATGCAGCTGAAAGAGGTCTTAGGTTACTTCATACTAGAAGGGTTGGACCAGATGATCCTTGAGGTCCCTTCCAAGCTGACATTCTATGATTCCCTGATTCTGTGATCATACTATTTAGAAATCATAACAGCTTCCTTCTAGATAGGAAACCAAAGAGATAAAATTATGTGTAAGTCATCACGAGAAGACAAAAGAATTAATTACTTTGATTAAGTTGATCCCTTTAATAAAGTTTGAAAAGCCAAAATGAATAGAAAACCTTTGAATTATACAACACCAACACACATCAAGATGAACAGAAGCATTGCTCAGCTAGAAACACAAACACTATATTCAATTGGAAACGTTGCAAACAATTCCTGCACGTGTTAGATGAGAATAAATAAGTATAAAAGGGAGATTAAAGATCTACATATGCATGTAGATCAGGGGAGTTGGAAGCACTGGAGATTATGATCAAAGGGTTGAATGTTAGGGAACAGTGGCCCCCAATGATTGCAGTAGGCTTTTTCAATTATATTTAAAACTACACTGCATAGAGACAGATAATTTTAAAAGCAATTTCAGACAGTCTCATGTAAAAAATGTTTATAGATTAACCTGTCCTGCATGAATGAGAAGCAGAGTTTCAACTCTACACTTTTAAGAAGATTCAGATGTATCAATTCACATTTCAAGTGCTTGCCTATAGATTACTTTCAACAATAACAATTCCTTTTTAACACAATTTTAAAAGCTATAGCATAAAGCACACTTTTCTATAGCACATCATAAATCTTCACAGCAGCCAAGGTGTGGGTCATGCTCTAGACTACTCACTCTGTGAAGGCACACAGATAAACATGTTTCCTGATTTTCAGATCACATATTCTGACATCACAGAACGTAAACCTTTGACATACAAATCAATCTATCGGGCACTAAACTAGAACTGGAGCCACGGGAGTAAACAGAATGGTACATGTCATTTCTAGCAATGTTTTTTTCCGAAGAATAAATCTCAAATCATTACAAATTTTGTGAATGTCTAGAGCCAGTAGTAAAAGAACCCCCAGAAGAAAAAAAAAGGGGGGGAAGGAGATATTAGAGAGTTTCTTTACCTATATATAGTGTACACAAGAAACTTGAGCAATACGTGGCCTCTCAGGAAAGCTCCTTTATATATTATATAATGCCTAATGTTCTGCATTCCTCTTTCATAAAGATTTCTTAAGTGTGTAACAAAAACAGAACGACGGAAGCAACATCCTGGAGGAAACCAGTAGCTTTAGTTCCATATGCAAAAACAACAATAAGGAAAGATCAGTTCCTGTGCTTCTGATAAAAAACAGATTGTTCGTAACAGAAACTTAAGTAACACTGTTTTTCCAGTCAGTAATCTACATCAAGGACTGGAATTATTCCTCTCACTCCTCTAGATTTTAATTTCAGCCTGAAAGTATAAAGGAAAGTGTTGCTGTGTGTGAGCATTGCAGTGGTACAGAATGACTGCAATGGCCCCCAGAGCTCTCCCCTTTCTCAGCCACCACACACAGGGATGCTGGTAGCACCTTTGCAACAAAAACAGTTCATGGCACCAAAAGCTAATGACTGTGGTATCTATCACAGTTCTCATATTTGATTCATTTTTATCCCATGCATATTTAATACTCAGAACAGTAGCTATGGCAATGGATAAATTTTTGTATTAAAAAATGAGGAAGGAGAGGTTACAAACTTGAGGTGGATAAGAGACTTTTGTCTTGTTATCTGTAAAAGCAGTTGAACAAACTGACTAATTATATGTTTAGAAAAAGCAATTTTACTTAAAAAATTAAAATGCATCCTTCAGGCTTCACATACTGAAGCCTTGAGTCAACTTTAGGCAAACCAAATCTCTCAAAAAGTGGCCAGAGAAACAAAAGGCGTAATTTGTGCTAATGAACATGTGCCATGCACTATTTCTTTGTTTTTAAACAATATTACTAAGCACATTGGTTTGTTGTGGGAGAAAAATGAAAACGGCTTACAGTTCAAGAAGACAACTAAGTATACGCAGAAGAACATTTCATCAAAATTTCAGGCTACAAATAAACGACACTATATTCAGGACAGAAAATACTACCATACACTTGATGATTTCTTAGCTAAATTCACAGATAACTGCTTTTAATTTCCTCCCTGAAAGGTATTACGATACTTTTTCCCTAGAATACCCAAACTTAGCTCAGAACTAATTATTCTTGTACAACTGGAACACAGTATAGTAGCACAAAACATCTTTATAAACTTATGAGCCTGCTATAAAGGCATATACAAAGGGGTAGGCCAGCACATAAAGAATACAACTTTCAGATTCACTGGATTTCTCAATTGCTGAAGGTGTTGTCTAATTTCAGAAGTCTCTCTAAGATACTGAAATATTCTGAACAAGAATGTCTGCTACCTGCTAGGACGTGTTAAAAGAAAAAGTTTACTGTTACATTATTAATTCTGCTTTGCACTGTCTATCATTGCTAGCTGGCTGCCCAGCACAGATTAAGAAGGATACACACTTCTCTGGATATGGCTGCCTATATGACATGATGATCCACAGAACCTCAACACTAACTCTCAAGGACATTGATGTTACTCCTTATTTTCCACATACATTAACCCATTTACCAATTCTGATAGTGAAGAAATCAAACACAGTAAATTGAAGGCACAACAGCATTATTATATAAAAGCTACAATTCTGCTAAAATCTATATTACTAGCTTTTAAGATGCAAAGCACTATTTACAACCCTGGAAAAAAAAAATCAACATATTAATATTTATGATACGAATCTCCAGAATCTTTCTTTCTACTTACAGAGAAAAAAAATATATAGGCTGTGATTAAGTCTAGACAGTTTGGCAAAATCTGCAGAATCCTGTAGAGTGCATATTACAGCATCTGAGTCATCAGCCTCATCTTCATGAATACATCACAAACACTACTATGTAATTTATGCACTCCAGCATGCCAAGTCATAATAAGATTTTGGTATAAGAAGAACATCTTGGGAGGAACTACAAACGGACTGAAATACAGATTGCTTCACACTCATTTCAAAGGTTCTGCTTATTTATTAAGAAGTCCAAATGACACCATTACAGGAGATTTGAAATCTGGTAGAGAAAATATCCTATGAATAGAAAGGCACATTTCACCTACCACAGCAAATAACTGCCAGGTGTAGCTGAAGAGGTGTTATAAACCACCATCCCCTTTAATGATTCTGATTTTTCAAGCAAAATTTTGACATGACTGCCAAGCTGCCCTATAGACATAATAATTCTTATAAGCATTCTTACATGGATAAACTGAGTAAGTATTACCCTAACACACAGGCACTACCCAAGAAAGTTTAAAAATCGTGGCAATAAGACACCAAATCTATCTGAGAAAGGTGAAGGTTCAGTGCTCCATATGTCCCCCTCATAGTATGAAAAGTAAAAGAGTGCCTCATGCTAACTCTCAAGGAGATTTGCATGTCAGCCCCTACATGCCACACTTCTTCTCTCACGTTGAGACATTTGGCATATTATTATCTAATACAACTGCTATCCAGAAAGTCATCTCCCACATACTGTAGGTGACAGTTAATTGAACAACACAGAACAATTTAAAGATTAAAATTTATCATTTGCACTAATCCAGAATTTAACCAAAATGCCTTGTAATATACAGACCCTTAATATGTGCTAGACATCAGTCTCATCATCTGCAAAAGAAATGCTTCAGATACACAAATGTGCAAGTAGGGAACTTAACATATTCACAGAGATAAACACCAGAACAATGACTAGAAGCTATCTTTCAGACAGAAAAAATAAACCTAACAGTTTAGAAAAATCCCCATAACTATGACAAATGAAGACGCAAAATTGATGACTAGTTTTTAAGAATTTAAATGTTTTAAAACAAGTATTTATTGAAAGCTATATAAGCCACACATCATTCTTGTAAAGCTGAGGACGACACAAAAGCTTATAAATACAAAGCACAGCAAAGAAAAAACAAAACAGAAAACAAAAAACCCAAACAAAAAGTAACAAACAAAACAAACTACCCAGGTTAACTCATTAATTAAAATGAGTTTGTATTTTATAATAAGCTAGATACCACTTTAGATGCTTCATGTAACAGTACAAAGTTAAACCCTAAGAATGTTCTGGAGAGCCAAAACAGTAACTAATAATGACAGTATGTGAGAACAAATTAAGCCGAAATATTGAAAAAAGTTATTCAACACCAGAAAATTTAAAATTAATAACAATTAAAAGCTGGCAAAAATAACTATGGCTGCAGAATGGTATCCTGGTAAACCATAGGAGATTTTGTTAGAGTTGTTATTAATCTGGCCAAATTTTATACTATCATCTCTAGATTATAAATACAGAATGTGCAGATCTAATACAGACACTCTTTTCAGAATTTAATCATACTCTCCAGAAAAAAAATATTTTGCTGTAACGAAGACTAAAGTTAGTAAGCCAGTAAAGATATAGAACGAAACTTAATAGCTTCTATCAACGGGAGAGGTATTGTTTGACTAAAAGGAAACCATGACTAAAAAGCTGTATATAGGAAGGAAAATGCAGAATGTAATTGGCATAATACAGCACATCAGTGATCCATCAAGTCCACCATTCTGTCTTCAGAAATATGCATAAAAATGCTTAATGAAGCAAACAGGACATGCATAAATCATCAGCTGCCTTTAGGAAATGCTTCATGAACTCCAAGCTGACTTCACATCAATAGTATTTCAAAAGGGCATATGCAGACCAATATCAGATGATGGTTAAAGAAAAAAAAAAGTGTTGAATCCTGTAATTATAATTTATGCAGTTCTCATGTTGTGCTTTTTGTATTTTGGGCAGAATAATATTCTCTACCACTCCTTGTTATTCAGGTTGAATCTACTTATGTATATTAATACATTTCGTCAGCCTGTTTTTTTAAAACCTTGTTTTGTGATAATTTAGAAACTTAATTACAGATGTAATGTTACTGCAGCATCACATTAATTGTTTATTCTGCGATTACTTTCTGCTTTCTCACTTCTTGTTTCCATATCAGCAATTCATTTTTTCTTTTTGTTCTCATCCCTTACAAACATACAGGTTCCTACTTTATAAAATAAAGGGAATAATTTATGAACTAATATGCAGCTAATGAATCATAACCAAAACTATCTGGTAGAAAATGACTAAGCACAAAGGTGACCACAAACATGGAACTCTAGATTCCAGTGGCAGATGCCAGAGGATGGAAAAACTGCAGGATTCAAGTGAAAGCTCACTCAGAGGGAATTCAGAGAAACAAAATTTACCAAAATATCCAGTTTCCAAGTCTGACACTAGTGTAGTAGTAACGTATCAGGTCAAAGGGACAGAGAGCCATGGAACTGTAAGATGATTTATCAGAAAAATCACTGCAAAATCACTGCAAACCTCAGAATTCTGTGTGAGGGATGGTGTAATGAAGGGCACGTGCCCTGTCCCTCCTAACCCTCACATCCCCAGGGGCCTGACCCTGAAGGCTGCACTGAACCCTCCACAGTTGCCACCATCTAACCACGATCTGATGTGTGTTCACAGATTTGCCTCTGTACTGGGGACTTCATTCATTTTGTAGGCTAACCGGTTTAGTTAACCAGGTTAGGCTTGCAGACAATTATTTACAGTCTCTAACCTAGTACAGATGAGGTCTACTTCAGTACCCAATACTCTTTTAATACCAGAACATTTATATTTAATGGTAACATTTATGATCAGCTATTATCAGAGAGTACCTGACACCAGCATAACTAAACAATAATTTAAACATACTTAAAAGAATGATTTAGCATTAAAAAAATATAAAGGAATTGAAAATATGGAAGTCAGCAGACCAAAATCAAAACTCTTTTAAAGATCACCTCTTACTGTTTTCTGAAAAATTACATTTTGATTTAGTTTTCCTGAGACTATTTGCACTTTCAGAAGAAAAAAGCAGTTGCATGATTGGTATGACCCATTTTCTTCAAGATTTGTTATTCCAGACAACCCAAATGTTTTTGTAAGTTATTAGACTAGGTAAGCAATAGTTTATTTTAGGGAAAAAGACTAGAAAAAACCTATACACATCAAGTAATTATTGAACTATATGTTCATTTCGTTAATTTTTTCAAATCTAATAACCAATAAATTGTTCAATTATTTTACAACATTATTTTGAATACAAATGGCTACTTTATCATCAGTGGCCAGGCACTGAATAAGGAAGAAATCTGGTTATTTGGGTGACAGAAGTCTAAATGCTCTGGCATGCACTAAATATTGGTCATCCTTCCATCTACCCTGACCAATTACCAGTATCTCCTCTATTATGATTGTCACTCACTTGATCTTGCATTATTTTATTGTGGCCACTCAATTGCACAACTGGCTTGTAAAAGGAGGTCATGGGCCTCTCATAAACTGTGTCTGGTGAATGATGTGTCCCAGCTGGGGGTACTGCCCTGCTGCATGGGAAGGCAGCATCCTTAACACACTAATGACTGAATTTTGATATGCCATTATGAGATGGACTGAATGTCTTCTTTGTTCACATAACAGGAAGTCAGGATGGAAAACTAGCCTATTTTTCAAACAAATTCTTCCCTCACTAGAAAACTTGTGCTTGTGTGGCACCATCTCCAAAAAATGTAGGATTCATTCTCAAAAGCAAAGAAGTTAGGGTCCTACAGCAAGTAGTATCCACTTCATCTCTGGATAACTGGGTAAAATATATGTAAAATATAAGATCCTTAGTAAGATAAGTTTGCAGTTTCCTTTCATTCAGGCCTAACTTCAATTTCAAACTTCTATGATAAAAAGTCTGTGTTTCAAGTTAGAGTGAAACAAGACTGTTCATTTCATGTGCTTTGTTTTATATTTTTCAAGTCCAGAACTTAAAACCTGCTTTACTTTGTCTGGGATTTCTTCCTTCTTCTCTCTGCAGCTTCCATTCACAAAAAAAGACAAACAAATTCAGAAACTTATTGTTTTGTTACTCGTGTTGCAGTTGCTAATTAACAACTATTGCTGGGCTTCTGACCATGCTCCAGTGCAGTAAATTATGTGATCTGCTTTGGTCTAATACTTCATTAGTCCCATTAAAACCCAGCAACCTTTTGTTGTAAAGATATCACAGAAAGAGAAACAGATTTTTTTTTTTTTTTTTTAAATTAACCACTCCTTTAGGAAGTAGGAATGGGTAGGAATCCCATTTTTTAAGTCCACTATTAAAGGAAACTCATTACCATTAACATTTCTCTCTGTTTTCAGTGTACTTAACATCTGCAGAATCCACTCAGACCAGTTAAGGCATCAGGAGCAGTATTAAATTAACTCAAAGCTTTCTCCCCCTTTTTGTTCCTGCAACCTAATTTAGGCCACAAATCAATTTTAGCTCCACTACCATTTACCATTCACCATTCAGGAGGACTGGCAAATGGAAAAATCACTTTTTCTTCCTTACTCAAAGTGGGCAAAGGGGAACACAATCTCTGTTTTAGACCACATATCAAGCATAGTGTCTAGTGCCCCCAGACAGTGATCATTAATGCAGATGTCATGAAGTCCATAGATGTTTTCCTTTATGGTATCACTCTCCTCCTGTTTTCAAAACTAAACCACATGCAAAACCATTATTGTGCTAATGGAAAACCTGTCACTGGCTAATGATAATTCTGTGAGGCAAAACATGCTAGATAATGCTTGTGGCTGAAGAAATTTCCTTCAATTCATAGCCAAGCAAAACCACTCTTACAGAGAATGGTGAGGTTGCTTGGCTTGACATTGCTAGTAAAAAGAATTAACCAAATTTAATGTGAATGTGTTCATCATACTGAGCTTCATCTAATTCCATCCCTCAGAAACCTTCATTTATCTAAATTACAGAGAATATGTTAAACAAAAGCACTTCACAATATTAATGCAATTTACATCAAATGCACGAGGGAAAATTACCTAAACCAATTTTCTAAACCATTTAGTATTATGAACTAAGAAGAAAAAAATTACAATTTATGATTTGTAGGCTATTGAAAACATTCCACACCTGGATTCACGCAATCTGCATTGCTCTGCTGCTCTCTCAGTCATAAAAGGCCTTAATAAACCAGAGAACTAGAAACAACATTCTGTGAATTGAGCAGAAAGATATGATCAGTCCCTCTGAATCTGGTTGAGCAAGACACTGCTCCTGGTCTCTTCTCAGACTTTGGCACCTGACCCAGGGAACTCACTTCTCACTTAGAGCTGGCTCTTTTTCCCCAAATCAAACTGAAGGTAGAGGTGCTAGAACAAAGCCTAAGTTTTTCAAATACACAACATACATCTGCATCAATATGTAAAGAAATAATTACTTTTTTTTTTCCTTGTCTAATGTTTGCACAAAAACGCTACAACTGTGATTGAGCCAACCCCTCCACCCCAGCCTGAAACATTAAAATATAATACTTCAAAGTTGTAGAATAAAAATAAAGCTCCCTAAGTATGCAGCTTTAACAATCAGATCACTGATTATATATGGCAAGTACTCTAGCAGTCTGATACAGTAGAATATATGCAAAGTCATATGGAACTACACATGGGATTTATGTCAAAATGCAGTGGAAACAAAACTGTATAGTCCAACTTAGTCATTCTTAAGCTTTCAGAAGTAGCATCTTCACAGAAATACAGTCTAGAAACCATAAAAAGTGACAAAACTTTCTGTTGTATAGCAATTAGCAGTAGCAACAAATTATTAAATAACAAAGTTGTTTACAAACAAATCGAAATACTTCCTAAAATTTCCCTTCCTATCTTAAACTTCTGATTATTGAAGGTGGAAAAATAACATAGCCATCACAAGAGGTTTTATCCAAGACTTCAAATACAACTGATATTTAACTTGGGATTAACTTCAAAACTCTAGAGCTTAAAACAATGATCCAAGTATTACTTAATACTTTGTGCTGTGTATAAACAATGGATCAAATTTTGAGACAAACTGTGACTGAATAACTTGGTTTCTCAAACAATGTGCATACTTGCTTTTCTCTCTTACTACACAGGACAAGGAAAGCAAGTGTGCAAATTATTTGAAATACTAACAAGTATTTACCAAGAAAGCAGTAAGGAATACAACTATGTAAAAAAATTGGGTAAAAACTACCAGTTATTCAAAAGCCTCTAGAGGAAAATCAGCATTCAATTCTTCTGTTTATATTTAAGCATTTTTTCGGAAAGGTTTTACTTTTACTGTATTCAAATACTTTCTTTTAGAATTTAAGCATCTAGAAGTTGCCAAATTCATCATTTCAAGCTTTAAAAGGGAATTAACAAGATAGCTAAAGTATGTATGTCTATTTCCTCCTAATAAAAAATAATATTTACCATATGTTCAATATAGTCCATTAATGAGTCTCAAAACTTTAAGAGGCCGGAGGGTCAAACTCTGCAAAGATGTGAAAGTTGGAATACCTATATAAAATCTATATTAAAAATCTGGCACCTACTGCATGCCCAAGTGTAAAACAGTATGGGCTGCAGTAAAAGCAACAAATAGGATTCTAAAAGATGACGGATGTCTCAACAAAGAAGTCTGCTGTGTCAAATTCCTTTCCTATGGTGTCCACAGAAGGTTGCCCTGGTTAAAAACTCAAACTCTATCAGAGTTCTGACACCACAGACTGGAACACCTCAGGCACAAAAATATTTGTGTTGAACCGGGGAATGCCTGGGGCAGCCTGTGAACTACACAAGCTGAGTAACTTGTTCTGAAGCTGGGGAGAAGGTTGTGTTTCTGAGGAAAGCTGGAGTGCAGAAGAAGGATGAGAAGGATGCCACAACTGGCACTCATCAACCTTTGGAGGAAGGAGAAAGCATTTTTATATATATACACACTACTTCTGAGAACCATATTAATGCAAAACCTGTCATAGATGAGAACAAATGGTAGAATAAGACATATTGTTGGAACAGCTGCACTTTAGTATCTTTTCCACAATAAATATAAGCTTTGTATACCAATAGTATACCATACACACCTACCATCAAATTCTTAAGTTGTTAATCTCAGTGCTGTAGAAGCAGTCTAGCCTTCTGAAAAAAAAAATTGAGGTTTAAACTGCTTGGTCTCTGAACTTTAAAACTGTATCAACATTGTGTCTCCCTTTACTAGTGCTTGCATTCATGCTCAGAATTTTAAACATTTTGAATCTTGCATTACATAATTTTATCTAGTCTGAACCTATGGAAGATTTTGTTAAGAAACCAGAATGTCCTCTCTCTGTTCAAGTCACATCATTATAACTTTTTTTTCAGTCAGCTCTTTGTTATGTACCATCTCTATACAGAATTCTTTGACTATTTATATCTGCTGTAATAATTTAAAACTCCTTTAATCTGCAGTATTAATATTGATGCATACAGTTTAAACAGATGCATGTTTAAACACTTTGAGTCTAATTCTGGAAGGACATTTCTAGGGTGATCTGCATGTTTCTAAAAGAAAAATTCATGTAATAATACTCAGTTGTAATGGCTTTTATTTTCCTGCACCTTTCCTCTTTAAATTTCCAGAAACGTAGCAGCAAACCAAAAAGCAGTTCAATCTAGAACAGACAGAAGTCTGAGGATCAGCATATGGAACTAAAGTGGGTATAAGCAGTTGACATTTCAGAATTCTAAAATATCCATGTGACACTACACTGACCCTCTGCAAAACGGAGGATCTAGTGCACAACATACAAACACTCTTGCAACAGGTGTTGCAAAAGGAGCGAGGGGAAGCACTACAGCAGAGAAGGCTCATGTTCATATGATGTGGCTCACGTGATAAAGAAGCCCAAAGGCACAAATGGCAAGTACCAAAGTTGTAATGACAGGGACAGAAAAGGATAGTTTCAGTGCCATTTTGAAGACAGAGTAACATAAAATTAAGAGCAGCCAGCAGGGAGAAGACTGATATGTTTAATATGCTGTAAGGCTAATGTAAGGTTGCCATATTTAACATGTAGATTTTTCTGGTATAGGAAGAATGGTTGTAGCAAGTAAAAACCTTCAAATATGCCAGGCATTCTGTCCATTCCTTTTTGTACTGAGTAGTTCATAGGAAGACCAAATGCTATTCCCTGCCTGACTTTCAGTATGGTTTTGAGCAAGTTCTCTATGGTTCCCAAGCTTCTATATCCATGTGTATACTTCCAGAAAATGACTGCAGAAGAACAGGGAGAAGGAAGAACCTCAGTTCTATGTAACTGGTATAGCCAACATTACTGCCTGGAGAGAGCATGCAACATCTTACTGGGAAAGTCAACAACTACATATTTTCCAAGCATATTATTGGTCCTGCAAGTGCCATACGAGGTAGTGGAGTTCTATCAATAGAGTAGAAATCTCTACTGCCTGAATTTTGACTGCATCTCAGCAGTACAGTGAGTTCACAACTCTCATATATTCTTTCATTACCTGGTATTTCTCTATCTTTCCCAGTTATAAACTTATTATTGACCTTTAAGTGACAGTAGAAAATAGCATCCACGCAATATAAAACTATGCTATCCTGTACCTGAGAATTTATATATACATAGTTATTGCTGCTTTGAATTATTATGTATAATTCATCATGGTCTTTTATGCCAAAGTAAATGTAACAGCTGAAATTGTCATCTAAAAATCTAAGCATCCCAAAATTTATTCTGTTTAAATAACCCTTGCTACTGATTCAGGTATCTGCATTTCCAAAGAACTGCCTGATGCCAATATATTCCATGGTAATGGAACAACAGGAACCTGAGTTTACCCTTTAAGTTCTTTAGAAGTCTTCTTTCATAGTCAAATAAATCCAAGTAATATCTCAAAATCACTTTCACAAAGAGACTTCTTTGTATTTGGGTTTTTTTTTAATTGAAAAGCGTGCAATCCAGATCCTCAGGTTTCAGAAGAAACACTTCTTGCAAAAAAGGAACATTTTTTAAGGTGGCACAAAATGAGATATCAAACCATATGTTCTGGTTCAGCACAGTTTACTACTAACTCATTTTCCTTATATCAATTCCTATTGCATTTCCAGTGCTGTTAGTTTCCATTTACACATACAGCAGAATGAGCAACTAAATCTGTGAGACATTAACTTAAGCTAAATACCTAGAATTCATTACATATGCAGAAAATGTTAATATATTTTCCAGATGTGCAGCATTTCACCAAAACCCCTGAATACTACAATATACCTTTCACTAAAGACCTAAAACATGAAATTTTATTACAGGATAATATTATGACTTAATTGCTTTCACAGAACATAAATAAACATTTATATACTGAAAAGACACTGTGATAAATTCTAAGCACATAAATATATATTGGGTACACAAATCAAACATCATATAATTTTTATAAAACTGTTTTAATTAAAACTTGCCAAATGCTTGACTAAAACATATTTTGCAATTAAGACTAGAGTATTTTCAGGAATTTAGTGTCCTTATTTATCAAAAGCAAAGTGCTCTGAGAGAAAAATTGAGCCTAGAACGGAAACTACTATTAATTTCCTAAAAAACTCTCATGCTTAAGGAAAAGCATAGATGTTTTTCTGGGTCACCACCCAGTTGCCCAAATATGCCACAATTAATCACATTATGAAACAATAAACTATAGGTTTAGCTTCCTTCACTTGGAACATGAGAAAATTCAAGACCCTCCAGGAGCCATTCAGTAGCCACCCCAAAGTCATCTTACGCAATGCACTGCCTCCTGTTTGTATCTATCCACATAATCTGGCAAGAATCAGCTTTTTAGGTCTGTAATGTATGCACAACAATTATCTGCAGGGAAACTATAGGTCAGACTTGGAGAAGCAACACACTGCCACAGTGATTACCTTGTTCTGTGGATAGAACTGAAAGAGCAATATCATAAAAGAATATACTTCTGAATCACCCAGTGGATGGTTATGTCTAATACAATAAAACCATCAAAATTTGTGAAGATTATTCCTTAATCATATCATAGCCTACATACACAGGTATCACTACTTGCATGTAAGAAAAATGGTGAATAAAATCAAGCTCACTCAGATTATTTCAGATCCTAAAAATATAAGTAGGTATATTTTTCAGATTGTAAAATCAGCTCATTCAAGCCTGAATGGAATTTTATCCAAAAATAACCCAAAAACCTTTGAATAAACTAAATAAATAAATAAACAAACCCAACCTTACTAACACTGGACAGAAGCTATTTTCCTGTTGGGAACTTAGACTTTTGAACAGTTGTGTACAGGATTCAAACCCAAGAGGAAAGTTGCTCAGCCAGTAACATTACAGCAGAATTTCATGTTTACATCCATCCT
Organism: Florisuga fusca; assembly: GCA_038090715.1. NCBI lineage: Eukaryota > Metazoa > Chordata > Aves > Apodiformes > Trochilidae > Florisuga > Florisuga fusca. The sequence continues at coordinate 4,851,825 of JAAWXA010000025.1, read as the reverse complement.
CCATACACTTGAGAAATCATAACTTCTGACTGACTCCACTCATTGAAATTATGGTTTAGTACTGTTGTAGAGGGAAAAACAACTTACTAGACAATCACTTGTACTGTCCTCTTCAGTGAATAACTACGAACATTTTTCACCTCGCATATATTCAGTAGCTGCAAATTACAATTTTTCAGCACTGGCAATGGGATATTTGATCATCATCAATAACAGTAATGGCCTCTCAAGCAGCATTACAAAGATGTGAACTTGCCTGGTGTTAATGCTCCTATTCCATTCAACTAAGACTAAGTACCACCACTGCTACTTTCTCAGTACTAACAGGAGGTCTGGAAGGTCCAGAATGAGATGGACAAATGCAGACTTGACAATGACACTGGCAGTGCAGTAACTAAGGTGGACACACAAAAATGTTATTCAGCACAGGGCACTGTCAGGGAACAAGGCATTAAGTGAGCTGACAGGAAGCTAAAAGCCTCAAACTAGGGACACATTCAAGACTGCAACACTATTTCCTGCTGTTTGGGCCTCAAGCATGCCTTTGCAGTGACAAGGAGCCAATGCTGAGAGAAGGAGCAAGAGCTGCTGACAAGCAGTGGTAAGCCTGATAACAATTATATAAAAGTATATAAATAAAGAATTTGACCCAAGAGCCATAAAGCTGGATTCCTGCCCCTGTCTCAAGAGTGTTTGTTTTAGCAACGAGGTTAAAAAAAAAAAATTAAAATTCCTAGAAATACATTTGGAGCAGGAATTAGAAACCCAGGATTTCCTGCAGCCAGGCAGGGCTTTTGTACATTATCCTGCACACTTACTCTATAGCCCCTTAGCCTGGCATTCTTCTTAGTACAGTAACTCACTATAAGTGAGTCTCCCTTCCCTTTTATTCCCCTCCTGGGGTGCTAACAACTGGAGGCACTTGGTTCCTCCATCCTCCCTGTACCTGCTACCCATGTTTCTAGAAAGATGTGCAGCCCTCTGGGCAGCTGACTTAAGTAGAAACTTCTTTTCCAGCTCTAGGGGTATCTACATCCAAGGATTTTTTTTTCCCCATCAGTTAAAAAAGACTATTCCTGCTCATCTCTGCCAAATCAGCAGAGGAAGAGTTAGCAAACTGAACCAATAACAATTTAAATACATGTTGCTAGGATGTTTTGCTGGCAAACAATAATGGACCAAACTACTATTATTCCTAGTAGTGTCATACAGAGATAGGAATCAAACCAACCTCATAAAACATTAGCCACAGCTGTTTTCCACAAAGTGCATGAATGTTCCTTTTTAATAGCCCTGAACCTACCAGGCATATCAAGAGGAATGGAATATACAGAAAAAAAAAAGATTGCTGTGCATTAGTTGTCATCTCAGCAAATGCCCACAACAGCCCCAAAGCTCAGCCCACTCTTCCTAGAGAATAGTTTCTTTCCTTCACTGCCAGGATGACTGCCCTTCTGTGAGATGCTATAAATCCTTGCAACATCAGGGTTAGAAGACTCCAGATTGCTCAACATGGGCACACTTAGTAATTAAGCACTTAGAAAATCTGCAGTGTGAAAAACAGCAAAACTGGATACTGAACAGTGAAAAGGTCACTTACCTCTCACTCATTTCCTAAACCAAAACTTCTCAAATCAACCATGCTAAAACCAGGTGCAGCCTTTAATACACCCAAAAATATGCTTTTGAAAACCAATAGCATTGAGAGTTTGTGTTTCTTTTAACCACATTTTCAGATGTTGAGAAGAACTTCCTCAGAATACTCAATGCTTCAACAATGAATTGAAGTACCTGCAATCAAAATCAGTTATTGTAGTAACTGCAATCAAAACCAACCTGTGAAACACCAGGCATGCTCTCTTATCCTCCAGGTGAGGAACAGACTGAGGAGCTGAGTCCTTGTTAGAGTGTTCTGGTAGTCCAATGTTTAGCTTCACCAGTTATTCAAGGAACACAGATATCAGCTGATACACTGAAGTCTTGTCATCTAAAACCAAATTAAAGTAAATATATTAATTTTCAACATCCAAAATAGACTATTTAAAAAGGTTTCATAAAAGAGATCAGTGAAGAAATGAATGAAAAATCAGTTAGTTTATTAACACTGATATTGGAACATGAATGTTTAGAAATCTCTCCCTGTGTTCAGTTGTTTTCCTTTATTTTATTTTTTAAATTCCCTGCATCTCCTAGCCAAGGACTCTCTCTTCCTGCATGTCCTTTGCCTCCAGTTCACACCAAAGAGGAAAACCTGATCCATGAACAAGATTGTGTACTCGCATATTTTGAGGGGATTCTCCAGAAATCTCCATAGGACTGTCTCCTTTTCTCCAAACCTACTTACCTCAAAAACATTCCAAAAAAATTCTGACCTCTCTCCTCTCTCTCACTCTTCTCTGAAGTTGCAGTAGTTATATTTAATAGCTCAACAGCTGCTACCTTCTATGCTTGACTGCTCTTTACTCAGCAACCTCCTCCCCAACTGGCTAACTCTTCAATGTTAACACTTCCATTCACCTGCAATTTTTATCAACTTATACTTGGATATGTAATAAAATAGTTTGGTATAAATATCTACAAGAGATTTCCATTATTACAGTCACTATGGATGACTGGATCATTTGATTAAGATCAGACACAATAGGAACAATCACTGGATGGCATGGCAACGGGTCTGAGCAGATTCACCTGCAAAACCTACCTTCAAGGGATACTTAATGTGGCATAATATCAGGCAAATTGGAAAGCTCAAATATTTAGTTTCCTTTGCTTTCACACTGTGATTCAGTTCCTCTGCTTCTTAATAGTAAGATGAAGTGCAGAGTAAAATAGTACCACGCTTTTAATACAGAGCATAATAATTTATGCTCTAATAATTTTATTTTAACAATTTTTACACCAGTAAAAAATGTTTATTTGTTGCAGGATATCATAAGAAAAGCTTAAAACTACAAAGCAAAATAAAAACACATGGGAAGATTTATATTCTGTAATAATAGAGGTATGTTCGGCAAGAAAATGAGAAATGTAAGAGGAAAGCAGAGCACTACAATCAAATAACAGCATACAAAACCAATAAATCCCATCCATTCTGAAGGAAAAAAGAAAAAAAATACTACTTAAAATTTCATCTTATGGAATCTTGAAGGATTAGTATAAACTACAATATACATTGGCACTTAACTTCAGAAATTTTCCTTTTACTCAGTACTAAACATCTTTCTGTGCACTGTTCTCATGCTGGGTCTATTATGCTAAAAAGAACTTGAAGTACTTTGATTGAGAACTACATCTGATTTTTCTGAATAGTCAGGTAGAAGCATTTTTCCAGGAACAGGCCTGCTTATTCCATTGTGTTGGCTAAATTCCAGCTTTCAACGAAGACAATGTTCTCATCTACAGTTTTAAAACTATTCTGCAATAGATAAATAGATTCTGCAGATAGTCTGTCCTACCACTGAGAAAGAAATGGCAACATATTTAATACCTGCAAATATTCTTCCTCTACCATATGTATTATGTAAAGAAAGGGGTTTTATTTTTATTATTTACATTTTTATGTAAGAAAGGTTCTGTAAAACTTACATTGAGAAATTATTCATTGCAGCATTTCTGAAAGGACCACAGATCTCCCTCCCACCTATCCTTTATTCCTTCCCCAAGATACTTTGCCCCTCAAAATATATTCCTGTGGCAGAATAACTCAACATAGACTGAAGCCAAGGGAAGAAACAGCAGTGACCTGAAGATATACAGGAGAAACAAAAAGCCAACAAAACCTTCCAAATAGACAAATTTCAAAGATTGACAAGGATAGATAATTTTGGAGATGGCTTTTGCTGTCAAAACACAAAACCAGGACATTTGATGCAATTCTAAGTGAAGAATGCAGATGAAGCTATAAGGAATTTCCATTTATGCATTGCCACTGGTGTCCAGAGAGCTGTGGGTGAGTCAAGAGAGTCTCAGGTATGCTGAAGGAAACCAAGAATAGCTTGGTCTTCTAGATGCATTGGTATCAAGCTAAAATCAGACCTACTATTTTGTTATTCAGTGCATTTAACAGCCTAAGACATCACAGAATGGTTGAGGCCACCTGGTCCAACCCAGAGCCACCTTCAGCCAGCTGTCCAGCACCATTTCCAGAGGACTTTTGAATTTCTCCAAGAATGGAGACAGCAAAACATCCCCGAGCAATCTGTGCCAGTGCTCAGTCACCCCCACAGCTTTGAGAAGTCTTTCCCAATGTTTGGATGGCCTCTCCTGGGTTTCACCGTGGGCACATTGCCTCTGGACACCACTAAGAGCCTGGCTCTGTCCTCTTTGAACCCTCTCTTCAGATGTCTGGACACATGGGTGAGACTTCACATACACTTGAGCCTGCTCAGCTAGTTACAGGGGATGCCATTTGAGCAATTAAAAGGAAAAAAAAATTAATACTCTCACTATGGTATTCAGAGCTGGTTGTGTGATTAGGATTCAAAAGGGAAAAAAGCACGTGGAAGGGTAAAAAAAAAAACATCAGTGCTACTGAAAAAAATCCAGTTATCCCTGCATAAAATCTTCAATTTAAACAATTTTATCTCATTGCTTTATAAAAATGTGCTCTGACGATACTTTAATTTTACTCCACTTATTCTGTATTAACTGCAGTTGGAAGGACTCTGTAATCCACAGAAATTAAAGAATTATTTCTATATCCTAAAATAAAGATTGAAGTCATTAAAGAAAACTTAGAGCATGAGTTTCAAGCTTTACAAAATGCCATCACAATAAATTCCAGTGAAATACACAGAGGATACACTATTTGAAAGAGATATCTTTATGCAAGATGCAACAATTCAAAGAGCCTATTTAATTTCTTGGAACTACTATTGATGCTGAAATAAAATAATTTTGGTTATTATTACCCTATGCCAATCTGCTACAACATTATGCCTAAAGAAGGTTGAGCCATTGTCATAAAACTTCCATTATGTTAGAAATCTATCAGCAATGACTGAAGAAAAAACAGCTCAATTTTTTAACAAACAACATGAATTACTTTAGAAGACACTGGAAAGCTGACATCGCCTTGGAGACTAGTGTCATCTTCCTTCCTCTGTCATTGTTTATTATGGAAAAAAAACTCCAGCCAAGCCATGCTAGGGGTTTTATTTATGCTTACACTTATGTTGCTACTCTGTACTTTAACTCTTCTCATCAGACTGGTGAAAGACAGATTCCAGGAAAGCCAGAAAATACTGTCTCTCAATTTCTGACACATATCCTCTGTTCCTCTTCATTCTCAGTTTAGTCTCAGTTCCTAAAAGCTGTGATTCCCTTCAGCCTAGCAGAAAAATCATGTCAGTTTTTTAAATTACCTATTCTGATATTCTAGTCCCCAAATACTCTGGTACTCTTTTCCAAAACTTCATTTGCTATATGCTAGATAAATTGTTAAATTTGCTCGAGTTTTAATCGTGAGTATTTGGGGGCCTTTATCTGAGAGACTGAGAAATGCACAGCATACACCACTGAGTAAACACAAATAAAAGGACATCATCCATCTCTCATATAAAATTATTATGTCTTGTTTTTTAATCCACTGTTCCTCTAGTTTTTTATTTGCACAATGGACTCTCAGACTGTTCTTCCTTAAGAGTTACAAAATTTGTTTATCACAGATTTTTGTATTAGGTCATTATCCTCCAGATAAATCCCAGTATGCTTTCATCTTTCTCAAAATGGGACACCAAATGCATCTCTAGCATTCAGCTTATTGATGTTCTATCTCAAGCTTAGTAATGCTCTGCATACACAGGAAAGATCACAGTCCTATGACAACCTGTAGATATAATAGCTTTATAGTAAAATAAACAAAACACCAAAAAAAAAACCTCACATTAGCCTTTTTATCCATCAAATTTCGGAAAAAATTCAAAATAAATCTTTATTTGTTTGCTGGTTGGCTGATTTTGGGGAGAGATGGATGAAGCACTTAGCAGTGATGGGTCACTTTTGAGGGTTATGGTTTTGCTTTCTTGTCAAGTGAACTGCATTTTTGAAGACAGTGGCCCTTGCTTTTATTCTTTGCTCCTGCAAGCTCAAATGTTGAAACTTATCAAATTTTCCAAAAATTTAAACTAATAAAGAAATGTCAACAATTCTATACTTTCCACAAAATAATACTGAAATATTATGAAATAATGTGGAAACAAAAAGGGTTATTTGTAAAGGAATGTTAAATATTTCTGTATAAAAATGGATTGATCCAGAAAACAACATAAAGGATTTGGTCCAGGTGTTGTAAATAGGAGGAGAGGAAAATTCTTACATTAATGAGGCTTGTTACAGAACAGCCTTGGCACTGTAGGTGCTTCATTAGGTGCTTGGTACTTCATTAGGGAAGTAATTTATTATAAATATAGGGAGGGGGAAAAAAAAAAGCAGATATGCACTTTTTGAGAAGTTTTCAGATCTTTCACAAAGGAAATAATGATAGAATCATTTTGGTTGTAAAAGACCACCTCATTTTTTGAATACCTGCAGGAATGGTGACTCTACCACTTCCAAAGGTTATTAAGTCCTGTTGAGAAAGAATCCAGAGCTTGTGTTAAATTGCAAAAGAGTTGTCAGCTTCAATGCAAATAGAATAAAACTGCCCATCTGTGACCTTATTTTAATATCACATCTTACCTAATGATGGACTCATTCTATATAACAGCCTCCGAGTTCATAAATCTTTCCTGTATTTGCTTAAATGAGGAATCAAGTAAGTTTGGGGGGGTTTCTGGGGGGTTGAATCTATATCACTTTCACACAGGAGAAAAAGAGGACTTGGAAGTGAAAGCTGAAAAAAATTCCCATGGGAGAAAAGTTCTGTTTGGGAGAAGTGGTGAGGAAAGAAAGTAAGAAAGTCTGAACTAGGGGGAAAGGAGAGCACAACACTGCCTCTGGGAGAGGGAAGGTCTGTGGTTAAGAATAAGGCAGAAGATATGCAAACGTAATTTTAATTCAAATTAGAGCCACCTTTCTAAGTCTACAGCCAAATTATTTAGGCTCCTCTTACACAAGGCAGCAACTATCCTGGGCACTTGGCCTCACACTGACAAAAGTGCTTGTGAACCAGTCAAAAACCAGAGTCATGTATTGCTAAATTTGAGCTTTGCATACGCAGGGGTTTTCTCCTGTTTTTACTAACTCCAGAAGATCCCCAAGTCATCACTTGTAGAGAAATAAATAGTAAACTAGAATGTTATTTCTAGATTTCCTGAACTGAGGAGCTGTGCAGGAATATTCAGATTTCTGTGGCTGGGAATGGCAGCTGGGAGCAGCTCAAATGTGATAGATGGGAGTTTTGTAGAGCACTAGAAGCTGATTGCTGTACTGCTAGTGGCAAGGATCTAGCAGTGTGGCTGTAGGTGGAAATTATAATTTCCAATCTGTAAATGAAGGATTTAATTTTTAAGAGGGGAATGGGCTTGCCCAAAATACAGAGGCATCCAGAACTTCTGCCCAGACAGCCTCAAAAGGCTACAGTCTGGAGCTGGACGAGATGATTGTTGTGAGTCCCTCCAGCTCAACTGTTCTATTCTCCACATAATTCAATTAAGCTGTACTCTAACCAGATCATAAGAGACAAATATCCCATTTTGAATCAAACACTCAATTTATTCAGACGAAGATGAAAGTATATGAAACACGACTTGATTTAAACTGTTGCTTTTTCTAAGTCAGGAGTAAAAATCCCAATTGCTTCTGCCATCTAAAGTTAAAGATAACTCCAAGTATATTACGTTTAATTTAATCAAGCATCTCTGAAAATGTGACAAGTTCGTGAGGGCTTCCAGTTTGCTTTCATATACCTATCACCTATAAAGACACAATAGACAATTTTAAGATGTTGAATTAAAATATTAAACATGAAATATTCAGATTTTAGTTAGCTCTGGCTTTATAAAACTCACTCCAGCAAAAATGTTTGGCTAAATTTTAGAAGTCATCAATAAATAACCACTGGTAAGGAATCAGACTTTTTTTGGAGGATAAAATTATGTCACTGTCTACCACATGCTGGCCTTTTTTAGCTTCCATAAATAATTAAACAAGTGTAATAGAAAGGTTGTAAAATTAAAAATACATGCCATCATTTTTCAGAAAAACCACAGCAGTGTACTATTTCCATAATTTCAGATTCCTAAGGTGATACTTTAATTTTCAACAGCGTATTAATTATTCTATGGAAAATTTTTCTGCTGTAATTCTATATAATAGAAATGACATCTTATAAATTCAATGTAGAATTACTGTAAATCCTTTTAACAGGCCCATATGAAAAGAATAAAGGCTAAAAATGTCACTTAAAGGAGGGATGCTCGGCCAACAAGGTTGGCTGCACTGTCAGAATAAGATAAATGGAGCTCAGTTCTACCATTAACCTGTGACACCTTTGACAGTGCAAAGTTATGCACTGTGAGAAAAGCAGAATATGTATCTCTTGATATTTTCCCTTTTGGTTAATAACCAAATAAAGAAAAAAGATGCAATAGTCTAACATAAGAAAAAGTTACAACCCCCTCCTCATGAAAAATACAATAAATGAAGAGACCTATGGCTTAAGAACACTCTGCAGATACATTCCACTATAAGACACAGGAAAGAAAATTATACTAAGTAAATTAAATAATTGCTATTAAAATTTAGAACTTCATAATAATTTGCTTTTCATAAATCTTAGCATTTTAAGAAAAATAAATCATAGCTCACATATTGAAAAGTTGATCAACTCTTGTCACATTAAATTTAAGAAACCAGGGAAGTGGAAAACAAACAAATCATTATCAAATGACAATCCTTATACATAAGGCAACCAGTCAGTTGTTAATTTAGTAATTTTAGGGTTTAGTTTCAACATTTCAGATCTCAGAATTTCTTCTTAAGAACATACATCTTCCTGAAAATACAAAGAGAACGCTTTCACAACTGTTTTACAAGTATTGTAAAACTTAATACATGCTAAAAAACAGGGAGATAAACAGTGAAAAAAGCATTTTAGATGACTTCAAAATATTACTTAGTAATGGTGCTTATTCCATAAAAGAGAATTGAACTGCTCTTACTTTATCTAGATATCCTTCGAGGTATGAACACATGTACAGTAAATAGAAGCTTTACACTGATTTTTCTGTATTTTGGAATGATTCTGCCTTTTTATTTCCTTCTAAATTTCTGGAATCAACTGCATTATTTCATTGCTTAGTCAAACAAAGACAGAATCTTCAGTCTTCTCATGCAGCTTGACTGAGGACAGAACACCAAAAGCCACAGGACAGGCAGGGCTTACAAATTTTTACTGTTATTTGATTACATGTTACAGGAGTAAAAAGATCTGTTGTAGTTATGCAATGAACATCATCACTGACACCATTAATGGAAGACCCTGAAATCAGTTCTGTTAGAATAAACACAGGTCAGTCATTCAGCACTTCTTGTCAGTCCTCTTTATCAGCTTTTCCATCTGAATGCATGATGGCAGTACCAGTCAGGGATTTTGTGATGTCTCCCACAACCTTTCTAAAAAATCTTATCCTGAGAATTGGTGTGCGCCTTCAGCATCAACAAAAAACTATTGGCAGTAAGGAATTTATATTATCAGCACCCTGGGCTGGTGGGAGGTGTCCCTGCCCATGCAGGGGGGTTGGAACTGGGTGATCTTTAGGGTCCCTTCCAACCCAAACCATTCTACAATTTTATGATTCTATCGTGAGTCAAGTTATCTCAATTCAGCAAACAGAGAAATCAGTCTTGAAAAGGACAGCAGAGGTCACTCTGAAGATTGAACATTTTTGAAGGAGTAACCAGAGTGACATTTTACATCAATAGAGGGTGGATAAACTCATTATTTCAGCTAGCAATCCTTTGAAAAACTTGGCTTCTCCTGCTGCTCTCTAAACAGATTGATTTGGTGGCAGCTCAGAGGACTACGATGTCCATCGAGGCACACTGGGTCAGAAACCACTGTGTGTTCAGCACAACCTAAGAATGTAAGACTGGTATTTTTCACTTGGATTTCTGTTATCCCAGCAAGACTACGTTTTCATCAACCAGATGGATACTGCAGCTTTTGTGAAAGCCACGTCATCTCACCCAGCTGAAACAAGAGGTTAGGCCGCCTCCATAAATGTTTATGGAAAGGTGATCCGGGAGAAGGGAGGAGCCTTTTGTGTCACTTACATCCTCACAGTTAATAAAACACACAAGGAAGGCTATTTCAAGGACTACCCCTGCTCTCTATCTTGACAAAGCAGGACAGGGTAGCTTCATCCCGAGTACATACCGGGCCTCTGCAAAAAAGAACTTCAAGAATATCTGTGGTAGGGAAGGTTGGTGATAAAACTCACACTGTTCCTTCTCTTGTAGACAAGGCAAACCCAGGAATAAAAGATTCTTTAGGCATTATGAGTTCTTGTTCATGGAGCTTTGATTGCAGGAGAGAAGTACTTGGACAAGTACCTGTAGCTGCAAAGCAGCTTTAAAAGACCAGAGACTTCAACATCACAACTGTATCTAGCAGTAGAAAAATGGATACAAATGGATCTATTAACTAAAACTCCAAAGAAATGTTTCCTAAATTCAGATGATAAGAAACAACATTTTGAGCCAACAGATAGTTGAGGGAAAAGTTAACTACAGGTGATGCACTTCTCCCTACAAAGCACTAACAATTTCTGGTTGTGTGTTTGCTCAGCAGACCCAGAGCTGATGCACAGCTGATATGAGCTCCACACTTGAAGCAGCACTGGGACCTGCATGTGAGCAATCATTTGAATAAAAATCAATACATTTCACTGAAGGAGGATGGTAAGCAAAGATGTGCAAAACAAATTTACTCAGGACAGAAAAGCATTCTAGAAAGCAATGAAGATTTTCAGAGTGAAATGGATTTCCCTAAGCATGTGAGTCTGTGACTACATTCTGTGCCTCAAAAAAAAAGTACTGTGTAAAAAACCATAAGGGACTCAAAAGTACTTCATAAGAATCATTAATTCAAGCTCACACCTTCAAATCTGCCACATCTCTTGCGGAATATATCTGGTCTGTCTGGCACTAAAACACATGTAAACAGACTTCTTTCATTTAATTTTTAGTAGTACTTTATGCAGTTCCGAAACTGAAATAACTTTCACACCAGAAGATTTTAAAATATCTATTTTGTCCTGAAAAATCAGAACCTGGTCTAGGTACAGAAAGATATTAATTCTTCAGATTTTATCTGAATCTAAATCAGAAGTTCCAGGATTCCAGATTATTGTTATGGAAATTGCAATGGTGTCATAAAGCCAGGGCTCTTCAGACAGAGGCTAAGCTGCAAAGCAAACATTTTCATGCAAATACACATTATAATAAGGAATAAAAGAAAGAGAAAGCAAGGGCACCAACACAGACTAAAGTGAAAGACCTGATAAATCTCATGGACTTTTTGAAAATTCTCTTCCTACCATGAGATGGGATTAGATATATCTGCAAATATTGAGCTTTTTAAAGTAGTCCATCCTGCCACTTTTCCACAAACTGACAATGTCCTGGTTTGGGCCAGGATAGAGCTAAGAGAGATGAGGGATTAATAGATAGCATTTGTCATTTGGTTAATTGCTGGCCCAGCATTAAACCCTGACACACAGACATCCATGTTCTATCCAAATCTTATTGTTCCATATTCACCCACACAAACATCAAATATAAAGGGAAAATACTGCATCAATGGTATCACTCAGTGTTTTCCTACTTAGAGGCATGGGTTTTACTCAGTATGTGCCTTGCATCTCCTTTCTAAGGAGGGAGTTGGAGTTTAAGGCATTCTTGTTATTTTCCACATTATTATCCCTTTGACTAAATGACCTTTTATATTTTGGAATGTAACTGATCATGGGAAAAGTCAGCAGAGCAATATTGCAAACAAATGAAAGTCAGCTTTCAAAAGATTCCATATTCTTCAAAAAGGCATCCTAAAATGAAACATGAAAGCAGAAGATATTTTCCTGAATGCTTTATACATAATACAGTGTTGTGTCAAAGAGGTAAAAATCTCTGAAGCCTTTCAATCTGCCAATCAATTGCCTTTTTATTCCACATTTTCTTCTATATTTTAATAGGGGTGAAAAAAGTATTTGTCAAGGAACAAGTCAGAGATATTGAATACAGGTCTCCTTTATCCTTTTGTTTCATGCTTCACTTTCATCAAAATGTGAAAGCTGATATGCTACTGAGAAGTTACAGGCTCCTGTTCTCTAAAAGAAATTATGAAGTTTACCAGATGATACATAACTGTCACTCATTTTTTCCCTGACTTGGGATAGCTCTCATCAATGAAAGACACCCACTTCTTCCATTCTTAAAACCTAAAAATAATACATGGTGACAGTGGGTTGGCTTTATCTTCCAGAAAAAAGAACCATGAATTTACAACAAAAGAAAACCACTTGTTCACCACTTTCAAGACTTATCCATCAATTTCTTATCCATCACGTTTTAGATTGCAGAATTTTCATCCATTTTCTAGTCACAAATTTGAGAACAGAAGGAAAATTAAGGAGACTCTACCTGAACTAAGTCCACCTCCCAGCAAGGCTTATACTGCTTTTCAGGATCTTAAGAAGCAAAACTGCAACCAGCACCAGCAACTTTTTACCATTTAGTAATGTAAGTGACAAGTACAGAGAAGGCTTTAATAACCTGTGGGTATGACAATTTTGCAAAATACAAAGGTGTATCAAAGCAACATCATGGCTAATTCCACGTGAGCTACTTCAGGTACTGCTGACAGCACAGCTCAGCAGTTGCCTCTCTTCTTTATACAAAGAAATCACAGGGTGAAGCTCATTAACAACCCTGAGACAAGGAAATTAATTGCAGCACTCATCTTTTCTAGGTAAGTGCTCTAATCACCAGGGTACAGAATCATGTTCCTCTTCTTATAGTCTCTTTTTCCAGCACTGTGCTTGAATTTTTCCTTAATAACTTTAGAACACGAGGACACACAAAGTTACCACTAATGTGGAGATTGCTCAGAGCAGAACTGAATCAGATCTTTTACTTCACAGGCAAAGACTGCAATTAACCAGCCATTACAGACAAGATAAGCAGCACATTAACCCTCCTTTTCAAAATCCTCTAGACTCTATTACTGGACTTAGATGGAAGAATGTAATTTAAAGGTTAAGCCTCAGTAAAGAGCCTTATGCCCAAATGGGCCAGTCCTAGGAAGGCAAGTTTTATAGCACTCCTGTGCTAATAAATTAATTTTTATAAACATGATGGTGGAAAGGACCTCTCAGTAAGGAGCAGGTCTCTATCACACAACTACCATAGAAGATACTAGCATGAATTAAAAAATAACAAACAATAAATCCTTATTTCCACTTTAGGGAGATCTAGTTTACCACTAAAAGAAAAAAAGAAAAAATTGACTGCCTTTTATGTGGAAAGAAGAAAAAAATCTAAGTAAATAGTCTGTAGCACTGTCACACTCTTCTAACCCATCAAAATACTAAAAAAAAAAGACACCATTGGTGCTTACCATCGATTACCTGATTACTTGAGGATGTGGTGTTGATGCCACACATGATGTCTCCATGCACAGATGGAGAAAGCCAAGGCCATATAAATCCAGACACTTAAGTCAGTCCTGCTGCATTTGTACCATTATGTAAAGACAGGAGATGCTGTATCCCCAGCTATACAGCATCACAAATGTGCTACAGTAAGTCCTTAGTTTTACTCAAGAGTGATTTCTCTTGGTTTTTACCTTCACAGATCTTTGACAGCAGGTCTTCAGCCACTTTAAATTCTCTTGAATCAACATCCTATATAGCAGGGTCATGTTTATCTAGGGCAGACTGTTTTCACTAAAATCTTTTAGCACAGTCACAGGCATTAAGAGAAAACTACTGTGCATTCTCCCAGGTGGGTTTTACATTGACTTATTTCAGTGTCTAATAATTCCAGCCCAGAAGATCCCGCAGGTTACAGCAGTGACAGAACCCCCCACCATCTATAAATAGGAAGCAAAGTTAACAAATAAGTAATTTGCTTCAAACTGACTACATAAGTGCCTGCAGATGGCAAGTCTGTATTACCTTGAATTGTGACTTTTAGCAGTCAGGAAGCTCTTAACCTAGTTAATATGAATTTTCAAGGAAAAAGAGATGCAGAAATTCAGACCACTTACTTGGTGTTAAATACCATCTCAGCTTACTTTAGATTTCACTTCTGAAAACTAGCTTTTCTAGGTCTCAGTATCCACACGAGGTCTGACTGGGTTGAAAGGGCAGGAAAGAATCTGAAAATAAGTATTTTTAAGCAAACTGCTTCAGTAAAACATTCAAAGATATGTTCTTTTTGGTTGGTTTGGTTTTTGAAAGGCTCTGTATGCCTTTCTTCACATTCTCTTTTAAGCCACCTGTTCAATCTTTGTTTATGGAATTATTAAGTCCTAAGTTTCAAAGGAGAGGTGGGAGTAACTTTTAAAATACATATTATAATAGATACCATGTTCTTATATTTGCTTTCCTCCTCATAAACAAAAACACCCAGAGAAAATTTAATTAACAGTGAGGAAAACACATTGTACTTAAAATATGAACAGCACTAGGGATTTTATTTAGATTTCTCACATTCCAAACCAAATGTGGAAGTATCTGAAAAATCTCAGTTTGGTTTTGTCAAACCATACTCTAAAAATAAAATTTAAAAAAAAAAAAATCCATAAGGTATATATCTTGCAGTGAGAAATAGCAAATTCAATTTTATTCATCGAGAGAGAGATAAAGACCCTTTGGTCAGGGTGTGCAAGTACTTTAGTAAGGAACAAATTTCTAGTACAAGTAGGTGAAAAAATTATAAGATCTAAAGGCCAGAGATAAGCTAAACAAATTAGGCTGAAAATGACCAGTGAAAATAATGAACGAGACAAAATATCTAAAGATATATATGTACATATGTACATATGTATATATGTATATATATATATAATCAGCAACAGACTTTGAAGTGAGAGGCACATTTTCCTTGGGCAGAAGTTAAAAGCAGGATGTGAGAATTATTGCAAGATTCTGTGGCCTGGGTCAAACGAAAGGTCAGTATGCACCATTATATTGGTTTCTCCTTTAAACAATTAATCTCTCTGCACTTTAATTAAAGCTAACGAATCTGGCTTCCAGGAATATGCCTTTAGAGCCATGTCACTGAAACAGACTTAATGTCCTCACTCCTCAGAATGCATGAAAATTATAACTCTTCTTGAAGATAGGTGGATGGGGAAGGTAGCAGCTGGACAGAGAAGTGTTTCCTCCCAGGGATATCATTAGCAAAATCTCCCAGCTCTGTATCGATGTGGGAATTTTTAAGCTCTGAGGCCATATAAGAGAATCAGCTCCCCAGTACTTTACTCCAAAACCAGCAGTCATTATTTACTCGTGTAAGAAAGCACAAGACCTCCACAGAAAAAAACTCCAGTGTCAGAAGTGACAGCCATTTGCCAAGGTCTAATGGAAGCAACATGAAGGTGATGTAAATACTGATCGATTTAAAAAGCTTTTCACATTTGGGAAGCTTGGGGCACAGAGGAACCACCCAATGCACGGTATAAGCTGTATCATGCACCTGAAAATTCAAAAAAAAACATAAAACAAACCATCTCCTAATGGTCTTTTCTTAACCTTGGTCTCTCTCTAACTTAAGAAATATGTTTGTTTAGAGAATTCAACACTTTTAAGAGTGATTGTAATTGTTTGTAAGTTCTTTTGCTTCTACACGTGACCTTCACTTCAAAATTCTTTTTGCTGTGATTATGCAATGGCAGCATGATGGCAATATTTTTTCCATCAGTTAAAAGGTGTTAATGGATAACATTTCAAGAAGCTGTTGAGAGGCACTACATAAATATAAGATTTTTGAGCCATTTATGCTATTGCAAATTTCAACAGCACATACAAAATAAATCTCACTTAATGCAGTAAGTGCACACGGAAAAGTATTTACTAAAATTCTCTTTATGTAACTGTCTTTTTCATCAAGTGAATAGCTTAGGTAATGCATGAGCAAACATCATTCTGAAAAGTGTGAGGGGAGACGTTTCTCTTTTAATGACCAGCATTGATTTTATTTCTAATCTATCACTCTGAAAATGCAAAATCATCATTCAAGAGCGTTCTCTTACTGGTCCAGAAACAGTGTAGAGGGTCACACAGCAGGATATGTGGCACTGGAACTTAAATGGTGAAAATGCCACATGTTTGCACCTTTTTGAAATACTCCATTTTGGCTGAAGTCAAGAGAAACTCTCCTATGGACATCAACAAAATACAGATAATAATAATACAGGTAATAATAAAACAGCTGCTTTTCGAAGCACAGAGAAAGGCTGACTCCCCTGTGCTTATGTGTCTGAATGAAGAGCAGTTTCAGCATCTCCACTATAACACCAAGATGATCTCATATTACTTATTTGTGGTATTTAAAAACAATGCAGAAGCATTAAATATATTTGGTCTTCACCTATTCTAGCTAGAATTTAATATAACTGTCTCACTCTAGGCATTATATAATATATAATACATATTAACTAACAGATTGGGTGGAAAATCCAACTAAAAAGGATGTATATTAAAGAAATAATAAAAATGAAAGGTTGAATATACTTGTTCACAAATAAATTATAAACTGAAAATACCATCATATTCTATGATTTACTTTCCACAGTCCCAGTGTCCTAATTATGTATATAGACAGGCCTTTCACAAGAATATACTTTTGCTTTGTGCTTACATTCAATTGAAATTAATTTTTCACTGACTCAATCACACTATTAGTTTTGCCTTTGCTTATCACTTAAGCTGAGTTCACTTTGCACACCCAAACTGTTCTCAAGTACATGGTAAAGCAAACAGTTCCATCAGTAATGAATTCAGAGTGTTAAGAAAACTGTATCAATTTAAATTCTATTAATAAGAAGAGATATCTGAATATTATGTTGAAATTTTAGAGAGATGTAATAGCAATATTTTATGTGATATTAAGAGTTCCAAAAGTTAGTGCCTGTTTACCTCCTAGTGAACATCAGGGAGAAAAAAAAACAAAACCAAAAACCCACCACAGCACTCAGCCCATATGCATCAACTCACACACAGTTCTAGCTTACACATGATGGTATCAAACACAAACTGTGTTCCCCTGAGCAGAATCCTTAGTAGCTAATGTGTTTTCATTTTCCCCATTTTATTATATTATTGACTAAATAGCTTAATTTTCTCAATTAAATACAAAAATACAAGAAACTAAAAAAAAAGTCTCTATACAAGTCTTCCGCGCAGCTCTTGAGTTCAAAGCAAATTTTCCAGCTGGGTTACAAAGTCCCTTAATGAATTTCTAATGAAAAGGCTAACAGGCCTTTAGCTACAGTGGTGCTACAGGGTCTTGCTAAAATAAATAGAAATCCCTGTCAGTGTCAGAAAAGCAGCCCATCATTAGAGGCACTTTTCTGGAAGCTTTTTATTATATCTGGGTTATGATAATCTTCCCACCAGTGGGCACGCTGGTTTTTGGCACATATCAAGGTTGTCAGAATCATTTTACACATTCCAAACAGCAGGCAGCATAGGCAACAACAAAGCAGAAAAGAAACTTTCTCAACATGATGCCTATCTTTTTTCTCAGGAGTTGCTATTGCCTTTATAACATGGAATCAAAGAAGGCATTTAACAGATCCACTATGGGTATTAGAGCTATTGTCTTGAGTTACAGCAGCTACACCAGTGCTTCTGGGGCACCCTCAGCTCTAAGAGTGCAGAAGCAGGTCTCTATGTTGACAGTGGAAAAGAGTTTTAAGCCACTTAAAACTCTTTTTTTTTTCCCCCCCAAGCAGATACACACTCTGGCCTTGGTGCTTCTCCTACAGGATATATTAGCTAACAATCTCTTGGAGAGATAAAGGAACAAACACAAGGCAACCATGGGAATTGTGACCTAATCCTACAAATATCAAAAAAGACTGCTTAAAGTAAAACATATGAACCTCCAAATGTAAAATGTATGGTTGTCCTAAACACATGTTGGTAGGGCTCAATCACACTGGAATTAAAATTAGGAATTGAAATTTACTGACTTTATTTCCAGCCATAGTTGCTGCACACTGCCATGTACCTCATTACTTTGGGGATATTAAAAAGAAAAAAACAGATTGCAGGTGTTTATCATGTGCTGCACCCACAGAACAGGAGGGGATAAAGCAGGGGTGAAACCTGGTCTGCAGAACTTCAATTGCTGACAGTTTTCCACTGGAAATGTAAAGAAGGCAACTTCTCTCACACAAGAGATAATTTCAAGGGATAGCAAATTAAAACCCAGAGAATTCATTCTTAAATGAAGTTTTGCACATTTGCTCTGGGAATGACTGAGATATGACCAATATAGGCTCTCACAGTTGCCAATCACTTTTCAAAACATTTTCAAAATGAAACAAACCAACAGATAGCTGTAGGAAAATAACACAGAGAGACCAAAAAGGATTTGTCATGGGTGTCACACCCATAAAAAGAGTACCTTGCATATGGAAATGATGCAGAGTTCTCCATTTTGCAAACCCATCCCCAACATCACTGACTTCCTCATACAAAATTGTAGAGTATTCAGAATGCCTAATGAATGCAAAAGATAATATCAAGTGTGAATCTGATTTCACAAATTTCACATATAATTTCACCATATTACACACATAAATTAAATGAGTAAATCCAATTACCATGTTTCCTGAACTGATGTCCCCTGGGGTTTGTAACATGCTTCAGTTACAAGATTTAACTAAAAGAAGTGAAACACACAGGAGAATTGGGTGTTTTCTCCTTTACCATATGAATCTCAAGAACCTGTATTAAGTCTGGAGAATGTGGGTTCTCAAAGTTTTAATGCTGTTCTTCTACATGTTTCTTACAGTTGTCAATGACAGCTCTACACGAACACTGAACCTTGTAGATGACAAGACACCTTCAGGCCTTCAAATCCATCTTTTCAGAGGGCAGCACACGGATAAACTTAAATTCCACATCCCCAAGAATGCCACGATCCTTTTTAAATAACCACCATCAAAAGTAAACCAAAGCAGCTATCATTATCTGCCTCAATACAGAAAACAAATATTACAAAGGGCAGAATTAAGCGT
The DNA here is from genome assembly GCA_038090715.1 of Florisuga fusca. NCBI lineage: Eukaryota > Metazoa > Chordata > Aves > Apodiformes > Trochilidae > Florisuga > Florisuga fusca. Next base: position 4,832,630 of record JAAWXA010000025.1, on the reverse strand, counting down.
ACAGATGAAGACAATAGTGCCTTCTTTCAAAGCTGAAAACCATTTTCTCAACTCCATATGAACAAGCATACCTTGCTTGTTGATACCTTTCTTCCAGGCTTTCTGTCCATCTCTCAGAAACAAGAGTATCTTTGGGGGAAAAAATACACTAAGTCTTCTGAAACTTTTCCAAAATCATACACATACTTCACTCATGTACCAAGATTGAGCTTGAAGCAAGATTTCACTGCTAATTTATAAACCCTTGAAATACAGATTTTAGAATAAAATGCTAATATAACTAACTATAGAAATTCTTGCAGACACTGCTACAATGTAATAAGTAATTACATCAATAAAATTATACTAGTTTGACATTAACAGTTTGCTCAAACAAACAATTCTGAATGACTAACTAGCATTGTTAACACGACTGCTGTCATAAATCAAAGCTATCCATGACCAAAGTTCATGCAGAATAATATAGAAATAAACTATCATCAGCAATATTAGGAATTTCATGAAGTGCAAAATTCTGAACTTCATCTTCCTCTAAAAATTCATCAGCTATCATACTTGGGATTAAATACAACATAGAAGACTTAACATCTCTTTGATTGTTTGTAGTTATTTCTGAACATAGGAAATTATCAGTGTTATTATCTTTGTGGTAAAATTTTGTCTGAACACTACATCATCCAGTTTCTCACATTGACTATTGCAGGTTTTTGTGAACAGTTTTACAGCTCTCAAAGATATTTTTGTCTCTATTCATTGAGGGATACAAAGAGTAATTGAACTACCTTGAATGATTTTAGCATATGAACATTTTCATAAAATCACTGATTCAAAAAAAGAGTGCACAGATTCTGCTGCCCACACCATTTAAAAAGCTGCCCTCTACTTTGATGTGGAATTTTATCCGGTTTAAAATAGAAACAAAGTCTTAAACTTAAATCCACAATACCTCTCTTTAAATTTGCTGGAGCATGTCCCAGGAAAAGTGATATACAAAATTCCTTATATTTTTAGAAACAGATTTGCTGAGTGCAAGCTTTTAAACATGTCTCAACATGGGTTAAGTGATCACTTTCCCTCATAGAACACATGGCTACCAATAAGCTAGTAAGCTAAGAAAGCATTTATTTTTGAGCTTCCCTTAAGAGAGCAAGCATAATAGAGTAATAAAGCACAAAATAAATGCCAAATCAAAAGCCAAATACATATTCATAAATACTTGCAGCTGTCAGTAACACCTGTCAAGGTAGGTAAATACCTTACTGAGTGAAGAGCAGAGTTTGTATTGGAAAAATGGATGCTGCCAAAGAGCTTTGCAATATTTCTCAGTGTATTCCCAAATGTGTTGTATTGATGAGATGAGGAGTTGCTATGGAGCCTAGAAACATGCAAATTTTAAAATGTTTCCCAATACTTTCTGAAGGATTTAAAACTTTTCAGGCAGTTATTAGAATGGAGGCAAAATGAGGTTTTTTGTAATCTGACCATTCTGTTATGGATTGCTGAAGTCCAGAGCACTTAATTTGTGTAATGCACAGTGCTGATCTATTAGAGAGCAACATCTCCAGCAGAACTAGTGAACTCTTCATTTTCATTTTAGATAGTGCATCCAGAGGGAAACACTTGCATAAAATAAAGAGCTTTAGCATGTAAAGTATGTTGCTACAGTAAATTGATGAGTTGATATGTTGATAGATCTCCTTACCCTGATAAACACCTTCCTGACCTTCACTATTATTAAATAACAGACCATTGCCATGCACAGCCATTCACATAGATATCAAACCTAAATATTATCTTCCTTTGTGACAAGGATGGAAAACTTTCTACCACTACAAGGATAGCACAGCTTGAACTAAAAAGACCAGTGTATTGACACAGTGAATAACCATACACTGTTAAAAAGCTCAAAGGACAGCTTCAAAAAAGAGAAAATTCCATAACAGGTCTTATGTCAAGTAATCAGTTACAGCACTGTCATACTAATGGCTATGGAGAAGCAGGGAATGGGTGACAAGAAGTGCATTCATCTTACTACTGCACTGGAAAAGCTGCACCTGGATCCCCATGCACTCTGTCTCCTGCTGTCCCCTGACAAATGCAGCCTGTGACAGGGGATCTGATAGTGGGGATGCTGCCTATCTGTCATCCCTTCTTCCTAAAAGGCACCTTGGCTGCACCTAATGACTCCAGGAGACCAAGCAACTCCCTCCTCCCTCCAGCCACATACAGGTTTCACTATTATGACACTGAATTCACAAAGTACTGAATAAACCCTATGGAAAAGACAAAGCATCTTAAAATTCACTTTATTCAGGTATGGATAAAAGATGTAAAGAACACACGTGTGTTTATATGTGCATGTGTATAGTATGTGTTATATTATATGCCCTCTCCTAATAGTTTTGAAAATCACTGCAATAAATGATTTGCTGTCTTGCAGTAATTGATAGTAGCAGGACAGCTCTTGTTGCTACCAACCCTCACATCCATATGGCCAAAACTTACTGTGGCAAAACCAGAAGTTTCTGACACCCATTTTATTTTCCAGTATTCATGGAACTACGACAGTTAAAGGGTCTTTACACCTGTTTCCTGACAGAAACTGTGAAGAGGTTTTCAGGACTACACCTTGTTTTCCTTTGTGCATAAAACGTAGAGGAATCATGAAAGCCTTCCATTCTAGTGTGGGTACACAGTCTGAAAAAACTGAAGAAAACCAGCAACCAGATCTGCCTTGGGCTGGCAACACTGGGAAGAGCCAAGGTGAGCATTAAAAAACATTTTGTAACCCTATGTAGTAATTACTATAACATGAGCGATGTGAGGAGTTTGGACAAGATTTGCAAAATGTAATCCTCCCTTCTTTGTGAGCTTGTTTTTGTTTAAGTATCAGATCTTTTGTTGTGCCATTGCAATCCAATAACATTTTACTGGCAAGTTATTTATTGCAGAGAAGTTTAGCTTGGGGATTTCTCTTGGCATGGGTTTTACAAATAGAGACAAGGGAGAATGATAATTTTCATTTGTCTTTTCCCTATAATGATAGGAATAATTTCTCCCATCTGTCTAAATACAATTTAACAGTGTTTATGAGTTCAAGGCAGATTATAATTTAGTCTTGTAGTGGCAATGGTATGTATTCTAGTTCCTCCAGGTATCACTTAAAATCCTTGATTTCAGTATAGGGTATGTTACCACTACATCTCGTAGGTAGCAACCTGGCCTTGAAGCAGTTAATTTTGTATCCAGATGTGGATCTCTCAGCCAATTAAAACACACATTCCTGGAAGGGCAGAGGTTCATTGTTCACTCCAACTATACCCCAGAAGCTATTTTAACCTGCCAAGAGCCAAATATCCAAGGCAAAACATGAACAAGAAAATTTTTATGCTGTTTCCATTTTAACAAGGCAATGATTTCATAGCCTATCATGTAAAAATAGATTTTGTTAGATCCTTTTTCAAAAATCCATTGAAGCTCTTTACCTAAAATTTCATTTCACAACATTTTCTCATAGTCCTTGCAACCCTCAGCTATAATCCTAATGGGATAGGCTCTACCCTGACAATACAGATCAGCTAGACAATACTAGATTAAACTATTTGAAAGCAACACACTTACCTGAAAAGAAACAAGTTTAGCTTCTGAAGGAAATTCCTGCACTTTAGACTGCCTAGGCCATCATATTGATATAAAATACACCAATGTTGAGGGCACCTCAGAACTGATATGACATTTCTACTGTCCAACCTGCTCACTCAAGCTTACAATGAATGTCTATCTTTGATCTTCCATTAGTAATAACTTTAAAACTATTTATTCTGTTGGTTACATTTCACCCCTGGAAGGATATAAGTACTGGTTGTTCAACTTTCACATTTTAAAAAGGACAATGACTACAGATGTAAAGAACTTAGGTTTAGGCCTTGAATTTGTACTCAGGGAAATCTCTACTGAGGTGACCGGAGCTTTAGTCAGAGTAAAGTTCCATGCAGGCCCTCCACACACTCCAGGAAAAAAAAAACCACACATCCCATATAAAATCCATAAGCTTACTTTCTAGGTATGCGTTTTTGCCAAAACCAATATTTAGAGTTGTTGGGGTTTTTTGTAATTAACAATAAATGTGTATGTATAATTTAATTTTAATAACATCACAGATTACACAGCCTACAGAGAGAAGAGTAGCTTGCAATATTTATAAAGTTAAAAATAACGCCCCTCAGAAATGACTTATGAGCACTGAGTGTTCATGACACATCCAATCTACCCTTTTCTGGCTGAAAATAAATTACATCTCTGATCCAAAGCAGCCACACTGGTTCTGCAGTCAGAGACACTTGTGCCACTGCAATGGATGTTTCATCCCAACTAAAATAAATGGACATGTGGGACAGATTGGCTTTTCAGGTGCTTCTAGGTATCTGATGACTTTACTAAAAGTCTCTACAGACAAGTCAGACTAAGTTGGATTGCCTTTGCAAGTCAGAAAGTCAGTGGAGTCTTACTGAATGCACTAGAACCTCTTGGCAGTGTCTGAAGTGGATAACTACCATTCAAGACATTTTATTTCTGTCAGAATTTTTAATGCAAACATAAACAACATGTAAGCCCTAGAAGAAAGCTCTCCAATACAGGTTTTGCCTATACACAACATTGGGACCACAACCTCACGAGGTGTAAAGGCTGCTGGAATTCTGACCTTACACTTCCAATAAATGAAGAGACATCCTGCTATGGAAGCATTAATACAATACTCTGTAAAGCAACAGGAACTTTACCACTGATCTGAGCAATGATCAGATACTTTCCTTCCACAGTTAATGGTATTCCAGAAGTCTTTCATGTGTCTGTTTACCTGTGCATGTTTTCATACCCTTTAAGAACATAAAAAACATGAGAAGTTGATGCTATCAATTCCATTAAATGGAATTAAAAGCACAGATTTAATGACAACTAAATTCTTTTAAGCTTTTTTCATTTGCTTATTTTGCTGCTCTCACCTTAATAGGAAATTAAATACATATATTAAACATTAAGCAAGAGGAAATACTGTCATGGAACAGAATGTTTAAGAAATATGCAGGTATAAAAATTATTTTTAAATGGAAAGGTTTCACTCCCAGTCCCCATTTCTGCCACAGAAACAGATGAGATTCTTAATTTCTTTTTGTAACCTGAGAATTGGAGACTGTAAATGCTGGCGACTTCAGCATTAGGCATATTGGTTCAGAAGAGTTAAAACAATTTAAAAATTCACAAAGAAAAATGGTACAGCAGGGATTAAGCAACTCCAGTTCTGTAATCATGCAGTGTGCTGTTTTGCATTACTACACTATTTTGAGGATGCCAAACAAGACAAAGACTAAGGAGAACTCGTGGACACAATTTCTGTAGCTTTTCAAAAGCTTTTAACATCATCCTTCTTCTGGGATGTACTGTACTTACCCAGTACACAAAGGTAAGTAAAGTGTTATCACAGAGTGGAGTATTCTTTAAACATTTCTCCCTAGCACGGATAAGACTGTTTCTCTTTTGTATTGTTACAGGCTGGCTTAGAAACCAAGTGAATTTGGTTTAAAGTTTTCCTTCTCACATCACCAACAGCAACTGCTCTGTGTCCTGTTCCAAAACATGGAAGGACCACAAATTTGCAAATCAGTCTTCCCTGTCTTTTGAAACAGCACATTTATGGAAGCCTTTCCATGACGAGCCCAGCCCTGAAAATGACATGCAATTGCCTGAGGGTAATACTGAAACAGGTTAGTAGCACAGGGACAGGTTTCCACAGAAATTCTCATACACAACTTGCCAACAGCAATACCACATGGCCTAAAAAATTAGATGCAGTTTTGGGGCAAGCTCTACATCAAGACAAACTTTGGACTACTTTATTCCCTGTTCTTTTTCAGTATTACTGAGACACAGAACTGGAAGAATTTCAGAGAAGGCAGCAGGGACGACCAAAGGAATTCAACCATCATCACTAAGCATGTTAGGACTCTTCCACATAAAGATGGGGAAAAAAACACAAAGGGGAAAAAATAACCAAATGCGGGGTACTGCTATGTTAGTGATCTATAAATATTTTCCCACCTAAATAAAAGGAAAGCACCCTTTGTTCTCAAAACATGAATTGATGCAGTGATTGAATTACTGGTGCTGGTTAGCTCCCTAAATATTATTAATGCCATAAAAGTTTAAGAGTCCTCTGATTCACACAAGGAGCATTAATAGTTTGTGCAGTGCATAATTAAGGTAGATGTATGGTGCCCTTGGGTCAACAAAATATAAATACCTAATTTCCAAGAGCAACCCCTTATTTTCGAAAGAGGAATTCCTGCTTATTTGCTTACTTTGTGAAATAGTATCCTCTACTTGTGAAAAGATCACAGTTAATATTACCAATAAATCAGCAAGAAAATCCTTTTTTCCATAGCACTTCGTATGTTCCTCTGCCTCTGATTATTAACAGTTCAGATTTAAAGAGGAAAACATAGAAATCTATTAATCAAAGGTCAAACAGGAATTTGAATTGTTTCATTCCTGGTGCTCTCCTACATCTTCATGACGAGCAATGTCACATCCATGATTATTTACAAGTAATAACAAAACCAGACAGTACTGAACTCTTTACATATACCTATTATAAGCTCCATTTGCTTTCTTTAGCCACAAAACAGGCTTTCATGAGGTGTTTCTTAGTTTAGAGTCCTTTTTCTTCCATCTATTGGGTTTGCAGGGCAAGGTTTTGGTACTGGAGGTTGACAAGGGTGACTTCTGTGAGAGGCTGCTAGAACCTTCTCCCATGTCTGACAGATCCAATGCCAACCAGCTCCAAGACAGAGCTGCTGCTGGCCAAGGCTGAGTCCCCCAGTGATGGTGGTAGCACCCCTGGGAGAACATATTTAGGAAGGGGGAAAAAAACCCTGCAAGACTGCAGCCAGAGAAAGGAGTGAGCATACACAAGTAACAACTCTGCAAACACCAAGGTCAGGGAAGTAAAGGGAAGGAGGTGCTTGAGGCACCAGTGCAGAGTCCTCAGATACAAAAATAGTATCAGAACCACTATTCAGTTATCCTCAGAAAAGTTTTGAACAGAAACAATGTCAGGCACCCAGTTAGCATCACAACAAGATAGCTTTTGTGAAGTCAACAGCACAGCAGCAACCGAGTCCAAAAACTGCACAGTACATTCCATCAGAAGAAAACCTCTGAAATACCTGAAAAATAAAATTTACTCATTGTGAACAAGGAAAGCCCTGGAACACAGACACACACACATCTTCTGTTGGGTATCCAGCATGATGAAAGACATTGAATAGGTCACCACATTCAGCATTGAAACTATAGTCATTCAGCCTGCAATTCATCCCCTGGAAGCTTGTTACTCCACCATGTAAATAAATGTGGGGGGTTTTTTGCCATTATACAAAGCAAAACACTTCTGTCCCTCTTACCCAGTTATGCCAGTTTGCCTTTTCAAATGCCCTCACTAAATGAGCTCTTAAACTGACTGTTGTGACTCTCAGTCTATCTTAAACAGCACTTGTGCAACATCTGAGCAAGAAAACCAAGGCTTATGGATACACAGGACCAAGTAGTGCCTTGCAGAGATGGCACATAAGCTGGGAAAGAAAGGGGTACAAATGTAAGAGTGACTTTCAAGGCCAAGGGATGGTGAACATATTCAAAAATAAACATTGGAGCCAACACCAGACGCCAAATATGCCGATTGGAATCCCAGATCTTCTTTCTGGTTACTCTTGCAAAGAAGTTACAGAAAGCCTGAACTGCAAAGATTATGTGAGCGAGTTAACAGGTAATCCACCATTCTTTCTTAGAAGGATAAATAAACTATTTTCTAGATGACCTTCACACTCAGATAGGCTAAGTTACCATAAACTTTAAAATTGCATTTTCTGTGTTACAGTGACAAGATTGCCTGGCTCATTTCCATCTCCTGAAGAGTAACAATTTCTCTCAAAGGGTTATCTTACCCTTTTTTCCTGTCTCTGCACTGCCTTTCAGAACACACACAGACTATGTGACCTGACAGTTTCTGTGTACTATCTTCTTGTGCGGTGAAATTTTTGAGGTCTTGCATTATTATAACCTTCATTGTAACCTTACATCATAAACAGGTTTCCCAATGAAATCCAGCAGTCTTTCAAAGCTCTACTACCTGTACAGAAATATAAATATATAGCACTATACACAGTTAAATCTAACAGGAGTTGAAACAACAAGGAGATATATTCCTGTCATCTCATCTATGATAGGACACGAGCCATTAAAAAAAAGAATTCTTACCCACAAACAATGGGAAATCATCCCTTCCTCATTTTCATCTTCCCACTATCTAGGATTTCAATGTTGATGTATTTTCTCTTTTAACCTCATCTCCACCCAAGCCTAGATGTGTAACATTTGTGTTCTCACTGGTGTTTACCTTGGGTATTTGTAGAGCAACCAGCACAGCAGAGCCTTGATCTGGGCTCCCATGCACTGCTGTGATTAAAAAAAAGAGTATTTTTCCTAACCAGTGTCCAGGAAATTACTGCAAGCAAAGTTCAATCAGACAACAAAGTCTGTTAGAACAGGAGCAGAATCTCATTTATTAGGAACTGTGTGTCTAGGCCATGCTTCATTTGAACAGAAAGAAAAATACACCACCTTACAATCAGGAGCTGTTTAAGTCCATAGAACACAAACACACATTTTTCTAGTGGACTAGTTTGGAAAATTATTCATCTGTGGTTTGATTTCTAACAAGTTTTCTGCTCTTAGAATTTTTTGTAAGCTTACCTGACCAAATAAAACCAAAATCCTCTCTAAAAGCACAGATATATATTTTTAATATGCAAACTTATTATAACAAATAACTTAATTGATTTTATTATCTTTTAACCACTCGTTATATTAGTAAAAAAGACATGATTTGATAACTTGCTTGACACCATCTTTTTCTATTCTTACATTATACCTCCTTTAAAATGTTAAACATTTTCTGTACTGTACATTTGTAATCTAAGAATATATCCTTAATTACTTACGATGCCACTCACATCATACAGGTCAAAGACCTGCATAACCCCTGAAACAAATTCTGAGCTGAATTATGTAGAAATTATCTTCCATTTATTTACCAAAAATGTCACACTTTAATCACAGGTCAGTGAAAAAAATTTATTAGAAATTAAAATACCTTTGAAAAGTAGGTCTGCATTCTGACTGGTATATAATGGGGAGGTGGGGGGGAGCAGATGATTCTTATAATTATATAATTTACAGCCCTGTAGTAGCTCTCTCTCTCTGAAATGTCAACCGATGCTATGGGGCAAAACCAGCAGAGAACATGAGGAATGGGTAATTTAAAACGAAAGTTTGTGCTCTGGGCTTTGCAGTCTGAGCATTCTACTACATTAGAAGAGATCTGGTGAGCTACTGCTTTTTCAAATGTGAGATTTAAAATTCAAACTAAACCAGAAGCATTAATTTGTCTTTGTGGTGAGGAAAGAATGTTACCCATGTTTTATTGATGTGCTCCTCTATGCTACTAGTAGCTAATTTTACAACAATTTATATAAACCAGAAGAAACTCATGTGAATGAAAAGGTGTATTAGAGGACATACACTGAAGTGTAATTTCATAGAGGAGTTTCAAGAAGTTATGTTTCTGATATTTTCTGATCTTCCTTGCCTTGAATTCAGATGTAACAGCAAGAAACAGGAAAACAAAAGTATAACAGAGATAGTATATTATCAGCTAAGAAGCAGGAGGTTTATTTTTCTTCCAACACTTCTTTGAGTGAGGTATTGGATAAAAACAGAAGGACACAAAATATCAAAGACTTATTATTAAGTAATCTATATTTTAATAAAAAATTAAAAAAAGCAAAAAATTGCATATGAACAGATACAGAAGACTATATCAGACTTCATGGGTCTCATGTGATCCAATTCTTTTTGTTCACAGTAAGGAAATCACATTAATTGTTCCAGAGCTGCAAGCAACTTAAGTATTTAGGGAAAAACTTCTGGACATTTGAAGCAAAATTAGTATGAAAAAATCTAAAATCCTTGAAGAAAAACATTTCTGTTTTGCCCTACAAGACAAACAAAGTGCACAAGTAATTTAAAATAATTAAGTACAAAGCCTTTTGTTAAGATGCAGGGGAGCTGCATTAATCCCTTCAAATAGGTAGATGATTTGTTCAAAAATATTACTGGACAGTAATGAATTGGATTGCTAAGAAAAAAGAAAATAACATAGTAGGGTCCCTCATTCTAGAAAACTGTGGCTGCAACAGAGTAGCTTTTACACCTACAAGTGCTTTTAATTGGTCTCAGTTGTATGTGATAAAGTCAGACAGGTAAAAGAGTTCACAGCTGTGCCTGAGGAGAGGGGCTGGGGGGAACACAATCGCCCAAAGATACTGAAGGCTGTTTCATTTAAAGCTATTTCTCTATTGAAAAATATTCCCAACTACACAAATACTGTGTGGCAAAGTCTTCACTTGGTAGACACCAAAAATCTGGGCTGATTCTTCCCTCTACAGTTGCTTTAGTCCCTACATCTGCACAAATATCCTGTATCTTTTCCCATCTGCAATTCTGTGAGAAAGCTTCCACTGCCCTGTGGGTGATAAATTCTTCCCTTATTGACTCACATATAGCAACAGTCTTCTTTATCAGGTTCTCCATCCTTGCTTTCCTATCAGACACTGTTCTCCATGTTTCTTCTGAAGGTTGGATGCAGGATATAAACACACCAGCCAAGAGGGTCCCTTCCCTTCCTGCACCATTCCTATCCTAATCTTCAGTTCTGAGAGATCATGGGATGTTCAGGCAAAAGAAGGCAGCAGAACTTTTATCTACCCATTCCTGAGAAAATTAATGAATGTTTTCTTTTCAAATATGGACAAGGATTTACAGCATTTTCTTTCATTTACACGTTTGTCATTTCAAGATTAAACTTTCGTAGGATTTTCTACTAGTGGGAAGCTGAAGGCAGCAAATGGGCTACTGGGCTTTACAAGGAATAATTCTGTAATTTGACACTACTCCAGTAACAGCTTTCTCATTTCAAGATCAAAGTTTTATACACTTATCTAAGGGATCCTTTTGTACCTTAGAAGATAGTTCCCTAGTTTAAGAAGCTTTGAGACATAAAATAAGAATGAGCTGCTAAAAGAACAGTCTAGACCCTCTACTTGTCAGTCCTCTAAATGTGCTGCAAAGCTCATATTTTATCATTCTCTGAGTTGTGAAAGAGAATATACTTATGGGCTCAGGTTACTCCAATTATGTTGTAGTTATTAATGCACAGGTGTCACAGCTTGGCAGTTTGGGTGGAGCAAAAATTATTCTTTATTACTTCCCCCCTCTACCTTCCCAAAGGCAAGATAAAAGGGGAGTAAGAACAAGTCTTTAAGTTGGAAAATTAAAACAAAAACAAAAAATTGGAAACAAGACTTACTAGAACAGGGGAAAGGCAGCAACGTATGGGATAAAGAATAAAAATTCAATTGTATACAAGTATCTATACAACCTAATCTCAGTGTTGGCAGGGATAGATGATCCCATCACCCGAGGGATGTGGATTCTGGAGAGCAGTTGGAGAGCTGAAAGGAGTCTGAAATCCCTCCTGCCTTAGTTCCTCATACTCAAACTATGACAATATGATAGGCATGCCAAAATCCAGATGAATGCAGACACAAATAGTGGGGAAATGTAAATATTAATATACATTTTCATAGTGTAGGCTTCTCAACAGCAGTTTCAAAGAGATTTCAGATCCTGTTTTCTAGAAGCAAAGCAGCAAGATCATTTTTCCATGGACATTGTTATATAAAAGAGAATATTGCAGTGATCAGCAGCCATGAATGGTAATAATTTGTTTGGTCAAAACCTTTTAGAGTGNCATATTTGGTGTCTGACTGTTGTGACTCTCAGTCTATCTTAAACAGCACTTGTGCAACATCTGAGCAAGAAAACCAAGGCTTATGGATACACAGGACCAAGTCACTCTTACATTTGTACCCCTTTCTTTCCCAGCTTATGGATACACAGGACCAAGTAGTGCCTTGCAGAGATGGCACATAAGCTGGGAAAGAAAGGGGTACAAATGTAAGAGTGACTTTCAGGGTACAAATGTAAGAGTGACTTTCAAGGCCAAGGGATGGTGAACATATTCAAAAATAAACATTGGAGCCAACACCAGACACCAAATATGCCTATTGAAATCCCAGATCTTCTTTCTGGTTACTCTTGCAAAGAAGTTACAGAAAGCCTGAACTGCAAAGATTATGTGAGCGAGTTAACAGGTAATCCACCAATTCTTTCTTAGAAGGATAAATAAACTATTTTCTAGATGACCTTCACACTCAGATAGGCTAAGTTACCATAAACTTTAAAATTGCATTTTCTGTGTTACAGTGACAAGATTGCCTGGCTCATTTCCATCTCCTGAAGAGTAACAATTTCTCTCAAAGGGTTATCTTACCCTTTTTTCCTGTCTCTGCACTGCCTTTCAGAACACACACAGACTATGTGACCTGACAGTTTCTGTGTACTATCTTCTTGTGCGGTGAAATTTTTGAGGTCTTGCATTATTATAACCTTCATTGTAACCTTACATCATAAACAGAAGGTTTCCCAATGAAATCCAGCAGTCTTTCAAAGCTCTACTACCTGTACAGAAATATAAATGTATAGCACTATACACAGTTAAATCTAACAGGAGTTGAAACAACAAGGAGATATGAATGCTTCCTGTCATCTCATCTATGATAAGACATAAGCCATTAAAAAAAAAAAAAATTCTTACCCACAAACAACGGAAAATCATCCCTTCCTCATTTTCATCTTCCCACTATCTAGAATTTCAATGTTGATGTATTTTCTCTTTTAATCTGATCTCCACCCAAGCCTAGATGTATAACATTTGTGTTCTCACTGGTGTTTACCCTGGGTATTTGTAGAGCAACCAGCACAGCAGAGCCTTGATCTGGGCTCCCATGCACTGCTGTGATTAAAAAAAAGAGTATTTTTCCTAACCAGTGTCCAGGAAATTACTGCAAGCAAAGTTCAATCAGACAACAAAGTCTGTTAGAACAGGAGCAGAATCTCATTTATTAGGAACTGTGTGTCTAGGCCATGCTTCATTTGAACAGAAAGAAAAATACACCACCTTACAATCAGGAGCTGTTTAAGTCCATAGAACACAAACACACATTTTTCTAGTGGACTAGTTTGGAAAATTATTCATCTGTGGTTTGATTTCTAACAAGTTTTCTGCTCTTAGAATTTTTTGTAAGCTTACCTGACCAAATAAAACCAAAATCCTCTCTAAAAGCACAGATATATATTTTTAATATGCAAACTTATTATAACAAATAACTTAATTGATTTTATTATCTTTTAACCACTCGTTATATTAGTAAAAAAGACATGATTTGATAACTTGCTTGACACCATCTTTTTCTATTCTTACATTATACCTCCTTTAAAATGTTAAACATTTTCTGTACTGTACATTTGTAATCTAAGAATATATCCTTAATTACTTACGATGCCACTCACATCATACAGGTCAAAGACCTGCATAACCCCTGAAACAAATTCTGAGCTGAATTATGTAGAAATTATCTTCCATTTATTTACCAAAAATGTCACACTTTAATCACAGGTCAGTGAAAAA
>JAAWXA010000025.1:4773077-4817207 GCA_038090715.1 Florisuga fusca | reverse complement strand
ATAAGAGACAGGCTTAGTTGTATCCATCTACAGTTCCACACACTTAAAGAAGTAATGCTATACAATCCATTTGCATGTTCGAGCCCTTAAAATTAAAACAAAAGTGTTTTCTTTTCAAATATGGACAAGGATTTACAGCATTTTCTTTCATTTACATGTTTGTCATTTCAAGATTAAACTTTCGTAGGATTTTCTACTAGTGGGAAGCTGAAGGCAGCAAATTGGCTACTGTGCTTTACAGGGAATAATTCTGTAATTTGTGACTACTCCAGTAACAGCTTTCTCATTTCAAGATCAAAGTTTTATACACTTATCTAAGGGATCCTTTTGTACCTTACGAGATAGTTCCCTAGTTTAAGAAGCTTTGAGACATAAAATAAGAATGAGCTGCTAAAAGAACAGTCTAGACCCTCTACTTGTCAGTCCTCTAAATGTGCTGCAAAGCTCATATTTTATCATTCTCTGAGTTGTGAAAGAGAATATACTTATGGGCTCAGGTTACTCCAATTATGTTGTAGTTATTAATGCACAGGTGTCACAGCTTGGCAGTTTGGGTGGAGCAAAAATTATTCTTTATTACTTCCCCCCTCTACCTTCCCAAAGGCAAGATAAAAGGGGAGTAAGAACAAGTCTTTAAGTTGGAAAATTAAAACAAAAACAAAAAATTGGAAACAAGACTTACTAGAACAGGGGAAAGGCAGCAACGTATGGGATAAAGAATAAAAATTCAATTGTATACAAGTATCTATACAACCTAATCTCAGTGTTGGCAGGGATAGATGATCCCATCACCCGAGGGATGTGGATTCTGGAGAGCAGTTGGAGAGCTGAAAGGAGTCTGAAATCCCTCCTGCCTTAGTTCCTCATACTCAAACTATGACAATATGATAGGCATGCCAAAATCCAGATGAATGCAGACACAAATAGTGGGGAAATGTAAATATTAATATACATTTTCATAGTGTAGGCTTCTCAACAGCAGTTTCAAAGAGATTTCAGATCCTGTTTTCTAGAAGCAAAGCAGCAAGATCATTTTTCCATGCAGCACAGTTCTGCAAGCAGTGGAAGAAAGATTCCAGAAACCAAAAGACAATGGGCACTGAACCAGTATAGCATTTCTGTAAACCAGTTAACCTCACCAGTTAACCTAAACACTGGAACATTGTTTCAGGTGTCATTATACTGAATTTGCATCCAGAGAGAGGAAGGGGAAGGGACTCAAAAGCAGAGATTTATTAATCCAGAGGCTCTTGAAGCTCTGGTGGGAAACATTTAAAGAAAAGAAAACACTTTTGTTTTAATTTTAAGGGCTCGAACATGCAAATGGATTGTATAGCATTACTTCTTTAAGTGTGTGGAACTGTAGATGGATACAACTAAGCAGTACTTATATGAAGAATTTTATGCAGCTAATCTGATTAAGGGTTTTGTATTTTTAATGTAAAATGTGTTGAAGAAAGGATAATTCTGCATTGTAGATAACAAAGAAGTTATTATAGCCATTCAGTGGATAGCTTGGAAAAATTCATACTATTACCTATTTAAAACAGCAAAAGATGCAAGGTTACCATTTATGAATACATCCCTGAGTCATAACATGCTCTTGGAACATGATCCTTTACTTTAAACTTCTCACTTTTAGAGTGACTAAAATATTGGTGTTATAGGTACATATATTTGTACTTGTCTGGTTTCAAAAAGGACTGAAATCCATATTTTCCCACTGAATTGCTTGGGTTCCACACAACTTCTGTTTCTTTGGATATAACATACATCCATCAGATACAGAGGAATACAAGTATATATCTATCATTCTTAACAGTTGCTTGCCACTTCAGGAATTTTGAACTATAAGATGCAGACATATACAAACAACAAAAGCAAGAGGACTAATAAAAGGGAAAGCCAGTACTCTCACCAGTAGCAAACTCTTTCCTAGATATGTTATGACTTATCCTGAAAGCTTAAATTAAATCAGAGGTACCTCTAAGGAACAGAGGGTTCTTTTGACTTTCAGGAGCTGTTTTACATTGGGTAAAGATGCAAGCTATAGAAAACCACAAGATACAAGTGTAGATAAAGTCTTATTTCGTTTATTCCTTATGTCCTGACTTAATTTTTCAACTCAACTGTGTAAAAGCTTAAATTATGTGGACTCCAGTGAATGTCCCAAAGAAATCACATAACTTCCAGGCATGTGGGTATAAAAAAGCCCCCCCAAAAAATAGCATTAACAGCACTGAAATAACTTAATTTCCTATATTTGGCCTAGGTACCATACAGCATTTTGATATCAAATGGTCTGACAACCCCTTCCAGAATGAATTACACATTCCTACATCCACTACACAGGTATATAAAAAAGCCTACATCATCTTTTTCAGATAGGTGATAACTGAGCTTTTGTGGGTAGTGACAACTGGTTTTCTACTTGGTATCCTGGAAAGATATCCCATATTTTAAACAATTTCAGTCATAACAACTGCAGTATGATAACTTAGGTTTTTCCTTCTTATTCTGAATTTTGATGGTAGCTTTAAATGGACTTCTATTTAGAAATATTAATGCAACTGCAACATCAGTTTCTACTTCCATCACATTGCAACTACTTCTGTTCACAAATCTCTCAGTCTCTGAGCCATGACAGCATGATGGGCATTTTCTGATTATTCATCATTATCAAATAAGAAAATAAAAAAGATTTAGCAGTGTACCTTTTTGTGACAGCAGGCTACTTTATATTCTCAGTTACATTGCAGAGCTCACTGTATTTGGATTGTAGCTTCTCAAAAACTGCCTATTACATTAGTAGGAATAAAATCTTTTTTAAATGTATTTTTTAAAATGTATTTCAAAATTAAAAGTTAGATATTTAATTAGATACTAAATAGCCAGAAAATCTGTGTATCGAACAGCATTTACAAGTCATGCAGAGGGGAAAAGGCATGTAATATTAATAAATTCCAGGTAATCATAGCTATTTAATGATCTTTGAAAAAAGTTTCAGTTGGTTGTGATGGATGATACTTTGTTCAAGAAACCAGGTGAACAGATAGAAAGCTACTTCTCTGTTGTTAAATAATATGAAATGGACACTACATGTTTATTGTGCTGGTTTACCTTACAGCTCAGCACTTTGCCCCCTAATTCCTGGTATGCATCACTGTGAGACTGAGTTTTTAACAGGTTTGATCTACTCATTATATGCAGTAATTTCACTGAAAATGCGAAGAAAGGAAAAGCAAGTGAAAGTTGCTTGTGTGGTTTTGAAGATGCATGCCTGTGTGTCTCAGAGCAAGTTACAGAGTTCATGTTCTCCTTAAAAGATGAAGCAATTGTTCACTTTACCCTGAGTGACCTCTGCTGGTAAAAATAACTTATATACAAAAGTTAAAAAACTCCACTAAAAGCAAATTTGCTAACAAGTCTAGTAAACACAGGCACACACAAAGAGAAAAAAAATGTGTGTGTACTTCTGCATCAGGTATATATAGACATAAAATTAAGATGTTTGCATGATCAGTTAGTGTTCAAGAAGTTTGGCCAAAATTCTGAAGTACTCAGTTTATCTTTCTGCCAAAGTCTTTTAAATAAGTGTGCCACTAGAATGTGGTTTAGAGGCAGCGTATTTAAAGTGGCAGCTACTGAATAACTAGGGATTTAGCAAGTTTAAGCCTGGAGTTTACCTCTACACATGAATTTAAGGTAATGCTGTGGTACTGAGTAGTTTGTCATCTTCCTGGAGCACACATCTGAATCTGGAAAGCAACTCGTATGTTTTGTGAGGGGGTTTTAGAGTTCACAAACTGATCTAATAAAATCTTACTTGAACATTATTTTTAGTATATAGAAGTCAGTCTTGGGACCTGATCTCTGGTTTCACATATCCCTAGTAGAATAATTGAAGATTATTTATTTTGTGGTACTTCAGAATGATACTATGAAATGTTTCTGCCCAATGCACATATCTAATTTAAAGAGTGGTCAGAACCATGAGATCATTAACTAATTTACATTAAATTGCAGTGTGGTGTTTACATCATAAAAATATTCACATACTGCTAGATTAGAAAGAAGAAGAAAACAGACCAAAAGCACTAAGAAGAGTCACTCCCAAAGAGCCACCAGTTTTGGTACCTATTAGTAAATAGGTTTGAGCTAACACAGAAAACACCTCCAAAGAAGCAAAAGATGTTTCATGTTTCTGACACCATAAGTGACATCTAAACTCTGAGGTCACAAAGTGTCACAGTTGAGGCACTCTAAAAGGTTTTGACCAAACAAATTATTACTATTCATGGCTGCTGATCACTGCAATATTCTCTTTTATATAACAATGTCCATGGAAAAAAGAGAAAGATATTAGGTCTCTGCTTCTGCAAATACTAGAAATACTGGCAAATCTATTTATATGCAAATAAGGTCTCTCAGATGTGTTAGTATGAGGAAAGTAATAGGCATAAAGGAAGAAATAAATTATCACTAGAAACCCTTAATGAAATCTATTTCAAAACATAACATTTTACAGTAAGAGCCCTCACTTGTGTAATATTTGCTCAAGCCTAGAAGGGAATTGGAAAGTTCTGCACTTCAATGAGAACTGATATCACATTATTTCTGATGCCAATTTGTTATATAAAATGCATTTATCTTTCCTTACGAACAACTTGAAATTGCCAATCTACTGTTTAGTTATTTATAAGCATGTTCTCATGGTACAATGCAATTTTATGCTCATTTTCCAACTGGCAATTTTAAATTTCAATTTTTTTGTTGAATTATGAACATAAGAATTGTACATTTTTGTTCTAGGAATAGGAATCTTCAAAGAATAAGGCAATCTCTGCAAAAATTTGATCTCACATCTGAAAACCCCAATTTGAATCCAGTGCCTGCTATTTATTTTAAAACAAACAAAAAAGTATAAAATCAAAACATACCAAAACCCTTCCTGACATTAAACAATATGTCAACAGTCTAAAATCTGTTTCACTGAAATAAGAAATGTTAGCTAACACAGCTGAAACATAGAGGAATACCACAAAATAAACAGCGATTAAAATATACAGAAGAGAATATATGTGACTGTAATACTTCAATAGCCTGGAAACAAAGTCTTTACAGGTAAGGATACTTCCCTCTTTTATAAAAGGGTCAGTGTGAGACTAGGAAGGCAAAAGGCTTTTTTTTTTCCACTTTTGATCAAAGTTCACAATACAATTTTTTTTAAATTCTGCAGTGCTTATTTTTTAGAGAAAATGAGTAGGTGAAGGAAAACCAAAGCTCAATATATCTAAAAAGGAAAAACTACAAAACATCTACAAAAGTAATAGTTTTTGACTGCTTTGAATTTTTGCCTTTTCAAGAAGCTTTGAGTAGATCAAAAACCCTCATGCTCTTGCTTATTCTTATACCAGTAACCTTCTTTAGGCTTATACTTGCTACAGGTGGTTGTTCTAATTTATAATAAAGCAAATTAAAATACCAGGACTCAAAGTCCTTAGAGGTTTTCAAGGCAATATCCTTCTATCAGTAAGACAGAACTAAACTACTTAAAAAGAAATGTAGAGATTCAGAAACATTATAAAACATTTCCTTCTCCCATGAACACACCTCTGACAGTCACATGAACTCTTCTAGTACCAAAATCAATCACAAGAAAAAGACAAGTTGGTAAAAATCTTTCTTCTATTGATCTTACTATAATCCACAAGGTTAAAATAATAAGACTTTTACAGCAATATTATGTCAAGTATCTTGCATTACTGACAAACACTTTCTATGGCGAATTTTTCTTAGCAATTACAGAGACAATCTAATAATTTTAAGAAAAAAGTTTCCTGCTGGATTCTAAATACTCCTTAATAATTAGAAGAAACAAGATGTATATACAATTTATTTTTCTCTATAGCAAAATCACACAGCATGGTGTTGATTACGTAAGGGAAAAAAGGCTTCAAAACATGGAAAGCTATCCTTAAGTACTTCTTTCAAGTTTATTTTATGAAATTAAAGCTTCTCAGACTTCTAATGCCACATAAACATCTTTCTGATCTTAAGTGAACTAAACATTTCTCTTCTTCGTTCAGTAATTCAATACAATTTCATTTCAATACAGTATGGAAGCATATGTTGGTAACTCTTCTCTTTAATGTACTAAATAACCTCAATGTTATTTTTATCAAAAGCAAATAAAAAGCAATTATATGCACCCTTTGTTCTTTGTTGCTTAGCTTTGATCTCATATTCAAATTCCTCTCAAATAATATCCTCTTGCTTTACTCAGATAACAGACAGCAGTGAGCCTTGCTGCAGCAGTCATCTGATTACAGGAAGATGGGCTCAGCACTTAATGAACTCCTGATTTGCTCTGACAATGCAAATGTATTTTGATGTTATTTCTAGCATTGGCTTGGAAATGCTTTCACCATCAGTTAAAGCAAGGATGGAAAACGTAAGGGGAAAGGTAACTTCCCACAGACACCATCTTACCTCCCTGTACCAGTACAGAACGTTCAAGGCAAAGGCTTCTATGCTAAATATGTAGATTAGCTTAGGAAAAATAAAAAAAATTGACACAGTTTTTAATTTAGGAAAGATTATCAGAATTAGTTCAAGTGACAAGTTAAATAGCTAACAAAAGAGAAATAAGATTTTTAAAAAGAGCATTTTAACTGTTTGTAATATTTGTGAGGAGCTGAAGTCCAGATGAAGAGAAAGTTTATTCTCTATAAAAGTGCAGAGAAGAAAAATCCAGAAACTGGTGATAGACTATAGTTATACAAAGATAAAACCAAACTGGACTTGGAAAGGAGAGTAAATACCAGGAAAGAGCTCCGACCTCCAAAATGTGTCAGCATAAACCTATGGGGTTTTCCACACCTCTGTGTGTGGAAAAAGAAAATAATAAAGAAGCACTAGATTTTGGAAAGCTGTGAGGTTAGAGAACTCAGAGGGCAAAACTGCTATTTTAAAAGTAATGTATTCTTCAAGATTTCAACAAAAGTGGATCAGAGATACTAGAATATAATACTTGGGAAGAATTTCAGAACTAGTGAGAAGAGAATGCCTATAGAGCTAGAAATCAATGAGAGCTTTTTCTATTGGTAGAAAAAAAATTCCAGCCAGGAACAGGAAAACTGGAAAATCTAGTCATTCCTTAAACCCCCAAATATACTGATTTCCCGATTCATCTCTTTTTCATAACATAGACATTCAATGACTGATGTTTTCAGCAGAAAAGATTTGGTAAAACAGACAAATGCAGTTGAGGTTCATGTTTTAGAAGCTGATTGTATCAATTTCTTCCATCAAATGAGCATAGGATTTTTTTTTTTACATTTCCCTCTGAAAATTCAAGTTCTTTCTTTGATGGTCATAATTTCATTTTGCTTCTACACCCTTCTGAAAGAAATCTTAATTACTTAACTGATACCATATCCATTGTTAATCTTGATTTAAAAAAAAAAAAAAAAATTGATCTCTACTGGGGAGGGAAATTATGCTCTTTATTCTGCCATTTCAAGAAATCAGCTATGAGTACACCACCAAAGAAGCAAAAATAACCTCTTTGATGAAGAATAGTCTTTCTTCTTGTTGTTGTTAACCAAAAGAAAGAAAAATACATCAGAAGTCTTCCATGCATAATATTTGCAAGCTTGGAGAATATTTTGTTCCTAATTCCTTTCAGAAAGAAAATGCTTCTTCAAAATATGCTTTTGTAAATATAAAGTCATGCTTTTCAAGAGCTCAGAGACTGCTCTGAGCTTCCTGATGTTAGATTAAAAGCTGTTTTTCAAAAGAAGAAATAGATGAGCATTACAAAGTCACACCAGTGTGTAATAACTGTCTAAAGGAAAAAATAGAAACAAAACCAAACAGACCCATCTTTCTTTCACTGGAATAAAGAAACGTGCATCTCCAAAGACAATTATCATGAAATGAATTTTAATTATCTAGAATTAGGAAAAATAAATATTCATTGGATTAAGAACCCTGTATTCAAAAGGTAAATCCATGTTAGAAAACAAAAACACAAATATGACTATGACCCTGCAGTATTGTAAGCTCACACTGAATTGTGATATAATTTCTGCTAGAAGAATATGCACAGACATGCAGATCCTTTGATATTTACTGTTTTAAAAAATCAAAATTATAGTAGTACAAGTACTCAAAGCAACTTAATATTTAAGAACACGACAATTCCACCTCAGACTAATGCCTTCTAAATCTTGCAGGGATTAGAAAACAAATACTTTAAAAGCCACGTTAAAAGAAAAAAGGAGAAACCACTGCCATTTTGAAACTTATGTCAGAGCAGAAACCATGACCTAAGAGGTGACAAATGCCACCATTGCATATTGCAGAATCATAGAATCATCAAGGTTGGAAAAGACTTCTGAGATCATCAGGTCCAACCACTCACCTAACCACTAACCCATCCACTGTAGCTCTTCATCAGCCCATCTTATGAACAACTCCAGGGATGGTTCCCCCATCACCTCCCCCCAGCTTGGTGTTATCTGCAAATTGACTGAGGGTGCACTTTATCCCCTCCTCCAAATCATCAATAAAGATATTAAACAAGAGTGGTCCCAGCACTGAGCCCTGGGGAACACCACTTGTGCCCAGCTGCCAGCTGGATTTAACTCCATTCAGCACAACTCTGTTATTACTCCTGATACTACACAGAAAGGAGAACAGAGTCCAGAGGCTCTTGTAATCTGTCATAGAAAAATATTGATATTTGAAAGGTAAGGCAGCTAACAAAAGCTGCCAGGGTTTAAGTGGCTCACCTCTCCATCTCTCTACAGGACACCTGAGACCCTCAGGCAGTTCTTTACCTGCCTTGGGTTTCTTTTACCTACTACCCCATCAGGCATATATATATATGTGCCTGCCTAATTCCTGCATGTCTCAGGCTACCCCAGGCCCTGACATGTTTGACATTCATGATAACCCAACAGGTATTTGGGTTTATATTTCCTATTGGGAAATATTGCTATTGGGAATATTTCCTATTCTCCTATTCTTACTCAACAGCTTGAAATCCAAAATAAGAAAAAAAAAAAAAAAAAAGCCCTTCATGAATCTTTTTTTTTTCTTCCAGAAGTCTGTTCACTGAGCTTCATAAGAGGTTTGTGAAAGCATCTTTTTTGTATTCAAATGGAGCAGTATTTTTAGAAGCTAAGTTTAAAGTGCAATTGAGTCAATTTGAGTAGCTTAAACACTTCCTTGAGCTATGCATTATACTCCAGGTAAGAGCAATAGGTTGCAGAATGACTGATGATACACCCAATTCACTCACAATTCCTTGTATGCTACACAGGTATAGGTGTCTTGAAAACATTGGAAAAAATCCTGTAAGCATCTCAAGGCCTATGCCTTCCAACCAGTTAGTACAATACCAGCATTCTAAGCTGTTTAGGGATGTGAAATTGAGCCTGAATAAAAATAATACACCAAATTTTTGTCTTAAAGAAAACTTTTATTCTCTAAAGTATGTGGAATCAGGGAAGGAAAGAGAAACCTGCCACATAAATATCCCTACATGGCCTACAGCTCTGTTTATATTTATTTTTACTTCTCTTAGTGATGACACACAGTAAAAGTGTTCATTTGGTCATCTCTAGGAATGGGGATAGACCTTTTCACCCTCCCAAAGACTGCTATTTTTCTGCAAAAGGTCAGATTGCCACATTTGAGCCTGCTACTTCAGAAGCAAGTGAAACTCATACATTGGGAAAGATTTATGTAGAGAGAGCACTGTGTATTTATAGGACTTTAAATACAGCTATTTCTCAGACCTCACCTTCTGCCTGAGTTCTAAGTAATCAGAGTGGGACAACATTTGCCCCCACTTACAAAGAGCAAAAAAAATTGTCTCTATGTGATCTTGATATTTCTGTTCTGACATAGGTTCACTTCAATTTGTATTCAATAAAACCCTGCTGCTGAAATATGAGTACTATTATCAGAAGCAGCAATGAGGTGGAAAACTCAACTGTCTTTTGAACTTTTTCTTTCACTGTTAAGAAAACCATGGTATATTTGAAACAAATAGGAACTGTTACAATCTCTGAAAGCACGTACCTCGGAATGAATTACATTTAATACTTAAAGAACTTGATTGGAAAACACAGTTCAGAAACAGATACTGTACAGTGAATTTAATTTACAAAGAAATAAAATGACTTACAGTACAACTATAATCTTTCCTCATAGTCTGCTATGATGTTATTTTATATAGTACCACTTTCTTTCCTTGCGGTAAACAAAGATGTCAAAAATTATTTAGATTGACCTGAAATATGTAAGAATCCCCTGAGAAATACTTTACATGTTATTACTCTAAAGAAAACTGGTTAATTGGCTCTATCCTGGCTCAAATCAGGATACTATGGAGTGCCCTGGTTTGGATACTAAACACACATACTAGGAGCTCACTGTTACAAAAAGATAATATTACTGTTGAAATTAAGAAAGGCAAGGACATCAATGTGTCTCCTGAGATTCCAACTGCAAAACCCTAAAAGTTTCAGGATTTTCTCCTGGCAGCTTCAGAGAACTCACACAATAACCTGAGAGCCCAATAGAAGCAAAATGGAACTTATAAGAGATGCTACAGCTGGGAAGGGACATGAATTTGTTTTGTGCTTTTTCCAGCTTTGTCTTCACCTCTTCCCACCACTGGCAGATAGATTGCAGAGCTTAACAAGGGCCCAAATATAAGGTTATTCAAACCCATCTGAAAATATGATCCTCAATAACTTCACGTGCACAACTTTCCAAACATAAACTGATAAAGCCAGATAAGTGCAACCTCACACTGAAATTTTTGAGTATGCAGTATTGGGATGGAAACCTATGAAAATACTTCACCATAATAATCTAAAACTGCATCCAGATAAGACTTCTAAGGACTTTTGTCATTAATGTATCCTGTTTAGCTAAAAAAACCCCCATCCTATTAGAACACTGATTAGCAAATTCTTTCTAACATAAGAACTAAAGCTTTGACTTTTCCCCTTTGGTAAAGAATGTGCTGAAATAGGCAAACTAAAGGTAAGCATATGCTATATGTTCATTACTAATATGGGAACCTGCATTCCTATATTGTACAATCATCTTGTAATATGTTGGAGAAAAAACTAATTTTTTAAACCACTGGAGCTGGATGACGAGTTTAATAGCTGTTTTGCCCCATTACTTCTAATTTTGGGAAAAGAATAAATTGCAGCCTTTTGTTAGAATTGTATCACAAAACACAGGGCAATTAAAGAGTTTGAATGCTTTCACCAGTTAAATTAAAACCATAATCAGGGCATTTTTAGTTTTCCACAAAAAGGCTTACACAGGCCAGGTATTCCAGCATGAAAGACTTTGTGATAACAACTACCACTGAAAGAAACAAGTTTTGTCCTTCATTTATGTCAGTATTTCAGTACTAGCAAAACCGGACTTGTTCAAATTGAGGAGTTCTCAGGGTCTGAATACTGTGAGAGGCAACTCTTGAACTGACTTCATCCCCATCCTTCCAGAAGAGAAAGAGTACTACTTTGGCAGAAGAAAGAGCTGAAAGAAAAACACCTGAAAAGGAGAATAGGCAGAAATCTGTGCTCTAGAGTTTTAGCAGATTATTCCACAACTCATCTCAATCTTTCAGATTTAGCAATGAACCAATATAGTATTATTTTCTTTAGCAATTTGTGTTTCTAGTCTGTATCACACCTCTAAACTACATTGCTACAGTGTCCCTTTGGGAACATCATTAGAATTACTCTAATGTCTTACTAGGGTCAGGATACATCCTGGAAATCTCATCCATTTTCTACCTTTAAAAAAATTCAATTACATGATTCAAATATTGATGTTTACTGTATATAAGGAACTAATATTGTTGCTGAAAATGAGACAGGTCATAAATATTGCAGTAAGATTTCAGTCAAACATCAGTATTTTAATGCCAGGTACAGTAAATTGGAACAATTTCCTTTTGTTTAACCCCCATTATTAATACATTAGCATGTATTTTTGTGTTCTTAAAAATGACTGCAATATTACTTTAGAAATATTTGAGAAGGTATTTAGATTATATTTACTCATAAGTAACTCTGATTCCCTTTGGGAAAACAGGTACTACACATTCATGCAAAGCTGGTATTCTATAATCTGCCCCATATATGATGCTGGGGTTTTTAAGTCACAGTTAAAACAGTTCTTAAAATTATTCCATTAGTCATTTGAGCTTGATGAATCAAATTAATTGGCCCCCACAAACCTCCCAATTAATAAGGATACTTTGGTCTCAGTTCTGTGAAATGAGAAAACTTACCTTGCTTTCCCAGACTTCCTAATTCTTTCTCTGCTCTTTTTAATTTAAAAAATAAATTGTTTCCACTATTCAAAACCTTAAAAAATGCTTCCAGCTTCAGTATAGCAAAAAAGCTGTTATAGACTGAGTCTAGTTTTTAGGCTTTACAGTGCCTTTTTAATGCTTGTAATGATAACTGTTATGATCATTGTGATCAAATCATATAAAAAAGCTAAAGAAGCAGAAAATAGCACTCGAGTAGTACCACACTTAATTTCAGTTTCAAAGAAACCTACGTTTCAGAAAAATGTAGGAGGTTTAAATTTCCTTTCATATGATTGGGTTTTTTGTTTGGTTGGTTTGGGTTTTTTGTGTGGGTTTTGGGTTTTTTTTTCCTTTGGTAAGAACGACCTCCAGATTGAATTAGTAGAAATATTGTAGATGAATCTCACATCATTATACATTACCTGAAAACAATTTATAGTACTTCTTTTGGTCTCTTCCATTGACTACATTTCAAACTTATATTTCCACAAGTTCTCACTACCTTTATAAATGGAAAACATCTTTACATTACGGATGGTTACAAATGCCAGCAATGGCCCAGCATTATTTTCAGTGGTACTCAGAAGAACTTTCATCTGGATTTTAGAAGCTCAAAAGTTTTGTTTCAAAGGGCTTGTCATAGCCATTCACATTACAGCATTACACACTCAAAACCTGAAATCAGACTTTCACTCTAGCTAGGGACACGTCATTCATGGCATGAATTATATTCCACTGGAGGGGCACAAAAGGAAGTTGCTGCCAAAGAGTATGTTCAGTCATCCCTACTACCTTAAAGCTCCAAATGGGTTTGATTCCAGCTGATAAAATCCGTATTAAAATCAAGGGAAAATTAAAATAATCTTAAAGCAGATTTTTTTCAAATTAATTTTTATTCCCACTGTGCAGGTTGAGAAGCACATACTCCAATCTTGTAAAAAGCCTATTCAGTCCTTCAACAACAGAAACAGTCATTCTTTGCTTTGGGACTTGCACATTACACTCTTTTTCCTAAACTCATCTGTCAGTTCAAAGCCTGCAATTTCCTTTGCTTAGTATGAGCTGTCTGTAGAAAATTATTATAAGGATAAAACAAAAATATTTGTTTAGAATTGATATGACCACAATTCACATACAGATCTCAGTCCAGCTGCAGACCTCACATAACTATACTAACCAAAACCCATGAAATGTATAGTTTGAAGTCATATTTTCCATTTAGCTTGTGGTTTCTTCTGATTTTTGTATTCAGCAGTGGATAAAATAAAGGATGAAAGACCATGGTATAACCAGTTATGGGATAAAGCTCCCATGAATGCCAATGGGAAAAAAATGGATCGCTTCATACATTCTCTTGTAACCAACAATAAGAAAACCACCTTCAGTTTTAAAGCTCTTTACATGTGCTGAGACTCTCCTATCACATTCTTGTACATCTCCTTGCCCTTCCCAACTTCTCCCTAGGGTCCTTTCTCATATAGACATATCCTGAGTTGTGTTTATAAGTAATGTGAGAGACTTACATCTTCATGTGACATTTGAAGTATTTCCTTAAATGAAAATTTGGTCCAATAAGTTAAAATATATTTCTTTAATAAAGTGAATGCTGGCTACAAAAAAAGGGTGGGAAAACACACTAGTCAGAAGAAAACAGTGGCTTTTTACACTCTTAAACAAGCAACTGTTTGATGAGCTTCAGTCACGAGTATGCCCATTGCTTACAGTATTAAAGGCAACTGCTAGAGAGCACAGAGTCCCTTAAGTACAGGGGCACACAAAACCAGCCTAGGCAAAAAAAAATTTCTCTGAATTAGTCAAAGCAGCAGCCATCCCTTGATAGATTTCTGTTCTATTTCTATCTTTCAGATAATGTCAGATGAAACTTTTTCCCAAGAGCAGCTGTGGCATTTATAATCCAGGGCTGATAAAATCAAGACCAGACTAAGAGAAAAATATCAAGGCATACTTATCAAGCAGATGATCACAAAAGGAAGAAAGAGGACTCCACATATAAAGGAAAAACACATTTAAAAAAACAAAAACCAAACCAAACCAACCTCTACATAATATAGCCACATTGAGGAAATTATTAGTCACTTATGTAAGAGGGGCAAAACCAAGGAAGACAGTGTGTTAACTTTTTTCTGGTATGAAAAATATTTTAATTTGTGATCTTTGTTTTTTTTTTCTTTTATCACAGATTTAAACAGAATTAACAGATTGTGCACCAGATTTAAAACTTAAAACTTCCTGTATATAAGCTCAGATTTGCCATCCCTGTTTTTTTTTGTCAGAACACATGGAAAGGAAAAATGTTCTAGATTTAGAGATACACATAATGCCTGCTGAAAACTTACATGATGTTGCACAGTACATTCTGAAAATAAATTTTTAATACCTAAAAATCAATCACGTGTAGTGATGCCAAGTCACTGCCATGCTAAAGCTTCTAAGTGCTTAAAGAAGCAGAAAAATCAGGAAACAGTGACATACGTAATGTAAAATGAAGATGCAGTGAATACAGAACATTTTCACTACACAAGCATCAAAAGTAATTTACATTCACCTAGTCACCAAATGATTTTACCTGCATACAAATTAATCTTCTACATTTTAGATGTGCTCCTATAATTTAGTTTTTAAATGATACTATAGTTTAATGGCCACCTTAATACCCACTGCCTTCTAAAGAATGGGATATCGTAAAACTTATTACAAAACACTTAGCATCACAAGGATATTTTTTACAATAAAGTAATCCCACTCTAACAAAATCACCAGACTTTTGGCTGTGTTTCACAGCAGAGGGTTCCCCACTATAACCACAAACCCTTCTGCATTTCTTAATACCTCTGCCTAATTGGAGTCCACACATTCTTATCTGACTCTTTTCCCCAATGACATCTTTCTTAGATGACTCTTAGGGCACCTATATGATTCTTGGCGTGTGTCTGAATCATTAAAATCAGAGACCTAGCAGCTACAAGGTGGTCAACAAATATTTTCTTCATCCAGAGTGTACCCTTACAGCAATGAAAGCTACCTGTATATTCAGCTGCTCCAGAAAAAGCAGATTTTTCAGAGCCTGACACACCTCTATACAACTTCATCTGTGAAGGCAGCTCTGCTTTGGGTCAGAGGTGTGAATAGATGATCCTCAGAGGTCCCTTCCAACTTAAATTTGTTGATGATATTATGAATTTCAGCACTACAATGTGGGCTGAAGGTTTTGTGGAGGAACTTAATCTTTGCACAGAGACTCCTTCATGCCTTGGAATAAGCTTAAAACTCTTCTCAGCATTACTACACTACATTAAAACTCTTCTCAGCATTATTAACTATAATGCAATAGGAAGAAGATGGCAACTGAGGACCTGTGGACCAGCGTGGGTGAAGCTCTGCCCCATTAAATTTCTGCCAACACCAATGTTCAAGAGTCACCCTCTCAGCACTGTTCAGTTTCACACAAAGGGGACACTCAGACAATCTTTTGTCCTTCAAGCTGATAGTCAGTGAAATCAAAAAGACTAGAAAAAATATTTTCTAAAACTCAAAACAACTTTTAAGACTCAATATAACAACTTATGATCTGAAAATCAGGGTGATTACTGTAACACCAACACTGTAGAGACAAAACACACTTTCACAACCTGAAACATGCTGGATGTACATACTAACACTGACTGCCTTTCCATTGCCATAATATGGGAAAAATCAAGATTTCTAAGCAGATTGTTGACACTGCAGCTATTTTTGAAATTCTAATGCATTTTGAAGAGCTTAAGTGAGCACTGAATTATCTTCATAAATATTAGACAATAGACAACAATAATAATACCATCATGTGTCTTCAGCTTGATTTGTCCCGTTGGATTAGTTCATTCTATAATGCATCACTGGCACTTTGCTTTAACAGCCAGCAACTCTCAGAATTCCTGATTACATGATTATACTCAAAAGCCTCATTATTTCAAAATGTTTTATCATCAACTGATAGCTTTTTTTATCACTTTGGGGACAACTCCACAAGCCTGTTCTTACCAAATTAGCATCACAGTCCTTAACTGCATTTTGTTTACTTATCTCTACAGGCTCCTAAAATCTCAGAATTTGGAAGAGGTAGAGAAAAGCTTTCTCATCTGAAATAAATTGATAAATTATTTATTTTCCTTCATCTGATGAATGTATCTTCTCAATGTAAATATTTTTCCTTTTTATTCTTAATTTGCTACTTAGCTGAGGTTTAAACAAAGCACAAAGAACAGAGCACACCACAGCTGTATAATTGCAGGCTGTGATTTAATTAGACTTTCTCAAGTAAAATTAGCTCTATCCTGGCCCAACCAGGACAATATTCTTCAATTTAATCTTTTAGAGCTTCATGAACAAATTATTTCGATAGATTATAAAAACAAATTATTCCATCAGTAACCAAACTAATGACACTCAGTTTCCTACAGGTTCAGGTTTCATGGTTGAATTACTTGATGTTTAAAAAGTGAACATTTCAACTGAAGCTCTTCCAGTAGCTAGGAATTCACAAAACCTCTCTGCTTTGTTGATTTTTCTCTAAGCAGTGAAGTCACACCAAGTTTTTCTCCACTACCTGGCTGCCAACATTCATGATCACAGCAGAAATGTGCTCACTTTTTCTTGCCTAAGTTGACCAAAAGGTATGGAGAAGGTAGAGGGAGCATATTGACACAGAACAAACACAGAAACTTTGCCAAAGTCCTTCAACTATGATAAAGAAAAAAATAATAATAATAATAATAATCTTTTTTGCTGTTTTAGTACAGAGCTTTAGAGTAATTGTAAATTACACATGTAAGCCCCATCTCTGGAAGTTTTTAAGGCCAGGCTGGATGGGGCTCTGAGCAACCTGATCTGGTGGGAGGTGTCCCTGCCCATGGCAGGGGGATTGGAACTGGGTGATCTTAAAGGTCCTTTCCAACCCTGAAAATTCTATGATACTACTACTTAGTGTACACTCAAAAGTAAAACCGTATTTTCACTAAATGTAAAGGAACAATATAAATTTGCTCTGAGTAATTCTCTGTCTATAAATATATAGAATTTTTAAGAGCAGATGTTCTCTGAAATGGCATTATCTGGCTAACTGACAGTTGTTTCACAGCTCTAATATTTCAGCTTCTGAGTGCTTAATGTTAGAGATCAATCAAAGAAATAATAAAAGGATGCAAAACCCAAAGGGCATACCTATTGCACCTTCCCAAATACTCAAAAACCCTGCAAGGCAGAAGAAAGTCCCATCAATATTTTCACATGAAACATGTATAATGTTCATATCAGTAAATGGATTCCAGTGAGGCGCTTGCCAAATGATCTTTGTGAACCTATATATTGGCAGACTTCCTTTTTTTACATTATGAAGACAGTAAGTAATGCTTTCCCATCTATTAATAGATGGCCATTAAAGACTGAAAACTGGCTGAACTGCCAGACTCAAAGGGTTGTGATCAGCATCACAAAATCCAGCTGAGGGCAGTCATTACTGGGTCAGTACAGGACCAATACTGCTTAACATCTTCCATTAAGAACATGGAAGATGAGGCAGAGCACACATTTGGCAAGCCTGCAGACAACACAGATTCAGGAGAAGTGATATTCAGCACTCAGTTGGAGATGGCCCTGAACAACCTGAAATAGTTGACCCAGGTCTGAACCGAGGGGGACTGGCCTAGATGATTTCCAGAGGTGCCCTCTATTCTCAGTGATTCTGCAAACACAACATCCTCGATCAAACAGTTTCTATAAACTGTTTCAATAAAAATGCTTTCACCACATGAGCATATCCTCTAAAACTTCATTAAAATGTTAAACTTCGACATAGGGGAATTTAAAATTTCTAGTTCAGAATATACTAGCCACTAACAATTTAAAACAAAAAGTCTATTAATTGCTGTACACCATCGTGACGTTTCAGCGTTATTAGTTCAGATTAAATTGCTTTTTAAAAAAAAGTATTTTTTGCTACCATTTACTTTTCTCAAAATGATGTAAGAGCAAAACAGATGTTTAAAAAACTAGTTATCAATACCACATTTTTAAAAAACGGGAGAAGCAACTGACAAATTACATACATTCCATGTATTGCAAAATCAGGTTCACTTTTCCTTCAGCATAATTTTTATGTATTGCAAAACAGGCACAGTAACTGACAGAGCATCTTACTTTGGAAGTCATCCAGCAAGTTTCCATTTTTTTAAGGATGTAATCAATTTTTTCTCTGGCAATTTCTATGCTTTCAGTGTACATAATACAGCTAGTCAAACCTTCTCTGTGCAGTTTTTCTTTTTTTGATTTGGTTTGCCCATTCTCAG
The DNA here is from genome assembly GCA_038090715.1 of Florisuga fusca. Classification (NCBI taxonomy): domain Eukaryota; kingdom Metazoa; phylum Chordata; class Aves; order Apodiformes; family Trochilidae; genus Florisuga; species Florisuga fusca. Next base: position 4,798,502 of record JAAWXA010000025.1, on the reverse strand, counting down.
AAACACTGATTGTAGAGGTCTCTTCCTTAAATTTCACAAAGTTGCACATAACAGGAAATGTCAAATAAAATGTGGATTACTCAGCCTTGTATAACTCTTTCAGCTTTCTCAACTTCCCCAGTAATTTGCTGGGAAAAAAGAACTTTTAATATATCCAACATTTCAAAGCAGATGAGCTCTTAAGTCACAGTCTTATTTGTGTAAAATGAAACTTCCTGTCATACAAACATAGCAAAGAAATTGCCATTCTGTCACTGGCATATTGAAGTTATTGGTTTCAAATCCTTAGTAACTGTAATCTCTAGCAACTACTTGAAGTATTGAGGGGCCCAAAACCACACACAGAATTTAAGGTGTTGCCACAACAGTGCTGAGTACAGCAGGACAATGAAAGCACTAATAAATGAGAAATTGTAACAGAGTGATTTCTCAAGGTTTTTGAATTGGTTAAATAATATCCATATTCAGAGGAATACAAAGCATTTTCTTTGAAAAAGGAATAATACTCAGTTGAATTCTAAGTTTCTACCTCTTCATCATCTCTACTTTAAAACCTTTTATTTAGGAGTCCATAGTACTCTTAATGGAAAAAAGGTCATACCTCTCCACTGGAAACTACACTCAATTCTTTTAGCACAAGATTTTTAAGTCATATTCAGAGCAAGGCCAGACCTGGAAATCTTAAAGTAAAATATAACATACTGGTTTAGATATGCACAGTGAATACAACTGGTGCATTACCATCCTGAAATACAACAGCATTTTTTGTACACATCTCCAGTCAGATAATTCACATAAATTTTAAAAAGCCACATCATACTCTGTCAATCACATCAGCATACTACTCAGGCTTCAGAAAACAAGGCATGGTAGAAATGCTCTGATTCTAGGTTAGAAGTAGCATCTATATATAGACATGAAAATATTAGGAATAAAAAGATTTCAGAGCAGACAGTCAAAGGCAGGCTAATCATGACTTAGGGTACATGTTATTCTTCTGATTGACATAATAATATTATAGATAACTAATGTTTGCCATTTATAGGTATGTGGACAAATAACCTAGTTTTTAAAAAAAAAATAAAATATGGATGATGCTATTTGATCAAAGTCTTTCTTTAGAAAGCAAAACATACCTTAAATATGAGGTGAAATGTGTTAAGAATGTTGATCACATCTGCTGCATTATTATTTTCTCTTCAACTCTATCCACGTTACAACAAACAAAACCAGAAAATCCCTTTTTGGAGAATAATTAAAACTAAAGAATTTTGATAAATCAGGCATTTCACTTAACCAGATTACTCAGCTAGCTAGAAATCACTTGGAATCTCATGGAGACATTTGAATAAATGGCTCTACAAAGCATAATACACAAATATGTACTGTATAAAGCATGTAACAATTCACCATCATCATCTTTATTATTACTAGGTCTCTGAAATACTATTTATATGCTAATTATACAGGTGCAACAAATGGTTAGCATAACTGAAATAGCAAAATGGTCACTTCTTTATACTTTAAGTATTCCTGCCCATTCAAACTACAGACTCATCATGCCTTGTATTGGAAACCCACACTTAGGACTTTCTGCATACAGCCCATACAGATGATCTGATGAGCTTCTAAATGACTACACCACAAAGTAAAGATGAAGTGTCCTTAGTCCCTGTGCCCTGCCTTTTGGGCTATTGGTTTTGAACCATCTGTAATGAAATCAGGACCAAAACAAGAGAGCATTAAAGTAAGTTCAGAGGCCTCCCTTTTTACTTTTCTTCTTTTATCTCAGCTGTATATATTTTTGCATTTTCTTGTAATTTTGTTGCTTCATACAGAGTATCTTTATTCATCACAACACCCAGCATCTCACATTATTACTATCTGTATGACCAAAAAGACTGCCTATTCATGTCTTAGATGGCTGATGATTCCAAGTTCCCTTGTATATTTTGATTTGGCTGTCCATTTCCTTTGAGCAACAGAAAATAGGTTGATGGAATGTTGATTATCATAGATAATCATCTAATGGTTTGGGTTGAAAGGTACCTTTAAAGCTCATCTAGTTCCAACACCCAGCCATATACAGGTATGCCTCCCACTAGACCAGGCTGCTCCAAGCCCTATCCAACCTGGCCTTGAACACTTCCAGGGATAAGGCATCACAACCTCCCTGGGCAATGTGTTCTAGTGTGTTGCCACCCTTACTGTAAAGAATTTCTTCCCAGTGTCTGACCTAAATCTGCCCTCTTCCAGTTTAAACCATTACCCCTTGTCCTATCTCTACACTCCCTTATAAAAAATGGCATGCAATGGATGATGTGCAGTACTAATAATACAGAAATCTTTCAGTGAAAGGCCCTTTAAAAATACAATAATATGTAGGTTTTAGATATCTAAATGCATGAGGATTTTTCATGTAATCCAATTTTCTTCAGAATATAATGCAATTTTAGTAATCTCTACATAAGACAAAAAGATGAGGCACCTTATATAGAATTGTATCAATCATTAATATTATTGAGGAACTGTCATACTAAAAAGTTACTTCTGAATTTTACTGTGTCTTTTGCAGGATTCAACTAAATTGTCTTATGCATTATTTACTGCATAATTTTTAAGTGTCTCTATCACAGTCATTATTAATCTATACTTTAATACATCACATGGAAAAAGAAGAAAACCTGGCTATAATATTTAGGACATGGAAGTAGAAAGTACAAATATTGTTAATTCGATCAGCCAGAGTCCATGAAACAATGGCTACTTAATTTAAAAATCTACAGAAGTAATCTCCTAACCTTTCAAAGGTGCAAGAAAACGTTAGATCTCAATGCCTCAATTCCTATCTAAATCACAAACCCGTAACACAAGTTAATAGAATTGTGAATGCCATATGTATATACAGATTAAACTATTTGTACACATGGGTAAGCAGTTGATATATGCATTTTTGAAAAATGTGAAAGTTGTCAGTACCGTTTGGGTCTTCTAATTTAATGAACAGCAGATGCTCTTCTGTGAGATAAAAGATTGTATGCAAGCCATATAGCAACAAAAACATCCACCTGAACTCCTCCTGTGAGTATTCTGTTCACTACTGTCAATAGCATTCAGATGCACACACACTTTACCATTTATATTGCAAAGTTTTAAGAACTTTTCTAAACATTGCAGAAGAGCTTTGCTCATGGATGGGACTCCAGGGCTCCATTCAGGGATCTTTGCTGCTCTGGGCTCGACCCTCTGCTACCCTTGCAGCAATTGTTGAGCATGCCAAGGGAAAGAAGCTTCTTCTTGAGATTAACAGAGTTTTATTCCTCCTTGGTCATTACTCTAGGCTACTGGATACAGATTTGGCATCTTTGTTTTCAGACAGAGTCATCAATATCTGGGTGTTGGGAAATGAACAGGAAAATGGGCTTCAATTACTAGAGCGGTTTTGTAAATGTTATTCAAACCACACTGCTTTTATAAAAAAAGAAAAAAATTTACCTTTTCTGACAGAGAATGAAATGAAAGATGGATTCAACAAGAAGCTACTTAAGAATGTTTTGTTCCAGCTATAACATATACTGTAAAAATTCAGAGGCCAAAAGTAAACGTCTTAAAAGGACTCAATCTTTCCCATGCAAGAAAGTAAAAAACAAGCTTATTAATTGACTTTGGCATTAATTGTCCTATTAAGGCAATTCTATAGATGCACTTCTATGCAATGTTATGATTTCCTTGAAAAAAAAAAAAAAAAAGACATTTCTGATCCAATATAAAACTTTATTTCAAATATAATTATTTCAAAAAAATCTTTGACTTAATTTATGCCTTTTTTCTTTTTTTGGTTAACTAAGTACAAACATTTGCTTGTGCTGGTAATACTTGGCAACAATGCCAAGTAAATATCTCAGACTCTGACCTAAATCTGATCCAAATCCAGGCAATGACTTCCATAGGTTTTGAAATAGATCTTTAAGCCCCACAGAACTATTACAGATGACCTTTTCTTTTTTATATGTCTAGATTTTTTAACTATAGAATTAGCAGTAACTAGTTAGCAGGCTTTTCAGATGCTGTGAAGAAAATTCTGGAAGAAATGATGGCACAATATTTTAAGGTCTGATTATTTGATGAGCCACTAGCCATCTTAAGGACAACAGTACAAAGTTCTCCACAGGTAAGCACTACTTCACAAAAAAAAAAGAGAAAAAAAAATTATAGAAATTACCCAGCATGCTAACCCTGTATTATACTCCCTCAAAACTGCAGAGTTCCTCAAATGTAGTTTTGGTTTTGATACTAAAATACAAAGTAGAAGTTCAAGAAAAAAGTACTTTTAGGTAATTCATACTTGGATAAGAATGTTTTTCTGAGCTTAACACACTACTGTCTTATTCATATCTATGGGAATCAATAGATAACAGCATTGATACAGACATCTTGTGCTCATCAAGTAGAATTTCACAAGGGTCCATTCAGATTAATAAATTTTCACTGCAAATCAAATCATTACTTTCTGCTCAGAATAGCTCTACACTGACAACCATAATTAATAGGGAATAAAGCCACAAAATTGTTATTTAGCAACTCTTCATTCCTGGCCATAGTAACAATGAACAGAAAAACAGGGGCACCCTCCAGAGGAGGATGAATTGTGTGCAGTTCTGCCAGGGATGAAGAATGTAAAACTGTTAATGCAGTTTATTAGATGCTATTTCAATCTCTCACACCGTGAAACGCAAGAAGATGGTAAAAGAATCCAGCAGTAACTGCCACAACATCATGGTGATTTTCATTAAGTTGTTGAAAGGGGACTCAGCATGGAATTATTAAACTGCTTTCAAAGGCAAATGACTAAAATGCCTCATCTATTTATAGCCATCATTCTCAATCACTTTTTTTTTTTTTTCTAGTGACACCTGCTATAGTTAAGGTTCTCTCAGCCTTTCCTCAAACTCCAATTTTTTCTACAGTCTTCTTTTTTGGTAATAAAAGAAACCTACATCTCTTTAAAATTGGCAGCTACTTAGAAACAGATTTAAGAAAACAAAAATGAAGAAACAAAGTAAGAAAACTGTCATCTCATTATTTCTAAAGATCTGAAAATATCATCAATCCTTACAGGTTTCAAGCTGATTTTTGCATTTAATGACCCAGATACAAGCTTAGTTTTAAAATAAATTTATAAATATGTAAATATGTAAACATAATTTACATATTAACTAGATAAATACTACATATACATATACACACAAAGAAATGTATTTATGCACACATTATTACAGTAGAATTCTGGTCTTGAAAACAGTGATAAAAAAAAATCTTTAATTTTCAGTGAAATTAAGGATATTCAATTTTAGACATGGTTGCTTTTATCACAAATCTCAGCACACATGCCAGGGCTGACCACTTTGACCTTCTACTCCTGAGAGTCTTCTCAGGCACTGAACATCACCTAAACTATGGACACCCAGTATCCAGCCAATACATTTTTTCACTACTCGTTGTCCCTTTTATCTTCTTAATTCAACTTCCTAGTCATTTAAGCACGCATACAACTTAATTCATTTGAGAAAATTTGTCTTTTCACGTTTGTACACCACAATGGGATTTCTGAAGCTTCAAGGCACAAATGTAACACCCTCAAAAAAATAACAGCCTTCAAAACAAGTTGAAAGCTTTGTAAGCTCATGCTGCAAAGCAATTGACAAATAGGTTACCAGATTGTCCTCATAATACAGTTCTACAAGAGACAATGCTCACAAGTTTTTTGAAAAGGACTGAAGATGAGGCCTACTTGAATACTTCATTACAGCATGCAGTAAAGTGGGAGAACTAATAAGTGACAGATTTCCCTCAAGATGCAATTTGCAAACACCAAAAAACCTGCAGGTGGCTTGTGAAGATACCAGGGTAAGACTTGCATCTACAAACTTAAGATAATGGGAACAGCACTTTACTAACAACCCACTATGGAAGACATCCAGTTCATCTAAAAGATGATACTTCAATAAACAAGATTAAGTTGATTAAATTTCACATACTTTATGTAGCTACATATCTTTATGTAGCTGTAACATCTATAACTGAGTCCTTTGATAGTTTCTTTTGAAGTAACAGAGCATAAAACCTCAGACAAACCTGGTAAACAAGAGTTATCTTATCATTCACTTGTCTAATCTTTTGTCAGGCTGATGCATTTACACAAATGTTTTCCTGTCACTACATTTTAATATATAATTGTCACTTTCTTACATATCAAAAGGAGATCCCATAATTATAATTGCCATCCATTCAAAGCTGAACTCAAGAAATGAGGCTTGCTACCAAATAATGTTAATAGGGTAGGTGGAAATATTCTTGTGTGGAAAAATTCATTCTCTCCCAGTGTTTATCCATCTGTAAATTTTTTTAAAGTAATTTAAAGTAATTAAGAGCTATGTGAATTGAGTTATCATTCTCTTTTTGCCTTGTGTTTTTATTACATCTTCTGTTTTAGTGTTTGCCAAATACATACTGACCATTGTTAAAAGCCTGACACTGAACTCAGACTGACCCAGCTGCTGTTTGCATATGGGCTGAGGAGGAAGGCATTAGTTTTTTAATTACATGAACTAAGGCAGAAAGCATATTGCATTTAAGCCAATGTAGATGAAGTCAAAGGAAAAAAAATATAGCGGCCAGTCATGATATCATGGGCTTTCATATACAAGTGTTAAAAAGCTCTCAGAGGTAGAATTCATTGGAGAATTCGTCCCCATTTTGAGCATCCAAGACAAACTCACCAATATATGGATTTATAACTTGTAAATTAATTAAAGCTTTGCTAGGTTTCATTTTCAAAGATTTTTCTTGCCTTTTTCTTTTAAATCCATTTAAGTGCTAAAAATAAAACTGGAATTAATGTTCCTGTGGTTGAAGGATATGATGCAAGTTATACTTTAATACTTTACCTCTTACAAAACCACCTGATATAACCAAGAGAAAAGACAGTCAGGAGATAAGGAAAAACTGGTTAAGTCACATCAAAAAATAAATAAAAAAAAAAATCCCACTTACTCCAAATAATGTAACTGTAGCATACTCTCTGTTGATACCAAAACATGAATTTGTTCTAAATCTTAACTCTGCTGCATGGCAATAAATGTCAATGAATAAATACCAGCCTGGTGCTAGAATTTTACTCCTTTGACTAAATTCATCTTACTGAGTTGACCTAAAATTGCACTTTTCACTATAATTATATAAGAAGTTATAATATATGATAAGATAAGACAACTTCTCTCAAATATCTGCTATGCAAAGGTCTTATACCTACACTACAATGCTTTTTCCCTACTATTTGTTAAGTGCCTGTTACTGGATCACTAGAATCTGTCCAGACACTGTTGCAAGCACCACTAAACAGTTTCTAAATAAGTCACTGGCTTGATAAATAACTCTTTGGATTTAAAAGATTTATCCATGTTTCTGACTTTTATCTTGTTATAAAACAAGAACATGCTACCTACTTTAAATCTAAATACAAGAAGAAATTAACTGCAATTCATACAGCTTTTATTTGGACCAAAGATCCTGATGCCTTTTGAAATCTTAAGCAAATTTCACTGGCCTTGCTTATAGTGTCACTCTGGATGAACCAAGGAAAGTTAGACTTGATCTAAAAGCTACAGAAATTCAACATTTAAGTTGCAGTGTCATGACACACACACACACGTTTATATAAATATTCATATAGGTAACATTTTACCTTGATAACAAGAAATGGGATAGTTGAGGGAAGTTACTTTCCTTCTATTATGTCTCCTAAAATTGTCTGTGCTAATGAGATGCACAAATTACCCATAAATTAATTTCAGAATAAGCATCAAGTACAGAAGTATGAGTGTGACACAGTGACATCTTCAAATAAGAGATTATGCAGGTAGACTCTCTGCATGGACCTTCCCCTGTGAATAAACCCCATGTAATCTTTCATTACAATCAGCTAACACTAAGGATAAAACAGAAATGAAAACATATTAAAGGTCATGTTTCAGGAAAATTGCCTGATTTGCTTACAACTTATTGCTCAATGTTCTGCATTAAATATAGGCAAATCCAGAAATATCTTCCTGGTGAGCTATCAAAGACAAAATAATAAGCCTGTGCTGAGAGGAAATCTTTATAGAATTGAGATGCCTACCTGAGAAGGAATGCAAATTCTTGTTGCCACATACAGAGTTCAAGACATTTTCCCTATTAAAAATATCTTTAACATTTTATGAATCAGAGCTATCATGAGGTTTGCATTTAAATGTGTGTAAATGGCAATTAATAGCAGGCAACTGCTGAGTTTAAATTGATTACTGTGTCTCATTTTGTGAGTCCCAAATTTATCTGTATAAGAACATAAGTTCCATAAAAAATAAATTGTCTTTCTAAACAGAAATTTAAGCAGCTGGATGCTAAAGGCACATGCCATATTCTCAATGCTATAAATTTTGCAACAGAATTTTTTCACAGACTGGCATGCACTTAAGTAAAGAAACAGATCATTATTCTTTACATCCTTTTCATGCTCTGATGCTCAGATAAAAAGGTTCTTCACAAAGCTATTTTTTAGACACAGGAAGCAAAATCAGATCTCAGAGAAAGCATTATCCAGAAAGAAAAAAAAATCATGCCTGAACATTTTGAAAAACAATGCAAAAAAGATTGCTTAATTAATATTTTTTTCCATCATATTCCATTCGAAATCAATTACCCCACTTTTCACAGCTACTATTTTAAGTCATGTGGGTGCTTCTCACTAGTGCTGAAAATTGGAAAGAAAGGTTAAAACCAAATAAAACAAGTCATACTTTTTATTGCATGCTACATATATTGACAGCCTATAGCACACGCAGAAACTACACAAAGTGCTTACATCAATACAGTATTTTACAATATTCTCTTTTAACATCATTCAGATGCAGTGGCAGCTACCAGCTTCAATCTTTCTGGTCACATAGGGATGATTTTCAACCATGCATTAATGGCAAGCATTAACACCACTTCCTTGTATAAAATGCTTTGCATGTATATTCAAAAATAGCCATATGGATAGCTGACAAGAGGTAAAACATTTACTCAGTCAACTCTTGCATTAGTGGTATAGCTACAGACATTTTCAAAGATTTACCTATCTTGGAAAAATTGCCTTCCATTTGCAATTTACATCACTGCTGTGATGCAAAAATTGTGGCACAGGTAGAATATTCCTGATTTATTGCAAGGGGTTGTAGCTAAATGGGATAAGCCTAGAGGACATCATGAAGAAGACTTCAAGCCTTGCTCCACTGGTTTTGTCCCACCTGATGAAATTTATCTACAGTGAGCCATGTTACTCACATGTTAGGAGAGTTGGGTTTTTATAGAGAGAGTACAAGAAACAGCTATAGCTATATGAAAGTTACTCACTACAACAGGAAAAAAATAATTTTGTTCTGGGCAACTATTCTATTAAAAGATTTTATTAGAATTAAGCTTGACAGATTTTAATCATCATTATGTTTTTACCCTTTCATTAAGTTGATAACATTACAATATGAGCTGTCCTGTTGAATCATTTAACAGAACTTGAACTAGCATCATCAAGAGTAATTTGTAATCTAGAATGGGTGGACACATCTCAGACAAACATAGGACTATTTAAGCACACAATTACATTCCAATCAGCTATGGTGAAAGAAACTGCAAATTTTTCTCACAGATACCTATGAAAAAATTATAATCAGTCATACCAGTGACTTTTTGTTTTCCTTACAGAAAGTGTCCCTGTATATTTTGGAAGTAGAAGAACATTTAACCTTTGCAACTGTGAATTATAACACTTTGTTTTGAAGAGCAAAAGAGTCTATTCTGTATCTCACCCTCTTGAATCTAAAGGCCTTGAATGTCTGCATACAGATTATTAATTTAAATTTTTAGTAACTTCACTTATAATAGGTGAAAGCATTTTCATCCCCATTTTAATAAAGAAACAGGGACCCCCCACCATGGATTTTAGTCCCAAACTTTAGCAAAACAGAATACTGACACTGGTTTCAAGTATCTTCTCACAACTACTTCTCAACAACCTTTCAATATATTTGTGCCATATCTACACAAGCATACCTCAGTGAAAAGTTCAGTATTACAGTATCTAAAGAAATTTGCTCAAGCTTCTGTTTTTCTGTTGGTGGTATTTAAAGTTACAACTAGTTCAAACTTATGCACTTTAAATCTACTATTTGAGCATATAGCATTTATGCAGGCAATTTACTCTTTAAAATAACTGATAAATAAAATTTTATAAGAAACTGTGGCTTCTCTCTCAACCATGTAGATCTAAAATTAGTTCAATAGATTCATTCTGGATTTAGACTTCCTTAAAGCAGAGTTTGGCCATCTCTTATGTACATTAAGCAGCCCCTTTGAGCACAGAACCTCAAAGTGGTTCATTTTTATATTTGAGAGTCATTGTACACAACACACTTTTTGCAAGCCTTATGTTTATTTGATGAAGTGAATAGAGAAAAGCTCAAGTTCAGAGTGTCTTCATTCAACACATTTTCAAGAAGTGTAAGCTGGGGCTTCTCCCAGAGCTCTCTCATTTGATCTGTTTCTCTTTGAATGAGAGAGACTATTTCTAATTTTTTTCCAAGCAGTATGCTAATTCCTATAAACCATGTGTGCAAGTCTTATGCTACTAGACTACTCAAGTAATTTCTTCTGTATGTGGCTATTTAAGACAAACATTATTATCAACTGAAGACAAAGTACTTCCATTTCCATTAAGTAGTGGAAGCTCTTATACTGATTCAATAAGGATCACAAAGTATTTCAATTGCCTGCATGAATTCCAAGTTCCAGTCATGATGAGGTTAACTCATTTTTTCAGGACCTTCAAAAACACAGGTTAAATAGTGAAACTTTACTCTCTTGAAAGTAATTTAATTACTAATGCTTCTAATATATTCAAGTACAGCCAGTGTTCCACTCAAATACTTTTACAAGAGGAAGAGATGCAGGTGGAAACACCTTACTGATGTCCAGTAAAATGTACCCTCTGATCATCATTTAGCTAGCCCTATTTAGGGAGCAATTAAGCTACATTTGTGTATGAGTAATATAAAAGTGTCAAAAGCAGATTAATACCACTTTGCTCTCTGCCCTACCCAGAAACAACAGAAGCTGTGTCTGTTCCTTGGAGGGTCACTCCAGCAGATGGTGAATACTAGGAATAATGCTTAAAGATAAACTGGTCAAAGCCTCACTACCTCCCAAACCAGGCTACAAGTTTAGAAGTGAACAAAAAATTTAATTAGCATTACATATCACACATCTTTCCTGGCCCATGATTTTCTGGTTTTTAAGAAGCTTTGATACAAATTACAAAGCTGCAGGTATCAAAAGCTACTTCTATTAAGATTTCCTTATACAATAATCTGTTCTTCATAGATAATATAAAATAGCATTAGTCCAGTATTACCTCACATCAATACTGCTTGCAACAAATGAATTTCATCTCCAGAAAGCTCAACTTGCACATTCTAATTAATAAAATGCTGAAAATAGCTAATGATGCAAATTATAGCAATCTTTTTAAGGGGTCAAATTTATCGACCTTCATTCAAGCAATAAACATCAGGCATGAAATGAATTGGTTTTCAAGTAACACTAATTCTGAAAGGTCCCACTTAAGAAAATTATTTCCTTGCATAATTTTTTTTATGTCTAATCAAGCCACACAGTAAAGGATTATAACTGATAGCAAATTGCAGTGTTGTCTCTCTCTTCCTGTTGCTCTGAGGCAAAACCTCCCATTTCCTTCCCCCCAGGAGTTTTCACAGAGAACACCCATTACCAGGCATAAGGAGACTATGGGTACAGAATAGAGAGCAGCTTTAAAACTGTTAACACCTGACTTCTTCCTCACTGTTAAGAAACCTTGGAAGCAATGTATCACTTTATGCCATCATAAAAGTGTTCTCACAATACCAACTTCACACTAAACAGTTTGGCACCAGCAATTGCTGGGTACAGTTCTCAGATTGCTAAGGAATGGGAGTTCATTGAGACTGTTTGTTCAGATGCCTCCAGTTCTAAGGAATAAACAGCTGCTTGAAAAGGTCACCCTGCTACCAGCTGAAATTCAAAAAGGTAACCCAATGAAAAGAAGATCAAAGAGCCATACTGAATCATCTCCAAACTGGTATTACTTCATTATGTATTAGTAATAATTATATTTCATTAATAATATTTTAAAGATCTTATTGGTTCTATTATTAATCATATTTTTGGTTATATGTGTGTTATACATTACATATAACATTTTTCCATTACACTTTAAATGCAATATATATGTATTTGATAGCTACATTAGTACTTGTAGCTTTCACATTTCACTAAATCTAATATTCTTTTGTAGTAAACAGTTATTTGTATCTGGATAATGTTTGGCCATGAGCCTGATGGATTAGCCACTCTGCTTGCTGTCACACAGAATACACAGCAGAGACAAATAAGGTCGTAAGTTTTCTGCATGAAAAAATGTCAAAGCTTTGTTATTTTGTATAGTGGTTTCTTTAAGATCCTACAAGTCAAAACGTTGCACTTCAAAGAAAGAAAAATGTAAAAAGCCACAGACCAACACAAACTGATGTGTTCATATAAAGTTACTTTCCCTCAACTGTGTATTTAGCTCACGGGTTTCTCCACCTGAAAGAGCATCTGTGAAAATTCGAAGATCACTTAGAAGCTTGCTGGCAAATACACAAATCCAGTATATTAAAAACAAAAGCAGTTTGAATCAAGACAAGGTTAGAGGTCAGAACATGAATTTGACAAGAGGGTCCCCTTACTACAAACAATAGAAAGCCTTGATAAGGGGACAGTAGAAGGAGAAGACCATTCAGAACCATCATTGGTAGAAGATGTACAAACATCATCTGACTACAACTACTATTCCACAAATCAAATATGCATGGAACATGGACTGAAACTGGATAGTTCTCATGTAAATTTAGGTCATTTTTTGTGAGGAGGAGTGTGTTTAAGCAGGAAAAGAACTTTTACGCAGAAGAATTTTCAGAAAACTAATAAATTGTTTTTCCTCATTTAAAGAAAAAAAGACTGAATACCATCATAATGCAAATACAAAATTGTAAAAATACATGGAGTGCCACTCAAAACAATTATACAAACACTTCAAGAATACCAATGTCTGCACCATATTTCTTGACAAAAACATAGCTGCATGTGATAAATTCCATAAACAAGGAGATATATTGACATGTCACATCAAATACATAAACGGGACAGTTGTAGTTCATTCAAACATTCAGATGCTGCTACTTACCATATTGTCACCTCATCAAATCTCAGCAAGAACCCAATTAAACAATCATAAAAGAATTTAAATAGCAGCAAACAGTATTCATATGATAACATATTTACTGGGCAGTGTTGAGTATGTACTTGTATACAAGTGTACAAGACAAAGTTTTTAGACAACTTGCTTTGAAATAACTACCATTTGAAAATTATTGGGGTGTACTAGTTACAAAACTACCAAAAGTTCATTAATACTTTTATTACTTTTAGTAACTATATGCATTATAATTTTACTGTTACTGATGTATTTCTGGTTTTATCAAAGGTCATTACAAAGCCTTTTCTTTATCTCCAAAGTCCTGTACCTATTTCTAAAATAATTACTGGGTATAAAAGCAAGACATTGACTTAATAAAAAAAAAACAACAACAAACAACAACATAGCAGTAACTGTTGCTAGTTCTACAAGGCACAAAAATGTTCTGGTGAGATAAGCAATTAACAGAACTGTATCACTCATTTAAAATCAATCATATCTGTCAAATGTGTGTTTTACAGAATATGGGATTTTTCAATTTCTTGAACACTGAAAGGTAACTCTGCATTTGAACCTGCCATTATGAAGCCACTAAAAGAGTTTATCATTCCAGTATTCCCTAACTATGAACCACCATACTCCATTTTCACATGCTAAACATAAAATTGTTTCTGTTGTCAACACAAGAGCAAAACATCACCATTCTTTATAGTGATATTAGCACATCATAACACAGTCAGTGGTCTTAATTAACACATAGAGGTTTCAAAATAGCATATCCATTTTCACATATGAAAGCTAAACAGTGGAATTAAAAGTACTCATTTAATTTTGTAAGAATGACAGTTAAAATGAAAAAGGTGTAAGGGAATTACCAAAAGAACAAAAGACAGTAGCACTAAGAATTATAATGACTGGGACTCAAAGAAAAGATGACACATATTATGCTTGTAGAGAGGTTAAAACACCCTACAACAAGCAGCAGAGTAATGATAGAAAGGAAATGAATCACCTGTATTTCAGAACAAGGTAAGGAGGATTGGCAACACATATCATGGAGTTCACACAGAATGAGGAAGATAAAAAAAGGAAAAAAAAAAAGACTTCACTCAGCCTAGCTATCCTGTATCACCGAAGGCAAGATCCTTTGGAAAACATGGTGTCATCATATAATTAAAGATTGTATCACAAACTGCAGATACAACAAGGCCATACTGAGGTTACCTGCACAGTCTTAAATCAAAGCCTCTCAAATTATTTTAACAGCATCTGTAAACAATATAAATAGATAAAAATACCCTAGATGGATGCTGAATGTGATCTTTAATGATGAGTGATCCAAGATCACAGATACATAGAACATGCTAACACATTACACGTTCTTCCTCAAAAGCTAAATACTAAAGTTTATTCACAGTCTCAGTTTAAGTTACAGCAACAAGCTTCAGCCACCTTTTTATCATGTACCACAGAAATATATAGCTCAGCCAAAAAAACATAAAACCCAGCAACAAGCAGCAAGATACTGCATTTCTCATGAAACGAACTATTAACACCCCTTTCCATGGATCAAGTAGAATTAACTCTTCTCTACTTGCAAGGAGAAAGCTTTTTTTTTGCTGTCCAATTCACCTATTGTACATACATCTTCTAACATTAGTTTTATCATTCATTATTATATCACTTCTGACAACCTCACTTATGGTATTTTTCACTAAGTCCTTTTATAATAACGAAAATATCTTTGTAATAATTATGCTTCAATAATTAGGTCAGGTTTGTCCAGGAAAGGAGAAACCTCCCCATTTTCATTTGGGTTTTTTAATTCAGCAGCACATCCTGAAAGTGGGAAGGGGCACCTTTCTTCACTGGTAAATGTAGTTCTTGTTCCATTCACAAAAACATCCCAGGGAAAAAGCTAGTGTCATAATCATAGTATTTCTATCTGGAATCAGTTTGCCTCCCATTTAGGAGTGTTTTAAATTACTCAGTGACTCAAGGAATTTTCTTCAAAAACACACTGAAGTGGAATATCAGTTATAATACTGCTAACACTGAATCTATGCTTAACAATCCCAAAATTTTGAAAGAAGGAAACCCATAGTAAATAATTGCTACATTGTATCTTTTTTCCAAAAAAGTTTTCAACCTGTGGTTTAAACTTAAGCAATGTAACCAGCAACACTTGAGCTATAGGGAAAAATGGCTTTTACCTTCCCCTCCTGGTTACAGGATGATGAATGCATTTTACCTTCAGCTTTACTTCATAGAATTCTTAATAAAAAAAAAAACCTTAGTGTAATTTTAACAGAAAATATGCTGGCTGTAGAAAAGAGATGGTGAAATTGGAATCAAATGAAAATATTTATACCAGTTCAGCATTGCTATGTTATATTCTATAATATTCTTTTTAAGAAATGGTCATCAGTAATTCAAATCTGTTTTAGATTATCTCATTACTTTCATGATCTCAAAGGTGGACAGATTAAATAATTGTTAGAATAAAACCACTAAATATAAGCCAGCTAGGCGGAGGAAAAAGTTCTAATGTTACTAGACATATGAGAAATATTTTACCCCATTTCTATGAAGTAAATATGCATCTGTGACCTGTACTGGACATCTTTGCCAGTCCTCCAGGTATGCCCAGAGGACAATGTAGGCTGTAATGACCCATCTGTTCACTTCTGGCAAGCAGCAAACTTCTAATGAAGACAGATGTGGGTCACCCTGTACATGAAGGCTGCAGGGTGTTAATGAATCCACCTAATGGTCACTACCTGCCACTTCTGACTGATTGATGAGCTAAAAAGGTTAAGCTTCAAAAGCAAAGACAAGTATTTCAGGTAACCATTAGTCTTACTAGGATATTCGTCACCCTCCTTAATACATACACACTTTAATGTTGTCTTCTCCCATTTTCAAAAGAAAATAAAAAAAAAAAGCTTCTATTATTTTCTTTCAGACAACCTGAAATAACCTGAAAAGCTGAAACAAAGAGCTTCTGAGAAATCCATACTTCTATTGCCCAGAGAAATAAGTTCCCAATATTCATAGTAATTTCTAAACATATGACCCCTGACACTAACAGTAAAAACAAAGCGTCAAAAGAAAATGCTACCAGTTGCAAAGCTCTGCATTTGTTGATACTTCTTAAAATCTATAATCTGACAGTACAGGAAAATTTTATATTTGAGTAAACTCTTATATTGAGTAAACTCAACTTAAACAGACTACAGGCTAATACGTTAAGGTTTTTTTAAAATAATGATTACCACAGAAACTAGTGAGGATTTGACTCTTTGCTAATTTCCACATGAAGGTTAAGGCACCACAAAAACCAGTTACTTCTGAGCAAGGTACCAATGCAAATGCAATCATTCATCAGCTTCAGCAGGGAGCAAATGTCAGAAAGCTGCAAAGGGGAAACTCCAGAGAACGAAGTCTCTCTGGAGAGAAAATGGAAAAAAAAAGACCCAAAAAACAAACCATCCTATAGTGAACAATATTATGACTTTGAGCCAAATTTAATTCCTAGTATTTGTTTCTGTTTGGCCTGGGATTTAGCAGGTAATAAAAAATACAAGTTCCTTATACAACTATTGGCAATAGTTGATGACACCACCCCAGCCATCAACATACAGATAAAGTAACTTACAGACATTAACTTATCAGCATGGCTCACAAAGCAAAGCTCCCCTAACATCCCTTTCCATGGAAACAATAACAATCCCAGCCTGGAATTCCTTCTCCCTCTTTTAAGCCTGGGACCCACTGCCAGGTGGGACCAGCACAGCCAGGAGGGGGGGCAGGAAGGGAGCAAACCCCCACCCTATCTATTAACCCCTGGTGTGTGCCCGTGTGACCACCAAGGGGGGTTCAAACATGATGTGAGGCTCCCAACTTCACATAAAACATCTGTCCTCTTCAGATCAAAATCCACTCCATGACAGCATTACAAGACAAAAACCCCTGCCTTTCCAGTTTGGGTCACAACACTGATTTTGAACAGAACTGGAAAGTTTGTTAATCTGATATGTATTGAACCTACTTTCTCATCCATATTTTAAAAATCTATGTAAAGCTAAGGAATCAGTGACACTTGAGAACTTACCTTGCATATAAGCAATGATTTGTAGTAAATATGAGGAAATTTATACCTACTCTGTGAGGATATAAATTGTGGTTTTGCCTAAGATGTGCTAAAACTTGTGTAAGTTACCTTTTCAAACACATTTAAAGTCACAGATGATTTACTGTTGTTCCCAGAGCTGAAATGATTAAGCAGGCATAGTCTTTTGCCTAAGGCAACAAAAGCTCTACAACAACCAGTAACTCCAATCTATATAATCCTGAGAATTCTCTTTTGAAGCTATATACAAGATAAAACTAACTAACAATATATGTATGGGAGATTGACTTATAACAGAGGTTTTCACTGATTTAACCTATGAGAACAAACCAGCAGTAGTGTGTGTGTGTGTGTGTGTTGGAAGGGGGGTGGGGAAGAAAAGAAACCTCTGGGAGTGATGGGTAACACAGGGAAAGTGTTGAGAAAAAAAATTTATTCATGATTATTCACAATGTCATTGGCAAATAACAGCCATCACAGTCTAGAAATATGCCCTTAGCATTTAAAAAGATACTCAAGTGTTACACCAAACTCAGAATGTTTGGTGAAGAGGACTGCTTTGGTTTTTGGCTAGCTCACTTGCCTTTTCAGGACCTGTCATTTATTAACGAGGAAGACCTACAATTGCAGTGAAATCTGGTTGTTAGCACACATTACCATGTGTTCAACTTTTATCCATAATAGCTACTTTCCTTTTAAAGACTAATTACAATTGAAAACATATAGCGTAGCTTTAAAAACTCCTAGTCCATGTAGAGAAGATATTACTACTCTGTTGAAATTAAATATGGCAGCACCCAGAAATTTAAGTGTCTATCCATTAAATCCTCTCATCACCACACTTTTTTTTAGAGGTTTTTTTGACCTTGTAGAAATCTGGTTGCAGAAAAGACAGACCCTTGACTAAAAATAAATAAATAAATAAAAAATTGGATATTTAAATAGTGCAGCACAGTCATTAAACAAGCACTGAAGGTTAGGACTGCTTAGGGAACATTGCTATTAATATTCACAAGTTTGGACTAACCTGCAAACTGATCTAAATGTATAACTGAGGTAAAACATATTTTAAGAACTAAGACTGGTAAACAGGTACCATCTAAAAAACTGATACACATGCTCACATATCACCTGAAAACAAGCAATGGTTCAAAAGATGCAGCTAGTGATCAACTAGAGGTATAATGGGGGAGGAGAAACATTTTCCAAATCTTGCTTTACTTCCTAATATTCTATTTTCAATTCACATATAAGAAGTTGTTCCACATTTCCTACCCTCCTTTCTCAGAGATGACCATCTTCCCAGATCCAGAGGAATACAGCAGATTATCAACTATTTTGAGAAAATAACATCTTTTGCCAGTCTGAAAAAGATTGTTATCTCCAACACAGAGTCAGTAGTGGGTTTTCACTTAGTACAGCAAGGGCATCTATTTTTAACCTCAGGATGCCCAGATTTCATGGGACTATGTAGATGTTGAACGTTCACACATGTGCAAACATTAATAGAATGGGAACTGGAGTGACAACACCCAAGAAAGACTTAAGAAGTTTATCAGGAGTTAAGGGACAAGGCAGGAAAGAGCTAAAAAGGGGCATCCTCACATGTAGACCTCTTAGCATGGCACACTGATCCTATGCCAAGAGAACAGATGCCACCACCTAATGCAGTTCCAGCCATTCATGTCACTGCTTCATCCTTTGGCCTTTCCCTGAGGTAAGGTATTAACTTCCTTATTAATTATCACCTGGGAATACCCCAAAAAAGAAACCATCTAAATGTTCACAAGAACCCTTGATTTCAAGAGGACCCATACAGCTTTTGCAGGTCTATGCTATACTAACACAAAAACTTTTTTATCTCTGTGTAGTACAATCTTCATTATAATACCATTTTTTCTCAGCTTTGAATCTACATACAAAATTTTTAAGTCCCATAGCTATACGTAAGTTCTTTAAAAATTAACAAAACTTGACATGTACAAATTCAACTATACATGGCTTTCTCTCAAAACCACAAACTTTTGGCCTTTTAATCCAGTAATGGCAGTTACTTCTTTAATAGAAATCCAATTAGTCAGTTCTAGTGCTCACAGCTTGGAAAAATGATGCTTCAATTTCTTATCACTTGTTGCCTTGAACTAGTAGTATCTATGCCATCTACCTTACAATTCTTTATAGTGATACTGAGTCTAAGTAAAAAAATTTTATAAGAATGTTCACACATTGAACATCGTCTGCTGAAGACAGAAAATTCAATCAAAAGAGGAAACAGTTGGATCTACTGAAGCATTCCTTTTTAAAAAATTTTAACTGTACTCTCTAAAAATATCACTGTATAAAGCAAATTAAAAAAAAAAAAAATTAAGTTAAAGCATTTTCCTATAGTTTAAGCCTTCTCTCTGCATACCTGCCCAAGGGCTCCAAAATTCCAGTAAGTATGACCAAGACACTAGAAAGATGATAGATGCTTGCACACCAAATTAAGACCAACCAGCCAACCAATAACACATGCTAAAGTTGATTTTTCAGTTTCTCTCTCCAGCTTCTAATGTATTTAGAGCTGTAGTCTGAAAACTTAGGCCCAAGTCATTTGACTACTTATGTATAGAGACCTAAGTCATCTTTAACTTCTCAATAAAGTTCTGTAGACCCAGACTCCTGAAATACACTAAGAAACCCATCTGTTCAGACAGTGTTCACCAACACTTAGTTACTAACAACACATAAAAGCAGCTACAAGACTTAAAAGCTATACCAAGAAGAGGCAATTTGGGCCTTTAAGATCAGAGTCACAAAGATGCAACCCTGCTATTGCTTTTAAAAGAAATCAGAGCCAGTCATTTACACTCTTACAACACACAAAGGGAGAAGTACATGTATAGTTAGTAGACATATATATAGTCTACAGTATCTAAATGAGCATCTCCACAGACACAAATGAGATGCCTTCATCTTAACATAAGCTATAAGCTCAACAAGGAAAAATGCTTCCCTACATCCTCTTTCAAAGTGGAAGCCAAGAGAAGAGGCTAAATGAAGGATTAGTTAGATAAGGACTAATTTTATCACTTGCCTCACCCACTTTTCTCAGAATCTTTATTCTACCAACACTTTGACCTTCACATCCTCAAAAAATTTCTCCTTTTTCATCAATAAGAAGCCTGTCAGAGCACATCTCTTAGCTTTGACTCACTCAGGGATCTGCTTGACTGTATTCCACAGGGCATAGCTCCAGCTCAGATCTTGAGATCTAAAAAAAAAAAAACAAAAAACCCACACCACACACCAAAAAACAAAACAAAACAAAAAAAAACCAACACCCCACAAAAAAAAAAAAAACAACCCTTTTCCTTGCTTGTACAATTCCTACTCCTTCACCATTTAAATCAATTTAACATTATTCTTAAGAAACTACAAGAATTGAATTTTCAGAGTAAAAGGGTGATAGCACCACCAAGTGGCTCCATAAGGCACTATTTACTGCTGTTCTATTAATATGACAGGAAAAAAGTATTGTCCAGATACGTAAAAAAATGGACCTCATAATTAGTTTAAATTGTTACATATTTCATCCTGTAAAATCTAATTTATGTTGAAGTCTGAATAAAGATAAACATAATGGATTTTTTTATATATGGTTAATTTTTCTAGCAGTAGATACATTTTACTGTGATACTAGTAAGGGAATAGTATGTTACTACTAATGGAAAAGAACCCTTGCATGACAGGAAATTCTTGTGCAATCTAACCACACTGGTGAAGGTCTTCTGGAAAAATGCTGAGCAGATAGGAGCCTATCTGATCAGTTACACTTAATTTCTCTGGTAGCTACAAATGTGAAATGAACCCCAAACAGAATCCCACCCAATAACAGAGAACCATGTGGCCACTTACTCCCCTCCCCCATGAGGTGATGGTGAGGAGGAAATCCACCCAGAACCTCGTGGGTCAAGACAAGGGCTGTGAGGTTCCCACTCACAAATTACACTCATGGGTAAAACAGACTCAACTTGGCAAAACATTAATTTGTCATTAGTCAAATCAAAACAAGGCAAAGAGAAAACACAAACCAGAGCTTAAATACTTTTCTCCACCCGTCCCTTCTTACTTTGTTCTTGCTATCTCTACCTTCTTGCCCCCAGCTGCACAGGGGAAACAGGGAGTGGGGTTTCTAGTCCAGAGATGACAGGTTCTTCTCTGCCACTCCTTCCTCCTCAGGGAGGAGGGATTCCTCAGGCTTTCCCTATTCCAATATGGAATTCCTATTCCAAACTGCTCCAGCACAAGCATCCCACAGAGCCATGGAGTGCTTCAGGAACAGCCCCCTCCATGGCTGCAGGTCCATGACATCTGCTCTGTGATCTTCCCCAGGGTGGAGATCCACAACTGATCAAACAGGATTCCTGCTGGGCAGCAGATCCACAACACCTACTCCATTGGGATTCCCAAGGATGCAGGGGACAGGCTGCCATCTCACCATGAAATGTAGAGAGAAATCTCTTCAGGCATCCTTTCCTTCCCCTTCCTCACTGGCCTTGGTCTCTCTGCTCCAGCACTGCTCTCCTCTGGTGGTGGTCTCTCTTCACAGGCTGCTTGCTTTCACCTCTGCCCTGCTCTGAACTACTCTGTGCTTCCCCTTCTTGAATATGTTCCTCATAGAGTCACACTTTTTTGTTCACTGATGGCCTAAAGCAAGCCAGGCATTTCAGAATGGGGAGAGGTAACCAGAGCCACACATGAGACACCCCCTGGGGGCTGCCAAAACCAGCACCACATCAACCCAGAGAAATGGTTGAGTCTCCTGAACTGAAATTTGTCTTTTTACTCCCTCAGGTGCTCTATGTACCACACTACTATGCCCCATTTCAACATGCAAAAGATCCTGGTCATCTCACAATCTCTAGATTGAACAGCCCAAAGCCCATATGACATTTTGTCAGGTGTGATGCAGAAACCAAGAAAAGAGATTCAGGGCTAAGAAAGAAACCAGCTGCAGGAACTAAACAGACTGTTTCTCAGTTTAGGTACATGAACATAATGATGACTCCATTAAAGTCAACTTTTATGGCATAGTAATTCAGGCAAAACAAAAGTTTATTCCTGAAAGAACTGCTTGAAGAAAGATTGTGGTTTGATCACTGGTTTTTTATCACATGCAGGAAGTATTTTCAGCATATGGAACACTTAACAAGTAAAACACACCACTAAAAGCATTAAATCCTAACAAGAAATTTAACAAATATTTAATGTAGGGCTGCCTACTTTCTAAACTCAGGATCTAATCTCTAAGGGTCTTTTTTTTGCTTTTTTTCTCCATGAAGACAGGTATGATCCAATATGAAAATGAGAAAGCAGGAACTAATGACATTTTCAGTAAAAAATATGCACGACCTGGCACTGTGATTATAGATGCATCACTATTAGGATGACATGCAACATCAGCTTCCNTTTACTGTTGTTCCCAGAGCTGCAATGATTAAGCAGGCATAGTCTTTTGCCTAAGGCAACAAAAGCTCTACAACAACCAGTAACTCCAATCTATATAATCCTGAGAATTCTCTTTTGAAGCTATATACAAGATAAAACTAACTAACAATATATGTATGGGAGATTGACTTATAACAGAGGTTTTCACTGATTTAACCTATGAGAACAAACCAGCAGTAGTGTGTGTGTGTGTTGGAAGGGGGGTGGGGAAGAAAAGAAACCTCTGGGAGTGATGGGTAACACAGGGAAAGTGTTGAGAAAAAAAATTTATTCATGATTATTCACAATGTCATTGGCAAATAACAGCCATCACAGTCTAGAAATATGCCCTTAGCATTTAAAAAGATACTCAAGTGTTACACCAAACTCAGAATGTTTGGTGAAGAGGACTGCTTTGGTTTTTGGGTAGCTCACTTGCCTTTTCAGGACCTGTCATTTATTAATGAGGAAGACCTACAATTGCAGTGAAATCTGGTTGTTAGCACACATTACTATGTGTTCAACTTTTATCCATAATAGCTACTGTCCTTTTAAAGTCTAATTGCAATTGAAAACATATAGTGTAGCTTTAAAAACTCCTAGTCCATGTAGAGAAGATATTACTACTCTGTTGAAATTAAATATGGCAGCACCCAGAAATTTAAGTGTCTATCCATTAAATCCTCTCATCACCACACTTTTTTTAGAGGTTTTTTTGACCTTGTAGAAATCTGGTTGCAGAAAAGACAGACCCTTGACTAAAAAAAAATATATATATATATATATAAATAAAAAAAAATTTGTATATTTAAATAGTGCAACACAGTCATTAAACAAGCACTGAAGGTTAGGACTGCTTAGGGAACATTGCTATTAATGTTCACAAGTTTGGACTAACTTGCAAACTGATCTAAATGTATAACTGAGGTAAAACAAATATTTTAAGAACTAAGACTGGTAAACAGGTACCATCTAAAAAACTGATACACATGCTCACATATCACCTGAAAACAAGCAATGGTTCAAAAGATGCAGCTAGTGATCAACTAGAGGTATAATGGGGGAGGAGAAACATTTTCCAAATTGTGCTTTACTTCCTAATATTCTATTTTCAATTCACATATAAGAAGTTGTTCCACATTTCCTACCCTCCTTTCTCAGAGATGCCCATCTTCCCAGATCCAGAGGAATACAGCAGATTATCAACTATTTTGAGAAAACATCTTTTTCAGACTGGCAGAAGATGTTATCTCCAACACAGAGTCAGTAGTGGGTTTTCACTTAGTACAGCAAGGGCATCTATTTTTAACCTCAGGATGCCCAGATTTCATGGGACTATGTAGATGTTGAACGTTCACACATGTGCAAACATTAATAAAATGGGAACTGGAGTGACAACACCCAAGAAAGACTTAAGAAGTTTATCAGGAGTTAAGGGACAAGGCAGGAAAGAGCTAAAAAGGGGCATCCTCACATGTAGACCTCTTAGCATGGCACACATTTCATCCTATGCCAAGAGAACAGATGCCACCTCCTAATGCAGTTCCAGCCATTCATGTCACTGCTTCATCCTTTGGCCTTTGAATGAGCTAAGGTATTAACTTCCTTATTAATTATCACCTGGGAATACCCCAAAAAAGAAACCATGTAAATGTTCACAAGAACCCCTGATTTCAAGAGGACCCATACAGCTTTTGCAGGTCTATGCTACACTAACACAAAAACTTTTATCTCTGTGTAGTACAATCTTCATTACAATACCATTTTTTCTCAGCTTTGAATCTACATACAAAATTTAAGATTCAGAAGTCCCACAGCTATACGTAAGTTCTTTAAAAATTAACAAAACTTGACATGTACAAATTCAACTATACATGGCTTTCTCTCAAAACCACAAACATTTGGCCTTTTAATCCAGTAATGGCAGTTACTTCTTTAATAGAAATCCAATTAGTCAGTTCTAGTGCTCACAGCTTGGAAAAATGACGCTTCAATTTCTTATCACTTGTTGCCTTGAACTAGTAGTATCTATGCCATCTACCTTACAATTCTTTATAGTGATACTGAGTCTAAGTAAAAAAATTTTATAAGAATGTTCACACATTGAACATTGTCTGCTGAAGACAGAAAATTCAATCAAAAGACTAAACAGTTGGATCTACTGAAGCATTCCCTTTTAAAAAATTTTAACTGTACTCTCTAAAAATATCACTGTATAAAGCAAATTTAAAAAAAAAAAAAATTAAGTTAAAGCATTTTCCTATAGTTTAAGCCTTCTCTCTGCATACCTGCCCAAGGGCTCCAAAATTCCAGTAAGAAGGCTTAAACTATAGGAAAATGCTTTAACTTAATTTTTTTTTTTTTNTAACCAAAGGAAAAAATAAATAAAATCACTATAATGATCCACAATGATCCCCCTTAAAGGCAAAAAAGCAAAGTAGATAAATATTATAAC
>JAAWXA010000025.1:4730354-4773057 GCA_038090715.1 Florisuga fusca | reverse complement strand
GTCCAGATACGTAAAAAAATGGACCTCATAATTAGTTTAAATTGTTACATATTTCATCCTGTAAAATCTAATTTATGTTGAAGTCCGCAATAAAGATAAACAACGAATTTTTTAATATATGGTTAATTTTTCTAGCAGTAGATACATTTTACTGTGATACTAGTAAGGGAATAGTATGTTACTACTAATGGAAAAGAACCCTTGCATGACAGGAAATTCTTGTGCAATCTAACCACACTGGTGAAGGTCTTCTGGAAAAATGCTGAGCAGATAGGAGCCTGACAGCAGTTACACTTAATTTCTCTGGTAGCTACAAATGTGAAATGAACCCCAAACAGAATCCCACCCAATAACAAAGAACCATGTGGCCACTTACTCCCCTCCCCCATGAGGTGATGGTGAGGAGGAAATCCACCCAGAACCTCGTGGGTCAAGACAAGGGCTGTGAGGTTCCCACTCACAAATTACACTCATGGGTAAAACAGACTCAACTTGGCAAAACATTAATTTGTCATTAGTCAAATCAAAACAAGGCAAAGAGAAAACACAAACCAGAGCTTAAATACTTTTCTCCACCCGTCCCTTCTTACTTTGTTCTTGCTATCTCTACCTTCTTGCCCCCAGCTGCACAGGGGAAACAGGGAGTGGGGTTTCTAGTCCAGAGATGACAGGTTCTTCTCTGCCACTCCTTCCTCCTCAGGGAGGAGGGATTCCTCAGGCTTTCCCTATTCCAATATGGAATTCCTATTCCAAACTGCTCCAGCACAAGCATCCCACAGAGCCATGGAGTGCTTCAGGAACAGCCCCCTCCATGGCTGCAGGTCCATGACATCTGCTCTGTGATCTTCCCCAGGGTGGAGATCCACAACTGATCAAACAGGATTCCTGCTGGGCAGCAGATCCACAACACCTACTCCATTGGGATTCCCAAGGATGCAGGGGACAGGCTGCCATCTCACCATGAGATGTAGAGAGAAATCTCTTCAGGCATCCTTTCCTTCCCCTTCCTCACTGGCCTTGGTCTCTCTGCTCCAGCACTGCTCTCCTCTGGTGGTGGTCTCTCTTCACAGGCTGCTTGCTTTCACCTCTGCCCTGCTCTGAACTACTCTGTGCTTCCCCTTCTTGAATATGTTCCTCATAGAGTCACACTTTTTTGTTCACTGATGGCCTAAAGCAAGCCAGGCATTTCAGAATGGGGAGAGGTAACCAGAGCCACACATGAGACACCCCCTGGGGGCTGCCAAAACCAGCACCACATCAACCCAGAGAAATGGTTGAGTCTCCTGAACTGAAATTTGTCTTTTTACTCCCTCAGGTGCTCTATGTACCACACTACTATGCCCCATTTCAACATGCAAAAGATCCTGGTCATCTCACAATCTCTAGATTGAACAGCCCAAAGCCCATATGACATTTTGTCAGGTGTGATGCAGAAACCAAGAAAAGAGATTCAGGGCTAAGAAAGAAACCAGCTGCAGGAACTAAACAGACTGTTTCTCAGTTTAGGTACATGAACATAATGATGACTCCATTAAAGTCAACTTTTATGGCATAGTAATTCAGGCAAAACAAAAGTTTATTCCTGAAAGAACTGCTTGAAGAAAGATTGTGGTTTGATCACTGGTTTTTTATCACATGCAGGAAGTATTTTCAGCATATGGAACACTTAACAAGTAAAACACACCATTAAAAGCATCAAATCCTAACATGAATTTAACAAATATTTAATGTAGGGCTTCCTACTTTCTAAACTCAGGATCTAATCTCTAAGGGTCTTTTTTTTGCTTTTTTTCTCCATGAAGACAGGTATGATCCAATATGAAAATGAGAAAGCAGGAACTAATGACATTTTCAGTAAAAAATATGCATGACCTGGCACTGTGATTATAGATGCATCACTATTAGGATGACATGCAACATCAGCTTCCAAAAGGAGAAATTATAAAAACAGCAAATTGAGAAGTGCATGAATATTTTTACTGACAAACTGAGTTCATTACTGCACTCATTTTTACTAAATACTGTGATTACCTAAAATGTTGAAACCAGCCCATTGTAAATTACATCTAAACCCATGGGTGTTTTGTATTACTAGACTAACTATGAGGTTCTAAACATTTCTAAGCAATGTAAATGTCATTTTATTATTCATCTTTGTTCTGACGTATTCATAAAGAATTAATAATTCTGCTGAATTATATTAGCAGTTTTAACATACAGTGAAATAAATTAGACCATGACAAAGTAAAACTTCTAAAATAGAGAAATTCAATATAAGTATTTTTAAAAATTATTTACAAGTGACCTAGGGCCAACAGAAATGGGATAATAATAAGTTGCATTTGTAGTTATTAAAACTACTCAGCTGTAAAGATGACTTTTATACTTTTTTTTTTTTTTAAATCAAACCCAAAAGTGTTGTCTAATTGAAAGTCTTTAAAATCCTCAGTAAAAATGATATAAATGGAGTATTACTTAACTTACTAACCTGTACATTATCCAGGTAAAGTATCCTATCTATAATGGAATTAAAAAGCTTTTTAAAAATACTGGCAAAGACAGGAATAAATTGATGCACTCTTAATAACTCTAAATCATCTAGCTCTTTATGCCAAGAAGTGTTGACAATACCAGCTTCAAGGTCATTGTCAACTTGGTAAGTCATTAGCAAATAAAATATGACTTAATTGGAGCAAACTCAGCAAGCAGCTGAGTTATTTTAAGTGAACACTGCAATATAACTCGAAGAAAAATTACTAATTGCCACTCCCGTTGACAATGAAATGGATGAAGTTGCTTTCTAACTTTTTCCTATGACTTTCCTGTAATTAAGTATGGAAATAGATTCTGTGAAGAATTAAAAGTCCCCAAGTGCATTAATTCAGGCACTAATGGACTGCCTGCCAGTGTTAGAGCACACAGGTAGTTCCCAGCACGTTGCAAACATGAGTTAATACATCAGTGTCAGGCTCCAGACTCTCATTTGAAAACCCAACTCTGTAAAGCAAATTTAAACTGATCACATATGCTGGTTTGAAAGGATATTTTCTATGTTCTGAAATACTGAAACTTCACGTGCTTTGATAAAACATTTTGAATAAAACCTGACATCCTGTTGCCTAAAGATACATGCAGATGTATTACACACATCCAGTGTTCATGTAGACTTTATAGCCACCTAACCTCCAGCATAACACTTGTAAATTATTTGGGTTTTATACATTTTTAAACATCTTCCCCAGCACAATGTATCACAAACTCCATCAATACAATTAAAACATTCAGGTTATTAACTCTTCAACTAAGGGAGCTCCTCTCAGCACAGATCTTTTGATACTTCTGCTCCATTCAGCCACTCACTTTACGCCACAGAATTATTCACTTCCTCCTGCTCTTGCTCCAAACTGTATTTTATGGGCCAGGAGCCCTAAATCTGCAGAGCTCCTTAAGTCCCAACCTGATACACCAGTCCTTACTCATTTTTAAAGCAAATGTCAATATTTCCAAGCATGGTAATACCCACCATAACTGAAAAGAATGACTGATTGGTTTTTGTTTGTTGGGTTGTCTTTGGGGGGGGTTTTTGGTGGTTTGTGGTTTGTTTTTTTTTCCAAACTCACTGTCATATTTATAGAGTACCTATGTTTAAATAGCTACAGTATTTGCATTATAGAATAGATATTTTTTTTTTTAATTGCAGACTTTGCAGGTCTGTATCAGAGAGCCTAGCTCAGTAACATAAAGAAAAGATGTTGCTCTTCCTTGGAATTACATGTGAGCACCAGTTCCTTAAAGCTTTGGTAATTAATGGCTTATGCCAAATATATACCCATAGTAGGAAAAAAGGCAGCAACGTGAGGAACCTTAAGATGAGTGGATTGGGCTTTGAAGCACAATGAGGTGGCTCTGACCTAAAATGAGTAGTTGTGTAAAATAAAGATTCAACACAACAAATACTACATGTACTCTGACAAGGCCAAAACAGTAATTGCAAGTTCTGAAAGAACACTCAAAATCGTTTATTATCCACTTAAGAATGCATATAATCTGATTTTCACATTATTCCTATATTTTAACGTGAAAACTCATTATTAAAGCTTTGAGTTATATAAAAATAAAAATATATAATCAAGTATGTTTTGCTGTCAATAACCTCAAGAGAGAATTTTTTTCAGCCTATTTGAAAGCCCTTTCTCTCCTCAGTCAAAATGCTTTAGTTTTATGTTGTTGGTGTGTCCCTAACAGTCAGTTGCTATTATTGTTCATATATATATATATATATAGATATAGATATATAGATATATAGATATATAGATATATATCTCCACACAAAGTACTAACTGATCCCACTGATCTTCTAATAAGAGAAATGGGAATCTTCAGCAGGCTTTCTGCTATGAAGTATAACCTTGGAAACCAGTCCTTAGAAGTAATGAAAAAATTATCCAATTCTAAGACAAACAGGAGGATGGTGACAAGACTGAGACAAGATTACCCACAGTAGAATCAAAACATATCAATAAAAATGTTTTATTAAAACAGAGAGAGAATAAAAGGTTGAGCATATGAATGAATGGCTTCCAGTAAATCACTTAAATGTTTTCCTCTCTAGCCCATCAACAGTAAGGACTGGAATTAGGAAAGTACTGAGCCACTCCACTCAAACATTTAGCTCTGGTTATGGCTCAATTACTTAAATAGAAACTAATAATTGCACTCTCAAAAGATGCCTATCTTTTNTTCAATATAAGTATTTTTAAAAATTATTTATAAGTGACCTAGGGCCAACAGAAATGGGATAATAATAAGTTGCATTTGTAGTTATTAAAACTACTCAGCTGTAAAGATGACTTTTATACTTTTTTTTTTTTTTAAATCAAACCCAAAAGTGTTGTCTAATTGAAAGTCTTTAAAATCCTCAGTAAAAATGATATAAATGGAGTATTACTTAACTTACTAACCTGTACATTATCCAGGTAAAGTATCCTATCTATAATGGAATTAAAAAGCTTTTTAAAAATACTGGCAAAGACAGGAATAAATTGATGCACTCTTAATAACTCTAAATCATCTAGCTCTTTATGCCAAGAAGTGTTGACAATACCAGCTTCAAGGTCATTGTCAACTTGGTAAGTCATTAGCAAATAAAATATGACTTAATTGGAGCAAACTCAGCAAGCAGCTGAGTTATTTTAAGTGAACACTGCAATATAACTCGAAGAAAAATTACTAATTGCCACTCCCGTTGACAATGAAATGGATGAAGTTGCTTTCTAACTTTTTCCTATGACTTTCCTGTAATTAAGTATGGAAATAGATTCTGTGAAGAATTAAAAGTCCCCAAGTGCATTAATTCAGGCACTAATGGACTGCCTGCCAGTGTTAGAGCACACAGGTAGTTCCCAGCACGTTGCAAACATGAGTTAATACATCAGTGTCAGGCTCCAGACTCTCATTTGAAAACCCAACTCTGTAAAGCAAATTTAAACTGATCACATATGCTGGTTTGAAAGGATATTTTCTATGTTCTGAAATACTGAAACTTCACGTGCTTTGATAAAACATTTTGAATAAAACCTGACATCCTGTTGCCTAAAGATATATGCAGATGTATTACACACATCCAGTGTTCATGTAGACTTTATAGCCACCTAACCTCCAGCATAACACTTGTAAATTATTTGGGTTTTATACATTTTTAAACATCTTCCCCAGCACAATGTATCACAAACTCCATCAATACAATTAAAACATTCAGGTTATTAACTCTTCAACTAAGGGAGCTCCTCTCAGCACAGATCTTTTGATACTTCTGCTCCATTCAGCCACTCACTTTATGCCACAGAATTATTCACTTCCTCCTGCTCTTGCTCCAAACTGTATTTTATGGGCCAGGAGCCCTAAATCTGCAGAGCTCCTTAAGTCCCAACCTGATACACCAGTCCTTACTCATTTTTAAAGCAAATGTCAATATTTCCAAGCATGGTAATACCCACCATAACTGAAAAGAATGACTGATTGGTTTTTGTTTGTTGGGTTGTCTTTGGGGGGGGTTTTTGGTGGTTTGTGGGTTTTTTTTTTTCCAAACTCACTGTCATATTTATAGAATACCTATGTTTAAATAGCTACAGTATTTGCATTATAGAATAGATTTTTTTTTTTTCAATTGCAGACTTTGCAGGTCTGTATCAGAGAGCCTAGCTCAGTAACATAAAGAAAACATGTTGCTCTTCCTTGGAATTACATGTGAGCACCAGTTCCTTAAAGCTTTGGTAATTAATGGCTTATGCCAAATATATACCCATAGTAGGAAAAAAGGCAGCAACGTGAGGAACCTTAAGATGAGTGGATTGGGCTTTGAAGCACAATGAGGTGGCTCTGACCTAAAATGAGTAGTTGTGTAAAATAAAGATTCAACACAACAAATACTACATGTACTCTGACAAGGCCAAAACAGTAATTGCAAGTTCTGAAAGAACACTCAAAATCGTTTATTATCCACTTAAGAATGCATATAATCTGATTTTCACATTATTCCTATATTTTAACGTGAAAACTCATTATTAAAGCTTTGAGTTATATAAAAATAAAAATATATAATCAAGTATGTTTTGCTGTCAATAACCTCAAGAGAGAATTTTTTTCAGCCTATTTGAAAGCCCTTTCTCTCCTCAGTCAAAATGCTTTAGTTTTATGTTGTTGGTGTGTCCCTAACAGTCAGTTGCTATTATTGTTCATATATATATATATATATAGATATAGATATATAGATATATAGATATATAGATATATATCTCCACACAAAGTACTAACTGATCCCACTGATCTTCTAATAAGAGAAATGGGAATCTTCAGCAGGCTTTCTGCTATGAAGTATAACCTTGGAAACCAGTCCTTAGAAGTAATGAAAAAATGCCTACCGATTCCTAACAGCAAATTAAGCATCTAATTATGGGTCAAACTGAAGTCAACATCCTTTTTTAACNAAGGACTGGAATTAGGAAAGTACTGAGCCACTCCACTCAAACATTTAGCTCTGGTTATGGCTCAATTACTTAAATAGAAACTCATAATTACACTCTCAAAAGATGCCTATCTTTTCCCATTGAAGTGGGCATTGTTTTCCTTAAGACAGAAACAGCTCCTCTTTGTCCTCAAAAGTCTTTTTTTTCCAATAAATTCAGGATATAAATATAGGCAAATTAAAATTGAAGTCCTTAAAGGTTTTTTAATTTTAAAAAAAAATCCTTTTATGTAGGATAACTCCCTCAGATATAGCCAACCTTCTGTAAATACCAGGCTTGAAATTAAATGAAAGCCAGAGTGAGATATCAAGATACTATACAGTCTAGACAACCTCAGATCAGAGGAAATTCCTACCCTTTCTACAGTTTCTTTAAGCTCAATTGTACCAGGATCTGGAGATGCTTCTAATAATAATTATAGTTCCTATTTAGAAAGGAATTTTTTTCCATAAAGAACTCTCCACCAAAGAATTCTGGAATTCTTGTGCAATCCCATACACAAGAGCATAGGACAAAAGACTCAAGTTGTTAAATTTTTAACAGTGATGAAACAGCATTCCTCAGAACACAGAAGCATAAAACTCCCATGAAAAGCCATCTGGTACCACCATCAGTTAAGTCTAGATTTTGAAACTGGTTTCTGAATAATTAAAATATACCGATTTGGAAACTTCAGTTGCACATTCTGACTTCTCTCCTTTCCTAAAAGATAAAGCATACAGGCAGCTGAAATAATACCTGAAGTCACCCAAATCTAGAAATCAGCAGCTTAGTACAGACTGAAATTCTCACTTTCCCCAAACACTTTCAGTCTATCATTTATCTCCTTGTCTTAGTTCTCCATTTGTGTAACTAATTGCAGATAACTACACATGACCAAAACCATTCCTTTTGCTTATTCAGAGTTGAGAAAACATGATTTCTTACATTCCTGTGAAAGCGTTTACAGAAAATGTAATATCTAACAAAAATACTTCTGTTTCAGCATGAAATCATAGGAAGTGGTCACAAACTGGATCACTACATGACTCTGCTGCCACCTAATGCATTTCTGGGAAAATTACAGGAAAGCAAATTACCACGAAGTAGTAATTCATTATTTTTTCCTTTGGTTAATTATGAATTCTGATTTTCCACTCTATGCAATGAGTATTTCTGAAGGCTCCTCTTTAAGTGATATATATATATATATATATAGTGCTAATGTTGCTATTTCAGAATCATCTGCAATAAGGAAACGTGAGCAGCAGATATTGAGGTCTTCCAAATTGAAGACACCTTTATTCTGCAATTTTTTTGAGAATACATGACAAACTCTAGAACAGACTAGTTATTGCAATACTTTAAAAATCTTACATCTCCCAGCCAAATACAAGAGTTATAACCCATATGACATGGTTTGAATATCAAATGGTCTCAATGATTTCAAAGTAGAGCTGTTAATCTGCAAATCAATTGTAATTAAAAGAATCTCTTTTTGCAATGTGGATTTGATAGCAGATTTATAGCGTTTCCACTCTAAAGGTCATTTAATGGTATGAAATGTTTTTAAACCATAATTAATTCTCAGAATAAGCAGTAAGTTGAGCTGGAGCTGAAAATTATAGACAGTGTAAAATTAAATGAGTGAAAATAAACCAGTAATATGCGCCTCTAAAACTAGAATTTTTTTTACCAGACTGATCTAGATCCATTAACTATTCAACCACCAGGNTAAAAATATATAATCAAGTATGTTTCGCTGTCAATAACCTCAAGAGAGAATTTTTTTCAGCCTATTTGAAAGCCCTTTCTCTCCTCAGTCAAAATGCTTTAGTTTTATGTTGTTGGTGTGTCCCTAACAGTCAGTTGCTATTATTGTTCATATATATATATATATATATATAGATATATATCTCCACACAAAGTACTAACTGATCCCACTGATCTTCTAATAAGAGAAATGGGAATCTTCAGCAGGCTTTCTGCTATGAAGTATAACCTTGGAAACCAGTCCTTAGAAGTAATGAAAAAATTATCCAATTCTAAGACAAACAGGAGGATGGTGACAAGACTGAGACAAGATTACCCACAGTAGAATCAAAACATATCAATAAAAATGTTTTATTAAAACAGAGAGAGAATAAAAGGTTGAGCATATGAATGAATGGCTTCCAGTAAATCACTTAAATGTTTTCCTCTCTAGCCCATCAACAGTAAGGACTGGAATTAGGAAAGTACTGAGCCACTCCACTCAAACATTTAGCTCTGGTTATGGCTCAATTACTTAAATAGAAACTAATAATTGCACTCTCAAAAGATGCCTATCTTTTCCCATTGAAGTGGGCATTGTTTTCCTTAAGACAGAAACAGCTCCTCTTTGTCCTCAAAAGTCTTTTTTTTCCAATAAATTCAGGATATAAATATAGGCAAATTAAAATTGAAGTCCTTAAAGGTTTTTTAATTTAAAAAAAAAATCCTTTTATGTAGGATAACTCCCTCAGATATAGCCAACCTTCTGTAAATACCAGGCTTGAAATTAAATGAAAGCCAGAGTGAGATATCAAGATACTATACAGTCTAGACAACCTCAGATCAGAGGAAATTCCTACCCTTTCTACAGTTTCTTTAAGCTCAATTGTACCAGGATCTGGAGATGCTTCTAATAATAATTATAGTTCCTATTTAGAAAGGAATTTTTTTCCATAAAGAACTCTCCACCAAAGAATTCTGGAATTCTTGTGCAATCCCATACACAAGAACATAAGACAAAAGACTCAAGTTGTTAAATTTTTAACAGTGATGAAACAGTCAGCATTTCTCAGAACACAGAAGCATAGAACTCCCATGAAAAGCCATCTGGTACCACCATCAGTTAAGTCTAGATTTTGAAACTGGTTTCTGAATAATTAAAATATACCAATTTTGAAACTTCAGTTGCACATTCTGACTTCTCTCCTTTCCTAAAAGATAAAGCATACAGGCAGCTGAAATAACACCTGAAGTCACCCAAATCTAGAAATCAGCAGCTTAGTATGGATTGAAATTCTCACTTTCCCCAAACACTTTTTCAGTCTATCATTTATCTCCTTGCCTTAGTTCTCCATTTGTATAACTAATTGCAGATAACTACATGGATTTTACACACGACCAAAACCATTCCTTTTGCTTATTCAGAGTTGAGAAAACATGATTTCTTACATTCCTGTGAAAGCATTTACAGAAAATGTAATACCTAACTAAAATACTTCTGTTTCAGCATGAAATCATTGGAAGTGCTCACAAACTGGATCACTACATGACTCTGCTGCCACCTAATGCATTTCTTGGAAAATTACAGGAAAGAAAATTGCCACGAAGTAGTAATTCATTATTTTTTCCTTTGGTTAATTATGAATTCTAATTTTCCGCTCTATGCAATGAGTATTTCTGAAGGCTCCTCTTTTTTAAGTGACATATAAATATATAGTGCTAATGTTGCTACTTCAGAATCATCTGCAATAAGGAAACGTGAGCAGCAGGTATTGAGGTCTTCCAAATTGAAGACACCTTTATTCTGCAATTTTTTTGAGAATACATGACAAACTCCAGAGCAGACTAGTTATTGCAATACTTTAAAAATCTTACATCTCCCAGCCAAATACAAGAGTTATAACCCATATGACATGATTTGAATATCATATGGTCTCAGAATGATTTCAAAGTAGAGCTGTTAATCTGCAAATCAATTGTAATTAAAAGAATCTCTTTTTGCAATGTGGATTTGATAGCAGATTTATAGCGTTTCCACTCTGAAGGTCATTTAATGGTATGAAATGTTTTTAAACCATAATTAATTCTCAGAATAAGCAGTAAGTTGAGCTGGAGCTGAAAATTATAGACAGTGTAAAATTAAATGAGTGAAAATAAACCAGTAATATGCGCCTCTAAAACTAGAATTTTTTTTACCAGACTGATCTAGATCCATTAACTATTCAACCACCAGGAGTCACACAAATTCCAAGTACCTTCTGAAAAGAAAAAATAAATAAAATCACTATAATGATCCACAATGATCCCCCTTAAAGGCAAAAAAGCAAAGTAGATAAATATTATAACCAAAAAAAGGAAATGCCACAGCTCCAAAACCTGTCTGTGATAATACCTACTCAGCAGGTAAGATTCTCTGCCAGATGCTTTAGATCTGGGACTTGTATTTAAAATTAATATCATTACATTTCACTGTAATGTTTTTTGAAACTAATTACAAATAACTTACTAAGATGCTGAAAAAAGCAGCAGAACTATAAAAGATCATTAAAGTCATCTCAGGGGTGACTAACAATAGGACAAGGGGCAATGGTTACAAACTGGAGCACGGGTGGTTCTGTATAAATATTAGGAAGAATTTTTTCACTGTGAGGGTGACAGAGCACTGGCCCAGGCTGCCCAGGGAGGGTGTGGAGTCTCCTTCCCTGGAGACATTCAAATCCCACCTGGATTCATTCCTGTGTGACCTCCTGTAGGTGACCCTGCTCTGGTAGGGGGGTTGGAATAGATGACATTTCCAGGTCTCTTCCAACCCCTAACTTTCTATGATTTTATGATTACTTTACTAAAATAACCAAATCAAGAAAAATTAGCCAAAATGTCCAATTCAACTGGTCTCATGTACTGAAATCTTACACGAAAAAGTAGAACTTAGTTATCAAACTTTAAGAACTAGAAAAAAAAAAAACCCACACCTTCTGTAATAGCCTACCTGTAGTTAAGAACTAGCAAAAACCAAAAATAACTTTAAAAGAAAATTTGTTTCATATATATTTTTATATATATATATATATATAACCTTATTATGAAAGGAGTAAAGAAGAGAAAAAAACCTCTGAAAAAAAAAAAACCTCTGAAAACCTTTTGATCCATGGCTAAAAGATTGCAAAAAATGCAATGGGAAATCTATCTGGAATATTTACTAACAAAAATAAAACAGTGACAAAGACAGTTTTAAGGTAGCACTCAGTTTCCATAGTATGTAAGAATCACATTCTTTCAATCCAGTTTTTTTTCAGCGATTTAAAAAAAAAAAAAAAAAAAAAGCTTGCCTCCCTCCTCCCTGCCCAAACCAACCCCAAAGGATTGTTTAAAAAAAAAAAAAAAAAAAAGTCTAAAAAAAATCAGATGTACTTCAATTCTTTGCATTGATTTTCTCATAGTTTTGTTATTTCAGAAAAGTAATGACTGGTTTCTTTTCAGACTCTACACACTAGGCCTCTCTAGCATTTCTTGCAGAATTGTCACATGGTTTTCTGTCTAAGCAGAAAAGTACCTTTCTGTCTAAGCAGAAAAGACAACAGTGACTGTTCCAGAGGTACAAGATGCTTTTCTAGTCTTTTAGCTAAAGCAGTGAAACAGACTTCATTACATTTATATCTCTTTCATCCCAAAGCATCCTACTATAGAGTCAGGAATGTAGTGGTAATAGTTCTATTTTTGTTATTCTAGGAGAAAATGCAACAAAACAATCCTTTGGGGTTGGTTTGGGCAGGGAGGAGGGAGGCAAGGAAGTGTGATGGTTTGAGGGTAGGGGAGTTTGTGTTTGTTATTTTAAAAATAAATTTAAAAATCACATTATTGTTTTATCTATAGTGATGCCACTGTCAGTAATAGTTACTTACAAATAGTATCTGAGTATAAGCTGGACCTAATGTTGTCTCCAATGAGGATACTGGTTTTTTACAAGAGTGTCAACGTGTAAAACCACCCAAGGTAACCCCACAGTAATAACTTCCTAACACCTGGCTCCAAAAAGCCCCCCAAAACCACCTCTTCCCAGTACTTTTCACCACCATCCCCTTCCCCAAGGCAGATTTACCAATGCTGGAGTTGGTCTCCTCAGTGAGGTATGTACAAATGTTATTGTATAAAGTTTGGCTCACAAGTTAAAGCTTAAAAAGCTGAACTTATATTTTCTTCTTGTCATAAGGACTTAAATTGAAATGAGCCCATATTTGGATGTATATTTCTAAGCATCTTATTACACTTGAGTGTAATGAGCATTACCTCAGGCAAACAGCAATCCTGATCACCTTCCAGTAGAAAGGAACATGGTACCCACACATTTTTTTCTGCTAGCAGACAGGAAGAAGTGTCAAAAATTGTCTACAATGCCTAGAAATACTCAAGAAAGCATTAAGAAGATGAGACTCCTGCATCCCAGGCAGAACAGACTGCAACTGCAGCATTTTGTGGTGCAAGGCTGAAGCAGACAGGAGCGCCAAGCAGAAAAACTAAAAATATTAATAAAATTTAAAGTCAGAGGTATTCAATTATTAATTTGTTTTCATAACACTAGGCTTACATATATGAAAAACATCTTCAATGTGTTTTTCAACACTAGCTATGTAGAAAAGATATTTTAAAAGAAAACACACAACCACAAGAAATCCCACAGAGGTAGCTGCAGATGGCGTATTTCCCCAGTTTTCCTCAGGTTCTCTCTTGTATCACTGAGCTCTGCTCTCCATGGCAAACATGATGCAGCAGAAAGCTTTCCCATTTCCAGTGCTTTCACTCAAGAAAAAAAAAAAGTATTTATAGATAGTACCTTCAGGCTATCAGATAATAAGTTCTCAGATTAAACATACCCATACCATACTATCTACTCACATGAAAAAATTTCAAGCTTCATAAACATCCACTCCAGAATTACACATAACAAATAGCAATTAAAAAACTGCAACAAGTGGAAATCAATTATGAAACTCCCCTATCATAAGTTATACTTTTCCTCTTTAAGTAAAGTATTACTAGTTTTTATTCAGGTGATGTATGTGAAATGTTAATGGAGCTCTGACAAAGTCTTAAAATCTGAGAGATGGGGGTCAGAGCTCAGCTGAGTACAAGGCTTCTGGATTCAGGTAGTACAGTAACTACATTCAGTATAAAGAAATCTCTGCTTCTCTACCCATTTCTGAGGCAGACTTCAGGCAGCAAGGATTACAAAGCTTCTGATCCTGTCTTTTTCTGGTATCACCCCTGTTTGAATATAATTTAGTCATATATTCCTGAGGTTAGAAAGAAATTCCTCTTGTACAAATCTCAAAGGGAGAGGAAGCCAATAAAAACGGATGTGTTTTAGAGTTAAAAGAATTTAGAAGACTCACATAGGCATCTGTGTAAGAAGCAATTTCTCAGCATGAAATTAGCAGATAAGCAGTTTGCCAAAAAAAAAAAAAAAAAAAAAAAAAAAAAAAAAAAAAAAAAAAAAAAAAAAAAAAAGGAAAAAGAAGTCCATGAGAAGTCCCAAACTTAAAACATAGTACGAGACAGAGCCACTAGACTTGAAGTTTCATATTGCAGAATGCTTGAGACTTGTAGTAATGTACTACAAGTAGTAGTACACTTACTTGTAGCACAGTGTGGTACAGTAGTAGACTTCAGTAATGTAAATAGATATCTTTACAATAAAGAGTATATATGCAAAATACAAAGCATTAAATATACTTAAAAGAAAAAAGGTGCCCGAGCAGTTGGAAAAGGTGCTTTAAGAATGCTGTGCTCCTATTGCTGAGCCAGGTAGGATCATTTAGACTGAAATTCATCTACTCTCTCATTTATACCACACAAAGATGCTGGTCAAATATAGTACAGCAGCAAGAGAGGACTACATTTGACCATGGAAAATAAAAAAGGGAAGAAAAAAGGCAGGAAAATGGGCTCGTTACAGAAAAAAGCAGTGCACAGAGAAGCTGAAGATATCCAAGACTATAAATTATAAATGTTTTAAAATTATTCAGATGATTACTCAGATGAAATAGTCCAGATTTCTAATGCTAGGCCAGATGTCTGTTTGGAATAGAGCCAAGAGATGATTCTCTTTACCCTAACACTTTTCCGCATCATGCTGCAAATTCTGCACGTTTAATTTTTAAATTAAATTTAATTTTAAAATACCTAACCATAGTTTTCCCACAAGAAAAACTTCCTGTTTCTCAGGCCTCACTCTGCTTGCATTACTGTCTGCCAGTCTGCTGGGAGATTTGTCAATTCACTTCCCATTCTGAAGTAGCTATACAGGTAGGAAATCATGGCTGAAACTACTGCTATTAATTTGGCTACTCCACGGATACATTTGTATTTACAGTGTTTGCCTGGAGAAAAGGAGGTACTGGTCTGGCTGAGGACAGCTCTGATGTAAAGACATACTTGTTCCCACTCTTTTGCCCAGTTCCATTGTCAGCATTATTTTACAGCTGTGATTCAGAAGTTCCAGGTATCACACCATGTAACAAAGACGTGACATATTATCATTTCTTCTCTCCAGCTCAGTGGTTATGACAGATACAATGCTTTGGAAGGCATAAAGTTGTCTTTAACTGCTTTGTATTTTCCATTAACACACATAGTATGTGCATCTACCTTCCCTATCAGTTGAAATGTTTCTTGGCAGGAGCTGTTTAAAAGCTGGCTTCCTGAGAAATAGCCATCTTCTGCTACAGCAGATTATAGCAGGCTTTGTCCTCTGGAAACAAATTCCATCAGCTATCTCAAGCAGCAGAACAGTTAATCTGTGGACCACAGATATATTTAGTATTTCAGAGTTATACTGTCTGTATTCAGCCACGCATACAAATATGAACTGCAGGGCTATTGCTAATTGCTGTAAATGAGACCAGAGTCTAGCAACAGCAGCTGCAAAGGACTGGTCCTGAGTACAAAGTTGTTCCAACCCCAATACCATTAGGAAAAGTGGTTAATAGAATTTAGCCTCCACTTGACAACTGTGGGAACAGAAAGAGCAGTATTCTGACTCCAGTTGCCAGTGAGCTGTGGAGTTCAGCTCTGAACTGAAAAGCCCTCCTGAAATTTCAGTGTGAACCTCAGCTTAGGACCACAGTGGTACAGTCACAACTTCAGGCTGGCTTTAAGGGCAAGTTGAGCTTGCCCATGTCTGCCTGCAACACACATTGTGTCTATGGTGCATGGGCCAATTTTACCTTTTACCAGTCCATCAAGGAACTGGTGACATACACAGAGAATTTTGTTCAATATCCCTTCTGTTAACTGAGCATAGCCTAGGTCCTGGATAATTAAATCTGTCTTTTAAATCTTGAACTTACCAAATAGGTTTTAGTAAAACCAATAAAGTGGTCCTTTTCCTAGTAGCTTCTGAAGAAATTTAAATCAAAGAGCAAGAAAGGAGACAGAAGGAAAAAAGACTCAAGTTTCCAGCTCATCAGTGTTCTGGGCACACAGTAGTAGCACTTCAATGGCACCCAAAATCCCACCCACATTCAGGAGCAAATGGATTGCTGAGGCTGAGTGTGGATGTCAGAGGAGTTGCTGCTACACTCAGCAGCTGTAGTTTTTCCAGGCTGCAGCTTTCCTCAGCCTACATCTTTGATTTGCACATTATGTGATCATTTACACTCTCTCTCTAGATTGCTATCAGAGCAGAATACCTGTGTTCAACCTTCATTTTGCCCAGCTGAAAGCAATAATACAGACTCTAAAGCTGCAAAAAAACCTAATATCACCTTTTTTCAAAGGAAAAATTGGATTTTGTCTCAGCACTGAAGCAAGCTGAGTTCAATCTTATTAACCAGAGCAAAAAAAAAAAAAATCTGTTCTACAAGCCTATGCAAAGAGCAAGAGAGTCCCCTATTAAAGCATCCTACACCCTTTCTCTTTCAACTGTTACAACTCCAAGGTGGTTTTTAGCACAAGAGCTTTATCAGCTTCAGTTTGGGAACATGACCACCCCCACAAAAGTGTGAGAAGAACAGCTGGGACACAGTTTGGAATGCATCTTCCCTTGAATAATATGGTTAATTTGAACACTATTCTTTAACACTGTGAGAATTCGTCCTTTGGTGGGGTTGATTCCTGAGCAATTCAAGTGAGATTTGTCCTCAGCCCTACACTTTGTGTTCTATTTCAGGAACTAAAAGGCTTATCCCTTCCCTCCTCTTCTCATCAGAGGCTTTACACAGCCTGTGGCCAGTTTCTATGGTAACTATAAGGACAGGTGAAAATGTACAGATGCCACACAGAACTGCACTTCCAGCAGCAGTCAGGAAAGGGTAGGAGTCAAGGCAAAGGGACTTCATGGATGGATGTTTCTCAAAGCTGTTAGAATTTAGATCAGCACTTTGGAGGTGAAGTGAAAAGGGGCTGTCAAAAGCTAAACACAAAGTGCATATGAGAAGGAAAAGGAGACAAAAATTGAAAGCTCAGGCCACAAAATTGAAAAACTATTGGAAGAGTAAGTTCACATCTTTGGACAAAGGATAATGGCTTCAAACTGGAAGAGGGTAGGATTAGGTTAGACATTAGGAAGAAAGTGAAGAGGTTGCCCAGGGAAGTTGTGTCTGCCCATTCCCTGGAAGTGTTCAAGGCCAGGTTGGATGGGGCCTTGAGCACCCTGGGCTGGTGGGAGGTGTCCCTGCCCATGCAGGGGGGTTGCAACTGGATGATCTTGAAGATCCCTTGCAACCCAAACTGCTCTATGATGATTCTATGGCATTTCCACCTATTTTCTAAGAATAATATTTGCATTAGCAAAAACTACTGTTTTCTCTGCTCTCATTTGAGTATGCAAAGACATACTCAAATAAGAGAAAGACTTGCACAAATGGTTTTTTTGTCAGATTCTTCCTTTCTACTTAGTGCCGAATAAGTTTCTGTTTTAAATAGCAGTGGTTATTAAACAGAGGCTTTTACTAAAATCCTACTGGCTAATACTTTGGGATACTTGATAGCATGCCAGCTGCCTTGTGAGCTCAGAAGCAAGCAATGCAGGCATTATGCAAACAGCAACAGAAAACTTTTCCCATGGATGGGCCCCTCTCCACCTCATTTGTAAATGCTGGGCTTCTCATTGCCAATTGTAAATGTAGAACACCATTTGGTAATTCAGCCCTTAAGTACGGACCAAATTTACACACTAGAAGTTATTTTTCAGGAAAAGTAACAGAAAACAAACAGAAATCCAGCACATCTTGCCCACTTACTGTGGATGAGGGAATAAGAGGCTCTAAAAGCATTTGGTATGTTCCAGAGCTAACAGGCACATGCATGTTTCCTGGTTAAAAGAGTCTCTTAGAGATGGCAAAAAAGTGGAAATAGCATTGGGGTGAATCCAGTGGAATGGCAAAGGCTGACACCATTCATCTGAGCTCCAGGTGTTGCCCTGCCCACACTTCTGTCCTTTCCCTGGAAAATAGTTTAAATCTTCCTTTTGTCTTTCCACTTGGCTCAACTCTCTCCCAACCAAACCATCCTTCAGTATTAACAGATATAGAAATAAAACTTGTAATACATAATACTTGTAATACAATAGGATACTTGCCAAATAATATATATAATATCCTTTGCTACTCCACTAATATGCAAAATACACTTAAATGTTATAAACTCTTTTCCACCTCTAAAAAAATGTAAATTCTTCAGGATTTACTTCTTATTACAGTGCATTTGTGCAGTATCTAGAGCTTTGATCTTAGCTATACTCTATTTGCTGCTAAAATACCTGCTTTGTAAACACAGATAAAGACACAGAAATGACACAGAGTTCTAAGATCTCTAACGTATATGCCTGAAGTATTTTGAATGTACAATCTGAGGAATGAGTGATTACTCCTATCAGCAGTTTCCAGAAGTAAAGATTGCTCCCAAAATGCTAAGCAACACTGCACACTTCTATTGTTATGCTTGGAAGACTATCATGTAAATATTTCCTGACATGAGAACAAACTTTTACTGGTATTTTCTGAATTATTAATGTTTTCTGCAAAATATGTATGTTTCTCAGGGTGCCTGACTTCACATGATGTTTCCTGAATTCGTCTGATGTTTTATTTTGATAAAATGTTTCAAAATAAAATTGCAACTACAGGTATTGGATTTGCTTCACTTTAGTTTTCTGTAATGTGTATGAATTTTTAGACATCTTCACAAGTATATCAAAACTAGTCTTGTTTCACTATATTAAGAAAACACTAGAAAATAGTGTTTTTTCAGATTCAGGAATGAACAAGGAGTAATTTTAAATAATTTTTTTAATGATGGATTTTATTGCTCCGCCATTGCAGAATTCATGTAATGTGCATTCAAGCTCAAGTCCTCTTCTCTACTTCTTACTTTTTCTGATTTCTGGCTACTTTTTGTGCCCAACTTTGTG
Organism: Florisuga fusca; assembly: GCA_038090715.1. Classification (NCBI taxonomy): domain Eukaryota; kingdom Metazoa; phylum Chordata; class Aves; order Apodiformes; family Trochilidae; genus Florisuga; species Florisuga fusca. The sequence goes on along the minus strand of JAAWXA010000025.1, from coordinate 4,753,893 downwards.
CTGACAGCCACAGCTGTAATTAGCCTGTACCCAAGTCTGTTTTCTTCTTGAATTAAGTTTCACTTCCTCCCACACAAGCACTCATGTCACAGGATACCAGGTAAAGATTTGAGTTTATAAGCTACCTTGTTGAATTAAGTAATTCTTTAAAGTCTTTAAATTCTCTAAAGTTCCTGTTTCTTCTATTTATCTTTTAAGAAGGATGACTGCTCCATGTTTTATCTTGAATCAAGTTCACAATTGCTTCCTAGTGCCTACTCCCACACCATGCAGTGTCCTCCCATTCCTTGCAGTTCTAGTCCATACCTAATAAACCAGTGAGCAAAGGGCAAACTGCTCTGATTTATTTGGCCTTTTGCAAAACCTCTGGAAACCAAAAGGCTAGGGTACAAAGTGTGCACCCTGTATCACAGTTCATCAAATGTTACTGCTTGCCTTAAAACCAAGCCTGACATCTTATCAGCTGCATACAGTATTTGTTAATGACCTAACACAGAACTTGAAAAGACAGTTTTAGCTGCTGCATGATCAAGTGTCCAAAATGTATTTTTTGTGTGTATGTTTTTCAGCTCTGACCTTATACACAATGAATCAGGAAACCCTCAAACCTGAAACACCTTCCAGCTTGCTACCCCATATGGCTCCTTTCTTCTCCAAATCACCAGACTAGATCCAGGCTTCTAGCACCTCCTTCTGGAACCGCAGATTATCCTCTTAGAGGTGAGAAATCAGTTTTCAGACTGCTTCCAAACAGAAACCAGAGCCTAGAGAAGGTGGTTTTCTGGGTTGGCATGCATTCAGCAGAGCAATCTTGGAATTAAGAGATAACAAGTCTGGCTTTGTCCAAGCTCATTTCCTGTCCTGTGCCCAGCAGCATACACTCAGGGCTCTATGCTGGACAAAAATCTTTGCATATCAGGTGCAGTGCAATGGATGCATTCAGTTTGGCCCCAAACCTACAACCAGGATAATAAATTCTTTTTAAAAAAATCTGATTAACAGGGAAGTCTGATACTCATACACCCAAGCTGCCTCATGAGAGACAAGGGGAGACCTGGATGAGGTTTCAAGCTTTGGCTCTTTGCCAATTCTGCAACATTCTTAGGTCTGTGTTGCAACCCTCAGGATCCAAATTAGTCAAGCTTTTTCATTCTCAAGGTTATACCAGATCTTTTCTGCTCTCAAAAGCAGAGAGCAGACTGTGTAAGAGATACATCCTGGAATGCTGTTGACAGTTGACCACACCTCAAAGACAAACAGTAGTTAAGAGAGTCACATCCTTTTATTTCCCATTTGACTTGAAGAAACTTAAAATTAAATATTTGTCATCAGAACACTTAAGCTGTCTACTGAAATCCCTTTTTGTCCATTATAGTCAAATAATCATCACAAGGAGTCATCTTCAAATTTAAAATGAGGCAAAACAATTTGTGTCTTCTTTATGCAGATTATGAATAGGGAGTAAAACAGAAACAGGATGAAAAATATCCTTTCCTAGCTAAGGCCTCTGGACTTTCAAAATATCTTAACTAGAAAGCTAAGTCCTACTACATCCTGAAATATTTCTCTTTGTGAGCTATTTAGTTACTTCATAACTTCCAGCATCTTATCTCAACGTTTTCCAAGTTGGCCAGTGGTTTCCATGTCTGCTCTATTTCCTGGAAAACTTTCTGGGTCAGACAGACAGGTCACTGAGCACCTCATCAACCTGTCTTGCTCTTCCAGAGAGCTCTGTGATTTTGTTTGCACATTCACTCATACGATTTTATCCGCATGGCTAACAGATTTTATCTCCTCTGACAAATAATCTCAGTCCCTTCTGGGAGACCTCTGATGCTTTCTTAATGGATTTTGCAATCCCTAGTTCTTATGTTAGAAGTCCAAGAAATCAGATGTCTTTTGGTTGTCTCTCAGTGCTCCCAGCATCTTTGCAAAAGTCCTGTGTGGGCTTAGTGGGAATATCACTTGAAAAATGTTCATCCTGAGAACTTTCCTTTTGACACCAGCATGTCAAAATTTAACATGCATCTAATAGAGAAAACAGTCAGGTCTCTATGTAGATTGAATGCCTTGGATAGCACTTTTGTTTCAAGATTAATGCAGAAGAGGGACACGGTTAGGAAGGTTCATCACTGTCTGAGTAGCAAATGCCTGTTTCTATCTGTCAATAATACAGCTCCTGGACAGCAGGCTGGCTATGGAGGGCCAAGCTAATAGCCCAAAGTCACTGTCATACATCCACACCTCCTTTCCCTGCCAATACACTCTCTTCTGGCAGCTGAGGAGTCATTACATGAGCTCTGCATCATGTCTGTGCTGAGATGCTACTGTTAAGGCAGCTCCAGGGCCACTTCATGCCTCCTGTCTGGAATAAACCCGTTGCTGCTGATCTGCAGAGCAGTGGTTTGGGTTTGTGTCAGATAAATCTTAAAAAAACCAAATAAAATCCACACTACAACACAAAATAAATCACCACAACAACACAGCACTGTCTTATCATCCACAGACTGTAAGGAAAATTGCACAAGTCCCAAGACTAACTTTTGTCCAGATGTGTCTGGACCAATGCCACAAACTATTATTTGATGTTGGAAGAGAAATTGAATTCTAGCTGCTGACTAGTCCTATAAAAATACAAACTTGAAACCACTCAAAAATTTGAGGATCTCACCTTTTTGATGTTGATAAACAGTTGCTTCTAGAATTGGCATGGATCAAATGAACAATATTTCAAATTAACTGAGGTGTTTACTCATTAGCATCTATACCCCAATAGTGCAGAAAGGGACAATTTAGATACNTACTGCTATTTTCTGAATTAATGTTTTCTGCAAAATAAGTATGTTTCTCAGGGTGCCTGACTTCACATGATGTTTCCTGAATTTGTCTGATGTTTTATTTTGATTAAATATTTCAAAATAAAATTGCAACTACAGGTATTGGATTTGCTTCACTTTAGTTTTCTGTAATGTGTATGAATTTTCAGACATCTTCACAAGTATATCAAAACTAGTCTTGTTTCACTATATTAAGAAAACACTAGAAAATAGTGTTTTTTCAAATTCAGGAATGAACAAGGAGTAATTTTAAATAATTTTTTTAATGATGGATTTTATTGCTCAGTCATTCCAGAATTCATCTAATGTGCATTCAAGCTCAAGTCCTCTTCTCTACTTCTTACTTTTTCTGATTTCTGGTTACTTTTTGTGCCCAACTTAGTGCTGACAGCCACAGCTGTAATTAGCCTGTACCCAAGTCTGTTTTCTTCTTGACTTAAGTTTCACTTCCTCCCACACAAGCACTCATGTCACAGGATACCAGGTAAAGATTTGAGTTTATAAACTACCTTATTGAATAAAGTAATTCAACTGTTTCTTCCATTTATCTTTAAGAAGGATGACTGCTCCATGTTTTATCTTGAATCAAGTTCACAATTGCTTCCTAGTGCCTACTCCCACACCATGCAGTGTCCTCCCATTCCTTGCAGTTCTAGTCCATACCTAATAAACCAGTGAGCAAAGGGCAAACTGCTCTGATTTATTTGGCCTTTTGCAAAACCTCTGGAAACCAAAAGGCTAGGGTACAAAGTGTGCACCCTGTATCACAGTTCATCAAATGTTACTGCTTGCCTTAAAACCAAGCCTGACATCTTATCAGCTGCATACAGTATTTGTTAATGATCTAACACAGAACTTGAAAAGACAGTTTTAGCTGCTGCATGATCAAGTGTCCAAAATGTATTTTTTGTGTGTATGTTTTTCAGCTCTGACCTTATACACAATGAATCAGGAAACCCTCAAACCTGAAACACCTTCCAGCTTGCTACCCCATATGGCTCCTTTCTTCTCCAAATCACCAGACTAGATCCAGGCTTCTAGCACCTCCTTCTGGAACCGCAGATTATCCTCTTAGAGGTGAGAAATCAGTTTTCAGACTGCTTCCAAACAGAAACCAGAGCCTAGAGAAGGTGGTTTTCTGGGTTGGCATGCATTCAGCAGAGCAATCTTGGAATTAAGAGATAACAAGTCTGGCTTTGTCCAAGCTCATTTCCTGTCCTGTGCCCAGCAGCATACACTCAGGGCTCTATGCTGGACAAAAATCTTTGCATATCAGGTGCAGTGCAATGGATGCATTCAGCTTGGCCCCAAACCTACAACCAGGATAATAAATTCTTTTTTAAAAAATCTGATTAACAGGGAAGTCTGATACTCATACACCCAAGCTGCCTCATGAGAGACAAGGGGAGACCTGGACGAGGTTTCAAGCTTTGGCTCTTTGCCAATTCTGCAACATTCTTAGGTCTCTGTGTTGAAACCCTCAGGATCCAAATTAGTCAAGCTTTTTCATTCTCAAGGTTATACCAGATCTTTTCTGCTCTCAAAAGCAGAGAGCAGACTGTGTAAGAGATACATCCTGGCATGCTGTTGGCAGTTGACCACACCTCAAAGACAAACAGTAGTTGAGAGTCACATCCTTTTATTTCCCATTTGACTTGAAGAAAGTGCTAGAATCATTGTTAGACTTAAATTTTAAACTACTTAAAATTAAATATTTGTCATCAGAACACTTAAGCTGTCTACTGAAATCCCTTTTTGTCCATTATAGTCAAATAATCATCACAAGGAGTCATCTTCAAATTTAAAATGAGGCAAAACAATTTGTGTCTTCTTTATGCAGATTATGAATAGGGAGTAAAACAGAAACAGGATGAAAAATATCCTTTCCTAGCTAAGGCCTCTGGACTTTCAAAATATCTTAACTAGAAAGCTAAGTCCTACTACATCCTGAAATATTTCTCTTTGTGAGCTATTTAGTTACTTCATAACTTCCAGCATCTTATCTCAACGTTTTCCAAGTTGGCCAGTGGTTTCCATGTCTGCTCTATTTCCTGGAAAACTTTCTGGGTCAGACAGACAGGTCACTGAGCACCTCATCAACCTGTCTTGCTCTTCCAGAGAGCTCTGTGATTTTGTTTGCACATTCACTCATACGATTTTATCCGCATGGCTAACAGATTTTATCTCCTCTGACAAATAATCTCAGTCCCTTCTGGGAGACCTCTGATGCTTTCTTAATGGATTTTGCAATCCCTAGTTCTTATGTTAGAAGTCCAAGAAATCAGATGTCTTTTGGTTGTCTCTCAGTGCTCCCAGCATCTTTGCAAAAGTCCTGTGTGGGCTTAGTGGGAATATCACTTGAAAAATGTTCATCCTGAGAACTTTCCTTTTGACACCAGCATGTCAAAATTTAACATGCATCTAATAGAGAAAACAGTCAGGTCTCTATGTAGATTGAATGCCTTGGATAGCACTTTTGTTGTTTCAAGATTAATGCAGAAGAGGGACATGGTTAGGAAGGTCCATCATTGTCTGAGTAGCAAATGCCTGTTTCTATCTGTCAATAATACAGCTCCTGAACAGCAGGCTGGCTATGGAGGGCCAAGCTAATAGCCCAAAGTTACTGTCATACATCCACACCTCCTTTCCCTGCCAATACACTCTCTTCTGGCAGCTGAGGAGTCATTACATGAGCTCTGCATCATGTCTGTGCTGAGATGCTACTGTTAAGGCAGCTCCAGGGCCACTTCATGCCTCCTGTCTGGAATAAACCCGTTGCTGCTGATCTGCAGAGCAGTGGTTTGGGTTTGTGTCAGATAAATCTTAAAAAAACCAAATAAAATCCACACTACAACACAAAATAAATCACCACAACAACACAGCACTGTCTTATCATCCACAGACTGTAAGGAAAATTGCACAAGTCCCAAGACTAACTTTTGTCCAGATGTGTCTGGACCAATGCCACAAACTATTATTTGATGTTGGAAGAGAAATTGAATTCTAGCTGCTGACTAGTCCTATAAAAATACAAACTTGAAACCACTCAAAAAATTGAGGATCTCACCTTTTTGATGTTGATAAACAGTTGCTTCTAGAATTGGCATGGATCAAATGAACAATATTTCAAATTAACTGAGGTGTTTACTAATTAGCATCTATATCCCAATAGTGCAGGAAGGGACAACCTAGATATTACCAAAGGGGCAAATGAAGCTTTAAACCAACCTGAAGTTTAGGGACTGGTTGAAAATTGGAAAAACCAATAAATTTCTACCTTTTATAACACTGTTTGTCATGCTTACAAGTGCATCCATCTCTGTCTTATAACCAGTCAGGTACTTCAACTATTCGGAAGGCTGTTCCAGAACCTTATTTTTCTTTTAATTGAATATCTTCTTCTGTCCTGCCTAAATTAATTAATGAGCAGGCTATACTCCTATGGCCATTTGCCATCCCTGCTTTAATTCTAATTACTTCCTCTCATTTTTCTCTCACCTCAGCATTCTTATGGAGAACAAACTTGGGCTTTCCACCTGTGTTTTCAGACTACAGAGCAACTCATGCTCTACTTATAATACACATACTCTGTTTTCCTGCAAGACAAATTTGAATCTACCTTTTCTGAACAGGAGCAATCATAATTAGAGATATCCCAAATAAGACCTAACCAGTGAGAGACATTTTGCAGCTTGACATTTCATGTGGGAAGCAGATCAAGAGACCTGTGAGATGCTAAAGAGGAGACATTAAGGATGTATATATTTGACCACCCATAACAGGAGGTGAAGCCCTGTATTAACACAAATATCCCTCTTACTTCAATTCTCTTAAACCCTATTTTATTTATTCCAAAAGAAAAAAGCAGATCCTTGAATACAGTCTAGATTGAAAGAAGAGCAAAACTCAAAATTTGTTCCTTTCTTTCACTAAAATAGCAGGAGTGAAAAGATCAGAGTAGCTGCTCTTTATCACTTTCTGCTTTTTTAGCCCCTTATTGCTAATGAATCAGAGTAATGCAAGTAGGCTTACAAAGAGTTTCATGCTACATTTTGAATTTTTCTTTTTTAGTGTGTGTGATGTTTACTTGCACTTGTTTTTCATTTCTGGCTTGTCCAGAGATTTTGTTCTGCTTTAACTAAGGACCAACTGCAGCAAGAGATAGAAACCTCCTGTGTATGTGGTTTTGTACTTATTGCCAGGGCAACAACTACCTCTAATGCTCTTAATCAAAATTAAAATTGGCAGAAAACTTGTGCTGAACTTGTAAATAATAAATTGTACTTAGTACTGTCACAGATGAACAGCTACACAATTCTGTAACTTGCAGCAATTGTTCATACAAGACAAATACTAGATTTCAGTAATTACTTCCCAAGTATTCCGAAAATTGTCTTCATCATCATTAGTAACAAGGTGCTTGATATCTTTTAGATCATTTTCCTACTCACTCCTAGCTGCAGTTTCAAAGCATTTCCTCAGTGCTGTCTCAGGCTTGCAATTACACTCTGCCTGTGCCTGAAACCTCATGCCCAATCTATTTAATTTCTCAGTCAGTCTCCCATGAGGCATAAAACTATTTCCCTCACTGAGCTCATTAGTATCTATTCCTGCCCCTGCAAGTAGATCTCAGACTTCCAGGGTCTTCGACTTAAAAAGACTCTTTTGTTGGAAATTATATACAAAGAAAAGGACTATTATTAATAAATATTGAAGAAAATCAGCGGCTATTGACTATTAAATAAAAGTAACAACCAGAAAAACTTAGTGCAGGTCTGACCTAGATGACTATTTAAACCAAATTTCGGAAAAAAAATAGGGTTTATATACCAAGATGAGTGATATAGTTAAATAATACCCATTTTACTGATACAGTGATATCTATACATGCAAAGTATACCTTCCCCACAAAATTGCTTCCACACTAGGGATTTTATCAGTATGCCAGTTTTATATTTTAGAATATATAGATCTTTATTTACTAGATCAGAGTAATCACTCATAGCACCACACAAAGTCAAGATTCCCTCTTTAAAGTTTTAGGTAGGACATAAATGAAGTACATAGAAGGACCGGGGAAAACACTTTCCCTCAGCTACTGAACAGTTATATTTCCCAAATTTTATTCATGCTTTGATAGTTACTGCATCTCTGCCTGAAAAACAACAAGATTTATTCTAGAATAAGATATATTTGAATCTTAGTCTATGTTCTTAATAACACTTATCTCATTTAGGAAAGCTTACTAAAGGCTTAACATACTATTTATATCTCAAAAACATGGCATACTCTTACATTTAAGTGTTTGTTAGGTAGTATAATATATGCAACTCTGTCTCTAAATTGCAAAGCATCACCAAAGAAAAAAAACAACAAAAATCTCAGAGGAAGAGAAAATTCAGATGCTGATTATGGGAATGGTACCAATTTGTACAGGAAGAGGAATGAGTCACCTTTTGTGCAAGATTATCTGAGTGCACTCAGACAATACCAGCTTCATATCTGTCAAGCTCAGAGTATTTCTGGAAATCTAGAGAGCCTGACATTCCTGTCTGCTCCAGCAATGTGTACCCTTAATTAAGATATACATACATACAATGATGAAACATCATTCCTGTCAACTGAGCCGAGGGCTATTCTGGACATGCAGGAGTGTGAATGTAGCACTGGGAGCCTGCAGTCTGTGGCAGCTGTTTTATCCTATTTCCTCTTTAGCCAAGGGCAAATATTAAACTTGGTATTTTGCTGGGTTTTGTGAACTTTTTAGTCATACTTCACATCTTGTTTATGACCAGCTCTAAATTTTAACAAGATACTTTACATGGTACCTCAGGAAAAAAATCCAGTACTTGCATAAAAAGACAAAATATATTCCAATTAATTAAAAGACAGCATAGATTTAGGATACTGACAGAAGTGAGAACACAAATACATATGTTTAGTTGTAAGCACATATTACCTGTAGTATTAAGTTAAAAAGAAGCTTGCAGAAACCAGTAAATCAGTTATTGTAGTTAAAGATTGGGAACTTTTACCAGGGATTGCATACAAAAGGTTTGATTGACCTGTTGCTAGTTAGATAGCAGAGCTAGCAAGCAGTGAATATTTGGAAGGATGTCACCCTTGAGACAGCTTGCAGACTAGTCTCCTATATATCTATACATTTATTTTAGATAGTTCCAAAAAAATACATTATTTACAGAAGAAAAATAGTGTTCATTTCCTAGAATACTCAGGAAACTGAACACAAAAGATGATAATTTGATAACCTGAATGTATACACTTGGATTTTCTTCCTGCAAAGAAAAAGAAACTGAAACAGTGTATTATGTACATCCCTCCCAGTCTGGATACTTCTACCTGTGGTGCACATTAAAATAGAAGCAGACAGGATAAAATGCCTGGAATAGTCTGCCTGCTCTTTTTTCTTTGTGATTATTTCCTTGAGCTGTCTGTGGTGTGATGCAAACAACAGTCTCAGTTTCAAGCTGGAATTTCACTTTGGAAAGCCCAAACATGTCACGTTAATTCTATTATACAGAAAGTCTGCTGAACACTTTGTAGGACCATGCTAACTGCTCAAAAATAACATCTTTGACATCTGTCTCAGCCTGGCAACCAGGCAATAGCCACCCCTTGCAACAAGAGGGTTACATTTGAGACCCCCAACAGCACTAGAACTGACCAAACACATGCAAGAGACATCACTGTGAGGAGTTATGGAAGGTAAAATTTGGAATGATAAATGCTGGCCATCCCTGTCACCTTAATAGTTCAGCTCTACTGTGTAGTGAAATAGCCCAAGTTCCCTATTCATGTCTGAGTTTAAAAATAATTTCTTGTTCTCAGACCTGTTCATCACCTTTTTGTTCATGGCATTTTTTCCCATAGCCAACATGCCTGACAGAAACTTAAAACTACATTGTGAAAATGGTCACATTTCTTACTGAACACTTTATGCAGACTCAACATCTGCACTGAAGAATAGGAAAATGCAAGTTGCCAGGCATTTGTATCACAAATAACCAGACAGCAGTTGTACCAGAGTTCCTTGACCCCCATGCATCATTATAAGGGCTCTGTCACTTTGCAATTAGCAGTTTCAGTGTTCAGTAATGAGTTTAAAACACTGGATCATGAGATCCAACAGCAGATCTGTGCGTCCAGCCTTCCCTGTGAGTCTGTTACAACCAGGAGCTAATGAAGGGAGGGAACAGCAAGAGCTGATGATTTTGAACATCATGGAAGCTTAATAAATTACCATCTTGTCCTCATAAATTCAAGAGAACACCTCCCCACCTTCAAGCTACAGCTAAGTTCCTTTTAAACAGGACTAAAAGGTGCTCCAGATGCAGGGTTTGGCAACCAAGTTTTACAAGGGAAGACTCTGCAGTGGTGCAGGACAAAAGAGGTGGCTGGAAACACAGGATGATTGATCAGGTTGGTAGGAGAAACAGCTCATGGTTTAATTCATTTGTAATTTCAGTACAAAATACCAAATTTAACATATATTTTTATAATTTCCTCCTCCATCTTAAAAATAAACGAGCAACTGTGACATGCCATAAATGCTAATAAAAACTTTAACAACATACATTATTTTTGAAGATCAGTCATGCAGCTTCTGTACACTTCAGGTGTGCAAAAAGGTGGATTGCATTCAGGCTTTTCAAAGAATGAAAAAAAATTCCTTTTCTTCTTGTCCAAAACCACTCAAATATACAGCCTCTCTGCAAGTAAAATGTAACCTTACCAAATCCACAACATAAACCAGCATGAAGGCAAAGGTAAAAAAAAAAAAAAACCACCAACAAAAAACTAGGTCAACCTTATTCTTAGGCACATCAGATCTATGGGATTAATCTCCTCTGGTTTAATTGGAATTGTATCATTTCCACAAAAATAAGAACACTGAACAGCATGACTAATTATCTTTTGATTTTCTATATTTTATGATGCTTGTAAACCCAAAATCAACGTCTGCCAACCTGGAAAACATTAGACGTGTTCATCCTCCTTCCAGAAAAGATAATCCTGAGTCAGTAGAAATGCATGAAAAGTTACAGTAGATTATAAGGACTCTAAGAATGGATTACTTGAGCTCATTTCCAATATAGAAAATGGCAATTTTTCACATCACTGGCCAATTAAATGAGTTCAAACACAGCTCTCATATCCTGGGGTAATGCAAATTTGCAAGGGGAAAAAAAAAAAAAAAAAAAAAATCAACCACCAAATCAAAACCAGCACTCAGTCTTAGAAATCTAAAGTAGATCAAAGGAAAACACATAACAATACCCCAATGAAAGAGTTTTTGCCTAGGAAATAAGCCCTGCAAAAATGTCCACAACAGCAGAATTCTTAGAGCTTCAGGTTTTATAAAGCCAGAGGAAGATCTGACTCATCTTCTTGGATAACAAAAATCTTCCCAAGAGTCAGGCAGCTGTGCTGTTGGAGGCAGTCTAAAATCCCCAAAATTTGAAATTTGGGAAATATGTTCTGTTAAACATTGTACCTGAATTTTTTTTGGCCTTTAAGTTATTATATCCTCCCTGCCCTGCACAACACAATATTTGCATTAAAATAAAAAGCTTAAAATACAGGGGAATTTTTCAATCTGGCAATTAAGACCTAGGTCCAAAAGCCTATAAGGAATCATAGTGCAGCAGCCCCATATTTTAGGCTCTGACAAGTAAATATCACCTTTCTTAGTAATGCTTCTAATCTGGTGGAGTAAGATACCAGGAGAAAGTGGATCAAATATTCCAGTGAGGCAGAAATATCAATTATTGAAGACTCCATTTTGCTATGTTTGTTCCCTGCTGTAAAATCACCCATAGACTACTAATTTTCAAGTTTTCCATCAAGCACTGATCACTAGCTTTTCCCTTCTGAATAGTCTACTCCCTAATAATTGTTTACCCTCACTTCCAGATCTTTTATGTAGCTAAGCCATTTGCAATGCTGAATTTTGATAGCATTGGATCCCACAGCATCTGCACATGGGCTCAGCTTAGTCTCTGGGGTGCACTGAGATTGCCAGAGTGCACAGATGCTTCCATTAAGCCACAGGTCTTGTTAGTCCAAGGCAGAGGTCCCCTAGAATTAAAACAGGCATACAGAGAAAAGGGAATTTGCTTCCCTACAAAATACATAGCCCTGGAGAATCTCTCTGGAAAAGCTGAGTAGGAAAAATGCAATAGAGAGTTCAAGAAGAAAAAAAAGGAAATAAATAAGAAGATGAAGTTGCCTCTCCACAAAGTCTTTTGCATTAGAGGAGTTTTCAGACCTACACCTCTGTAATTTGAAGGTACAGAGCATAAAGATTTGCATGTACTTCATAGTGTGTGTGAATTATACTTCCAAGCCCACTATTTTCACAAAATTACCTGCAATACACAGGTGTGCCCATAGGCCCAGCACCAGCTGATCTCTGAACTGTTCTTGGCACATCACCAAGGAGCAGCAACTACAATGAATGGCAATAGCCAAGAAATTATAGCCTTTTCTTCCTGCAAAGAGCTCTGAAAGCTCCATGAGAAACTCATCAACTAATGCAAAACCAAGAAAGGAGGAAAATGTGCTTTCACTAAGTGGCTTTCTCACTGGGGCATCCGATTAGGGTTCCATTCACAGGAGCTTAGGATACTTCCTATAACAAACCAGTCAGTAAAGTTTCATGCAGGACAAACATATCAAAGCAAACAGGGAAGCAAAACAGCCATTTTAACTATACTGGTTCCAAACTTATTCATTTGTAATTGTTTTTCCTCATTTTTTTGTTTATTAAACAGGTTTGTGATAAAACAGTTTTGTTGAGAATACCAGAGATCTTTATTCAGTTTAAAATACTTCACAATTTCAAGCTTGGGTAGTTACCAGTATCCTACACAAAGAACCTATCCTTAAATGCAATATACAAAAAAAAAAAACCCCACACAAAACAACCCACGACAGATTTCAGCAATACAAAGCAGCAATGAAATTACTTGAAACCTCTTCTCTCTCTTAAACATCCGCTCAGTGCTTGCTATCAGAAAGTGCAAGAAGTGCAGCTGCAGTCAGCCCTGGAGCAAGAAGCTTCAGACTTCAAAGCTAATTTCTCAAAGGCTTCTCAGTTCACTCTTGACAATAGTATTTTGATTTCATTTGTGTAGGACCTTAAAACTAAAAACACTGAAACACAGGTGTCCCTGAATGCAAGCTAAAACCACGTGAGAGACATTTTTATATAGAAACTATCAACAGGCAAACAGTAGTTATCATTTGAGGCAACAGGGAGGTCAGGGACATAGAAACATGGCTGGAAAAGCCAACAGTAAGGAGGACTGGAAAACTGCCATTTAAGTCAGATACTTTTTCATAAGGCCAAAATACAACATCTCTCTTCTAAATATTCTATTCTAAAACCTCCTTTTTATGCTCTCCCTCCCACCACCACTCCCCCAGCTCCAGAGGCTGCTGATGGGCTGTTTCCCCTTACAGATTGCAGGACCTGGGATGTTGCTGCTGTAGCACCAGGCCAAAAAACTGTTCAGAGTCCACCAAGTCAGCATTTTGGGCTCTGACTCCTACCTTCCCCATCCTTCCCCCCCCCAGGGAAATCACTCTCCTCGGAGCAACCTGCATTGCCTGGAGAACTCACTGCACAGTAATGAGCTTTTTTGTGATTTCCAGCCCTACCTTCACTGCTCTGGATCAAGTTTTCAGACATTACAAGTACCTGGCAAGGTCTCAGTTTGTCACAGTGCCCGAGAGGCTAAATTAACAGCAGTGGTGGGGAAAATCTGCCAACACACACATGCAGCACTAAAATTGGACTTCAAATCAGTTCTAAGGTTCAAAATCAGAAAGCCTGACAAGGAAAACCAGTGTGCTAATACCCAGCATTAGAGAACATGGGGACTTCAGGTTTTAGAAATAGAGTAGTGACTGTGAACACAAGTTCATGAGCTACTTATGCAAAACACCTGTGGCTACATCTATGCTGGTTAATGGTCATGCTCAGCACCTTCAGGAATGGTCCCAAACACTGGGAGCACACCTGTCCAGTGGCTGAAAAAGGAGATATGCATTTAATCACATGGACTCATAATTTGAGTATCTCAGACTCACACCTGTCCCACAATATTGTTCTGAGTATGAAAAACAGTGAAACTTCCCATTCTTGCATCCTCCTGTGTTATGCCAATTTTGAGCTTCTGTGCAGTGAGGAATAACTCACATTTTGGCCCAAAATGCAGATGGAAATAATAGCTCAACAGTCTGGATCTGGTTTCTTTTTAATTTACATTTTATTTTCTGTTTTCTCTTCGTAGCTTGTTCAGGAGATGATGAAGAAATGGAAATATTAGTGGATCTCTGCATTTTTAATCGCACTGGCATTCTTGCTGCTGCTATAGCCTGGACATCTAGCTCAGCAACATTCCCTACATGACAGAACATTACCACTGACCATAATTCTTTTCCATCCTGCAATATAAGCATCCAAATTTTTTTTATTTTGCTATTTCCTTCTTTTCTCCTGGGGCAGTTTTCCTTCACTGCTTGGAGTACAATAAATAATAATTTCTCTCATATAATTTTACAGTTCAAGAATAAATTCTCCACAGTTCTGCTGTCTTACTCCTTAGTTCCTTCCTGGTCTGACTGCTGTATCTGCTACCAAGCTGCTGTCATATACCTCAAATCCTCATCCATCAAACACAGGCACCAACACAGCCTTCTCAAGTATCATCTTAAAAACTCTAGACTAAGCAACCCCTCTCTCACATTCATTGGAAATCCTTATGCCCTCTATTTTTCATCTGCTGGTTGTCTTGAAATCTCTATTTTTCATTGAAGACACAGGTTTTAGGCCTAACCCAAGGAACTTGGAGACAATTGAACCTGTTCCCATATGTAAGATTTTAAAAAAAAAAAAAAAAGTGTATTATTTTTGTATTTCCAGTCCCACTAGGGAAAGTAAATAAATTTAAGCCTGGAGTAGCATATGTTTGGTTTTTCTCATGGGCCAAACCTGACAAAGGCAAACAATAAGAAGTGAGGAAACCTGGCTCAGTGAAGTTGTTTCAGAAACATGTCATGAGAGACAGTTAAAATTAGCACGTTTCACAACTTCTGGGCTCTCCTGCTACTGTATGTTGAATAATGCCCTTTTTGGACAAAAGGAAAGGATATTAAGGAGGAGAAACTTTAAATAAAAAACTACAAATAAATTGAGATATCAAGCCTTCTAATAATCACAAGAAATATGAAGAATCAAACATCTAGATTTAACCTAAGTAGTTGGAGTGAAAGGCTTCAACATACTGATAGTAGCTCTTGTGGGTGGCTGATTGCCTCAGAATTGCCTTTCTGAAATTCTCAGCCTCAGTGAACAGGCAAGCTTGCCAAGAGCTCACTAGAGTACTCAGATATAACTGCCTCACTGCTGCTGCCTCATTGCAGATTTTCCCTAATTCTAGTTTTGAAAAAACAGTCTTTCTCTGGAATGGCTGCAATTTATTCTTGATGCTACAATGGAAGTGGGTTTTACTGGTAATATAATTATTGGTATCTAGATTCAATGTAAAAAAAAAAAAAAGAATGCAAACCCCAGAAGTCACAAAACTGAGACAGTTGCTGATCTCTTCACAAAACCTTCATTGCCTGAAGCAACACTTGAACTTAATTGCTCCATCATTCCTTTTTTTACACACAGAAACACACCTTGTTTTCCCTGTTACACATTAATCACTTTCACAGCATAAGTTGCTATTCAGCCCCAACCTCCTGAGCTGCATGGCTGAAGAAAATAAAAGGAAAAAGAAACTTGAGAGTGAACACATCAGACAAGAGCTCAACACTTATTTGAAAAATCTGTTTTGTTCTCAGCTTTGTCCAGCTGCATATTTTCATCTATAGAAATCACAGATGTTACTACAGACTAAGGTTCTTGCAGTATCTCAAACACAGTACAAGTTTTGAGAGCTTGCCTGGGGAAAATGACAACTCAAAAAATTACTTTAAATCACCAGGTTATAGCTGGAACTGCCTTGTTTGCAAAGCAGGCTTTACCTCCAAGACCCAGGGAAATAGTGCAACTAATCATTTATGTGGTATAATGCAGTCAGAGAAATATGGGCTGCAGTAGCCCAGGGGATAGAAAGAAAAAAAAGAAAAAAGGAAAAAATAAAACCAGGGATATGCAGTGGTAGCAAAATGTTGCATTCAACAAGAATGTCAAGACTGCAACATATTTCAGAAAATGTCAGATTCTATAATATTAAAAAATTCAAGACTAAGATTTTATCTGTGATATTTTGAGGTATTACTTCAGGCTTCCACAAATAAAAAATGCCTTCAGTTCCTACTCAAATTAAGATATCTATGCATATTTGTGCATATAGACATATCTGTATCTTCACAAGTATTAAATATGTATATAATCAGTGAAAGTTCTGTTTCTGAAATTCAGCAAAGCCAACAACCTGATTTGCAGTTAAGGAACCACAAAAACATACAGGGTCCTGTATAAATACACACTAAATAACTTTTGCTACCTTAGAATACAGCTTGAATCCTTTCACTAAAACCCTAAACATCAAATAAGCCACCAAGTTCATATTTCACCTGCTTGAACTAATGGCAGGGAGGCTTTAAAAGGACACAGCCCAGACAGCTGAATGGTCACATCTCCAGATTAACATCACATATTGTGGGCAAGACCACCTCAGATCTACAAATCCCTCTTGAAGACAAACATCTGGCTAATGTGCCATTTATTTGTTAACTTTGTTAATTAGTTCAGTTGTCAAGTGTTTTCTGACAGGGAAAAAGCAAATGGAGTCAAAATGATGAGAGTTAAAAAGTACTTGGAGCCCAAGCTCAATGGACTGCAAGGCTGAAAAAGGGCAGAAAGATTTAACTAAGAAAGTCTGGTGTACAAATCTTTGTGATTTATTATTTAATGTCTTACTTTAAAGGCTTATTGATGTTATTAAAACACTGCAGTATTGAACCTGGCACCGAGGAAGATAATAAGTGCTAAACCATAGCAGAGCTTTTCTTGGACCATTTTTTAAATATATTTGTCTCTACCAGAATACATACAACAGACAATAGATCTCCTCTTATTCACCAGCTATTGAAAAGCTATTCTCATGGACATACAGTCACAGACCAAAGTAATTTGTCTATATCACCTAGAAAGTATGAAGGGTGGGATTTCAAACTGGGTCTTTTTTGTAACTCTACTCTAAAACGTCCTTTTCCTTTTAGTGCAAATCTCTTGGTTTATGCATCACTAACAGTTGAACAGTGGCCTTAGCTACAGCTTCCCTCTCACAATTATCATTGCTAAAGCAGAATTCAAGTTAACACCAATAGAATTATCCAGTCAGGAGCTGCTTTTACAAATTAGAAGTTACATATAGGGCTTCATTTTTTTTGTGCTAAGTAGAGAAATCAAGAGAAGCAGGGAAACAAATAGGATGTAATTGTCCCACTAAAAAAGTAGCATTATTTATAAAGTAATAATAATATTTTGATATAAAACACCTAATAACACTTAATTAAAACACTTTTTCAAACTTTGTTACAGATGCATGCTCTACACTGGGTTAAGTCCAAAAACATGTCATTTACACAAATGAATATATACTAAAAGAATAGACTTGAAAATAAAGAGCACTGTACACTCTGTGTGCTTTGTACAACTTCAAAAGTTTTGTTCAAGAACACGATCATGTCTTAGTAGCTACTTAGAAATAAAATTAAAACATCAAAAAGCAGGAAAATTACTAAAATTAAGTGATGAAAAGCAGTCATTAATATAAAGAACATACTTACAGAACAGGGAGAGATGCCAGCAGATGAAACCCCTTCTCAGTGACTACTTTAACAGCTTCTTTTTTTTTTTTTACAGCATTTAAACAAACTGAAGAAAACCACCTCCTCACCAACCTTCGAATAACACAAACCAGCAAGCTGGTTCAGCCTCTTATACTTTTTTCCTCACCCCTCGCAGCTGTCTTGAATCACCTCGTTAAGCAGAATACCAGGAGGGGCCATGAGGTCACCTGTGTATCACAGGCCACTACACTCAACCCTGATGTTCCCCAGAACAGTCTGACTTTATTCACCTGAACACTAATTGGATTTAACCAAATTCAGCTGTGCAGCACCACCGAGGAACAGCTACCACCAATTATCATACTCAAGGCAGGTGGATGCTGGTTGGGGGAGATTTGCAGAGCAAACTACCTCCCCCAGCAAAGGGAAAAGCAAATGGTAACCACTCTCACCTGAAAGCAAAGTCTTTCTGAAGCCCACATCTTGTGTCCAGGTCATCTGAGCGGATTTTATAAACACACCGTCATCTTAGAGAGGTTTTTCCCTCCAGATGCTCTCCTATTGATTCTTCAGAGCTGTGGGAAATCACAGAATGGTTAGGTTGGAAAGGACATTAAAGATCATTTAGTTCCAACTTCCCTGCATGGGTAGGGACATCCCCCATTAGATCAGGTTGCTCCAAGTCCCATCCAACATGGCCTTAACCATTTCCAAAGATGAGGCATCCACAGCTTCCCTGGGCAAACTATTCCTGTGTCTCACCACCCTCACAGTGAAGAATTTCTTCCTCATTTCTAACCTAAATCTATCCTCTTCCAGTGTAAAGCCATTACCCCTCATCCCATTTCTAGATGACCTTCTAAAAAGTCTACAGAAGCTCATAACAAGTACAAAAACCTAGAAAGCAGACAAAAAAATAAGAAAACTATCCAGTTACATGTGAGGGGAAGAAGGACAAAATTTCTTCCTGTCTAGGCTGCAAAACTTTTTCAGCTATAAAATGTAAGACTAGCCCATGGTTACTGTCTTCATATGTTATGAATCTACCATTCATCATATGCCATTTTTACTCTGCCCAATCCCCAGCAAGAAACTGCAAGCTTTTAGGCATTCAAAAAGTTCCAAATTTTCAGGCCAGAAAAGGTTAATGCAGTCTTGTAGCATGACACACAAATTATACACACTTATACATAACACACATAGATTTTTCCTTCAGCCAGATTAAAACTTTGTTTTTTGAAAGCTTGGTATTGAGAGCTACAAAAAGCCCATGTTTCTCAGATTTCACTTTCCCATGTCAGCCATCCTGGTATTTACACTGCACTCACAGCTAGAAAGTTGTATCTTGTGTCCAGGTTTGAGTTTTCTAATTTCAACTTCCAGCATTCCCCAGAAAGGCTTTATCATGGATACTTATGCACAGGATATGGGAACGTAAATGAGTTACCAGAGAACAAGGTCAGGTGTTCATTTCTGTATTAAGAACTGTTCTTATCCTATGGAAAATGTGAGGCTGCTTACACTCAGGGGGAAGAACATCATGTCATCCCTGGCAACACTCTTTCCCTGTGCACAGTTTGTTGTCCTCCCATTCACACATCACAGGAAGATGTCAAGAAGTAGCTTGTACTGTTTTCCACGTGCAAGTTCACAGATAGCCTGAACTATTTCCACCTTAAGAGCTTCTCAGAACTTCAAGAACCCTCAAGAACTTCTCCGGGTGACAGGACTTGGAGGGCTGCCTGTGCTTCTTGTAGGAAGCAAGGGGTAAAGTGCTACTCACACTTTTGGTTTTCCCTGCCTTTCCTTACTAGTAGAACAAATTGTGACAGCATATTCTCAGCTGATGATGCAAATTCCACTAGGTTAGAGATCATATTTCCCTATGTATTTGAGCATCCCATCAAACTCCTCTCACTCTTGTAAGTTTCTAACATCAGGACAGTGGCAATTAAAAATAAAGTCTTCACATATACCTTTGTGCCAAATTAAAGGACATAATATATGCAAGAAAATTTTGAAGGCATTGCTGTGTCAGGGGTGAGGAGATGTGCTGAGCGTTTGAAACTGATGCAAGATATAAAAAAGAAAATGAAGTAGTAAGCCCTGGAAGGTCACTTGGACCCAATTTTCCATTTTCTTGCCTGACATCAGACATAGTGCTTGAGAGTGCAGAGACAGCACTTGTTAATAACATCATAACTTCTGTAGTCTACAACTCAATTTTCATAGCTGCATTAAAAGTGCAGAAACAAGCAGTGACCTCATAAGCTGGTTTAAAGAATATTTTTATAAAAGAAACTTCCCTGCTGCTGAAATTAAACAACTCCTGAAATCCACAGAATTTACTTGTACAGGTTTCCTCCCAGCTGCTATTGTAAACCTCACTAGTAACTTAATACATTGCTTCTAGTTCTCAGTCTTCCTCAAAAAACTTGTTTTTTAATTATTTTTTTCCTTGATGAATACACGAAGAACATCATTCTTTCATTGTTTTTAATGAGCTATTCTCTCACACACCACTACACCACATATCAGAGGTGTTAATCACTTTAAAAAATTCAGTACACTGATTTTGCATGTTATCTTCTACAGACATAGTACCTAAAGCCTGATGGACCAAAGCCCTTTCAGTCTCTTGGAGATGGGAATCCCTTTCATCAAGACTTCTCTCCTTTTTGCACTATACCATGAGTAGCCACACATATAGAATCTTTAAATCAACTTCAGCTTCCAAATAGCAGCACTTTATTCAAAATTTTTACAACAGCACCTTTGCTGTCTTGTAAACTTGTGCCTCATTAAGAGACTGGCAAAAATCAAGTCCTCAGTTTCTTTGAAGTTTTCTTTTTCTCTCTGTAGAGAAAAAGGCATTCTTCTTGCAATTTTTTTTAAAAGCAGAACTCTCTGGAAGTCACTTTCCTTAAAATTCTCTCTGGGAGCAGGCAACAGTCCTGTCCTTCTGGGTCTTGCAAACACATACATATACATTACAATTAGAACATGCAAGCAAACTTCTGAAACCCATGCATTTTACAGCTGGGTCTGGTTTCTCTCTGGAAAAAAATAGGGAATAATATATGGAATATCTCCTCCTCAGAGACAGTTTAGTAAAAACAGAATTTTACTGCCTTTTCCCCCAAATGGGTAAAGGAATCATTTGGGTCACAGTTAGAAAGCCACAGCAAAATTTGCTGCTGAGAGAAATAAATGAGGGCACAAAAACATAGGACAAATTTCAAACAAGATTTGAAAACAGAAGAAAGAAGAAAAATAAATTATTTCACCGCTTACACTCATTTAAGAATCCCTGTATTTTTTAAAGTACTGAATCAGACAAACCTTGCAAATAAAAACCCAAGATGTTCTGGTTTGCGTTTTCTGCAGCCACAGTGCAATGAAACAGTAACAGAAGTGTTTTCGTTATCTAACCATTGTAAAAACATGCTGATCTCCAGTATCAGCTGATCATAAAATTACATAACTCCAGTGTCACGTTCTGCACACTGAGACAGTGCTTAACCCTATTGAAATCAACTGCAAAATTCTCCTGATGTGCTAAGGAAAGAGTTGGTGAATCACAGGGATACACCAGGTTACATGGATAAACTCCAGTGTGTTCAGTTTGTAATCTGCAGCAGGACTGATGAGATATTCTTTACTTGTCATATCACACTGCCCTTTGACAGCCATGTAAGCTCCTGGGACCTCTTCCAGAGAGGAATCCCCTGGCAGCTGCTGACTGCTGATGAAAGGGACCACTGATGTCTCTTGTGAAGCCACCATGGGAACTAACTCATCCATGACTTCATTTTGTATCACACATCTCAATTGTCCCTGGCCTATCTGCTTCTACAGAGCAAGCAAGACTATCATACCTTTTGGTTCTACTCTACTGAACTGCAGTGGTGAATACATAAAGGGGGAAACATTTGGGAAGAATGAAAATGCTACAAGAGCTACTCAATTTCAACACATGCTTCTGCCCCCAAATGAAACAGCCTAAATGAGAGGCCTGTAACAGCAACAGTTCCTCATTGTTCCCTGTGTTAGAGAGACTGAATATCCCATAGCAGAAAGGAAGGGAATTTCATTTTTGTGTTAAAAATGCCTTCTAAACATAACTACCTTGTGCAGAGGCCTATTAGTTTTGGATGTAAAACTCATAATGCCAGTTCAGCAAAATGTACAAAAACTGGACTGCAAAATGTTCCTCCTTAAGTTCAGGGAATCATAGAATGGAGAGGGTGGGACCTTCAAGCTCACCCAGTTCCAACCCCCCTGCATGGCCAGGGACACCTCCCACCAGCCCAGGTTGCTCAAGGCCCCATCCAACCTGGCTTGAACACTTCCAGGGAATGGGCAGACACAACTTCCCTGGGCAACCTGTGCCAGCGTCTCACCACTCAAAGAATTTCTTCCTAATGTGTACCCTAAATCTACCATCTTTCAGTCTGAAACCATTTCCATTTCCAAGTTGTCTGTCTTCCAACATATGAATTTAAATGCCATGCTCTCCATTTTTAGCCACCCCACCCCTCTGGTATGCCTGGCTTGTGCTCCAACCCTGCAGTGGGGGCTGTGGGGAGGGAGTCTTGGAGTGCCTGGGCCTCTGCAGGGACCTGGCAGAGGAGGTGGCAGCAATCTCAGCACCCATTGCCCCTCCACCCCACCTGCTGGTCTCCAGCCCTGCTCTCCTTCACCAGCTGACAGCTGAGGAGCACTGCCTTTCCCAAAGCATTGAGGGATGTCCAGCATCCAAGAAAAGAATCCCTCCTGCTGCCTTGCAAAGTAAAACCTCGGCCCCTGCTCCCCAGAGGGCAAGGGCAGTGGAAGGGAAACAGAGGAAGAGGCCAGGCTGGCAGGGAAAGAGAGGAATTGCCTCAGGCTCCTGCCTCAGCAGGCAGGTTGAAAGCCATCAGCACTGTGACTGTATCAGGAATAGTGTGGCCAGCAGGAGTATGGAAGTGACAGTTCCCCTGTACTCAGCTCTGGGGAGGCTGCACCTCAAATACTGTGTTCAGTTCTGGGCCCCTCACTACCAGAAGGACATTGAGATGCTGGAGAGAGTCCAGAGAAGGGAAACAAAGCTGGGGAAGGGTCTGGAAAAAGTCTCATGAGGAATGTAAGAATGGGCTGCCCAGGGAGGTGGGGGATTCTCCATCCCTGGAGGTTTTTAAGAAGAGACTGAATGTGGCACTGAGTGCCATGGTCTGGGAACCAGGGTGGCAGTGGATCAAGGGTTGGATGATTTCACAGGTCCTTTCCAACCCAGCTGATTCCATGATGCTATGAAATTCTGAGGGAACTGGGGTTATTTAGCCAGGAGAAAAGGAGACTGAGGGCAGCAACTGCCTGAAGGGAGATGGTAGGGATGTGGCTGTCGGTCTCTTTTCCCAAGTAAATAGTGATAGAACAAGAGCCAATGGCCTCAAGTTGTGCAGGGGAGGTTTAGAGTGGATATTAGAAGAAACTTCTTCACTAGGGTGAAGGGTTGTTAAACCCTGGAACAGGCTTCCCAGCGCTTGAATCACGATCCCTGGAGAGCTGTTTAAAAGACACGTAGATGTGCTGCCTAGGAATATCGCACCGAGCTGAAGGTTGATGGTTGGTAGAGTTACGGTTGCACTCCATGATCTTAAAGCCGTTTTCCAACCGGAACGATTCTCTGATTCCCTAGATTTCTGCGTGCGGAGCAGACACCACAACCGGGCGGTCCCCTCCCGCACCAACTTCCTCATCGGTCGCCTTCCTGCATTCCGTGCCTCGCCNAGAAACATGGGCTTTTTGTAGCTCTCAATACCAAGCTTTCAAAAAACAAAGTTTTAATCTGGCTGAAGGAAAAATCTATGTGTGTTATGTATAAG
>JAAWXA010000025.1:4643508-4730333 GCA_038090715.1 Florisuga fusca | reverse complement strand
TCTCCTCCTTCAGTGCCTCCGCCCTTCCCGGCTCCCCGCTCCTCCCAGACGGCGGCATTGGGCGGCGGCAGGGTGCCGGGCGGGGTGTTTCCCGGGCGGCCTTTCCCGGATGTGCTCCCCTGACTCATAACTCTGCCCGCACGCAGCCTCCTTCCCCTTGTGTCGCGCCCGCCGCGCTCCCCGCACACGCTTCCCGCGCCTCCCTCCGCGCCTGCGGAGAGGCGGTGACAGCAGAAGCAGAAGGGGAAGGAAGAGGAGGAGGAGGAGGAAGAGGAGGAAGAAGAAGAGGCCGCGGCGGCACCATGGGTAAGTCGCCCCAGCTCCGCGCTGTGCGGCAGCACCGCCGCCCCTCTGCCCCCGGAGGACACCGCCCGCTCCTCTCCGCCGGGCTGGGAGATGCTCCTGGGGCAACTTCCTCATCGGTCGCCTTCCTGCATTCCGTGCCTCGCCCCCCGAGGAGGAGGTTCGGGTGGCAGCGGGGCTCCGCCGAACCCTCCCACCCCCGGCGCTGCTCCAGCCCCTGCCCCTGCGGCGCAAAGTTTCCGTGCTGCCGGTTCTGCCCCGGTCCGGTACCGGGTAGCCCTTAGGCACCCTTTATCCGGGGGGGTGCATTCAAGTGGGTTAAGAGGGAAGCTAAAATTCCCCGAGTGGGAAGGGGGGGTTCAGAGCACGGAGTTATATAAGGCACCCCCGGGACGCTTTCCCAGTTGCTGTTTGCTTAATGGAGACAGCTGGGGTAATGTCTTTAGGAGATTATAAAATAATCTCTGCTCGTTGTTCGTGGAAGATACGAGGATCCTCGTATTTCTCCGGGTTCGGGAAAGAGCATTACTCATGCCTACAAATGCAGCCATATTACCTCTGCCTTTTTTTATCCTAACGGTGTAAATTAAGTAGTTTCACGTGGATTCTCACTTGCATGGAGCTTCCAGCAAACGCCATGTCAACCTAGGAAGTGCAGTATCCCGATTTTTCTTCTCAAAGTGCTCAATTAATTTCTCTTGCCTTCTTTACCTCTTCCACAAACTACGGCTCTCCTGATATTGAACAGCCACCGTAAAAGGGATTTCCCAAAAATCCGGCTGTAACATAATTCCCGGAGATGGGTGAGGAGTGCCCCCTTTTAAGCTGCCAAAGACCCGGACAGATTGCCAAATATGATGGTGGGATCTGGGTTGTGGATCCTGAGGGCAAGGAGCTGGGTAAGGAGGTTCCTGAATTCAGCTCGGGTTTGACATCAGCACTTCCTGTGGCCTTAGGTAAATCAGTAGTTTCTTTGCAGATCAGACTCCTCTTTCACTTTCAACTAGAAGTTTCCATCCAGAAGCAGTTGGAGAGCCTCAGTTTTTCTGATGGTGAAATGAGGATAAATACTTAACTCCTTTAAAGCAACGGAGAACCTCTGGAGAATTCTTCAAATTAGAAGCTGCCAGGGTCAGGCATGAGGAGTAACTATGAGATTTTGTTAGAATTAGGTAAAACTATAACGGTGAAGGTCTCTCACTTCATGTGAGTGGACAGGACACTAGGATTTAGTTTGCATGTGTTTCCTGTCTCCATTCACAAAGTGAATTATTAACCTCATCATTATGCTCCAACGTGGCTAACTCTCTTCTGGTTTCCAAACTCAAACACTTCAGGACATCAGCTAAAACCATCCAGAAAAGCTGGTGTAAAATGTGCCCAGCACTCCTTTCTAGGTGAGACTCTGCACTTCAGTTGCAGGCAAGTTTGTAAGCAGATTGAGAATCTGCTACAGTTTGCTGCATAAGTAAGAGTGGTTATCATTATTTTAAGGAAAACTGAAATTTTCCTATAGAGTCTATCAGCACCCACCCATAACTGCCAAAGAAATTGCTTGTGAAAATACAGAGGAACTTTTTCCCCCTCCCCATTTCTTCACATGTTGGTGCCTAATTCCACTGGCTTTAAAATCAAGGCACACTGTAAGGAGCCTCTGCAGCAGATGTTGCTCCAATGAGTGACTAGCAAAGACTGGAAACAGTTTCAGCTTGGCTAGCAACTAATAATGACTTTCCATGTTAAAGATCTAAGTTTAAGCCCATACAATCAGTGCACCAGTTATAGTTTTCTATTTCGTAAAAGCTGAAAATCCTTACAGTCAAATCAAGGATGAATTTCTTCTTCTTATAGCTTCTGTGTCATTCAATAAGTTGTGCTCAAAAACCAAACATTTGTGACAGACTGCAGTAATGTCTTGTGCTTAAACATACAGTCTATTCTGTATTTTTTAAGGTTGGTATGGTATTGTATACTGGTGATATAAAATGGAAGCCCATGCATGTATAGTCTTAAATCAAAATATTTCTGTTGTTAAAAGACTTACTATATATACATGAATCTGTATTTTCTTTACTGTATCAAAACACTGCTGCTGTCACTCTGATTCCAAGAGTCTATTCCTCAGAGCACATTATCAGGGCAGTTGTTTCCTCCTAGAGGATAGTGATTTCCTCTCAGCAATATAAATTCTTTACAAAATTATAATTTTTGTTGCTTGCATTTATAGTTTTTAAAAAATTGGGCTTAAGTTATAGAATGAGCAGTATTCAACTTTTGGCTCTGAGAGGCAAGTTGCCAAGTACTGGCGGCAGTAGAGGACTTGGAATGCTTGAGGTGATGTTCACCACCACTACTTCACTGTTTTTATAAGAATAGTTACAAGTTTTTACTTTTTAGTTACTAATGTAACCGAGAACTAATGCTACTAATGTAACGCTTCCATTTGGAAATGAATGGCCTCTTTCCCCAGTCAATTTTCTTGGTTTTAGTCCTGCAGAACACAACTTGTATACTCATACAAACATACTGTATCAAATAAAAGGTTTCTATTTTAGAAAAGCAGCCTGTGGAGTTTATGGGAAGCAAACTGCAGTTATTTCACAGATGGAACTAAAATCAGGAACTCGGTTATATGTTGACCACTCAACAGTAATCCATTGGCCCCAAAAGGTGGAGAAACACCACAGATGAGAGTTTATATGCAGAATACAACTACAGGTGACAGATTGGTTTGTTTGTTGGGGTTTTTTTGTTTGTTTGTTTTTTTAATGGCACAAATCAGTTTGTAATGTTGATATTATGGTCTCTAATACTCAAAACTCAAAAAATACACTTCCATTTTGAGGGTATTGGGGTTTTTAGCAGGAAATGGAAGGCAGCCTCTTCTCTGAAGAAGCTTAATCCATACTTAATTACTTGGGCAACAAACTGCAAAAGCAACCTGCCTGTTTTACAATGAAACCAAGGAATTTTGTAGACTGTTTACAACACCCAGCAGCAGCAACATGCTGGCAAGATATGTATGGTACACAGGCTATGATGTAGATGGATTTATTTAAGCCCTGTCCCCTTTAGCTATTGTCAGAACAGAAGGCTTATACTGCCCCTCTCCTTTCAATATACTCAATTTTCTCTCCCCTTTCCCTGAAGAATAACCACATGCAACTATGTATCAAGTTTTGGGGTCATCCTGGTGTTTGTCAAATGCCAAGATCCCAAGGGAACCACGGTTCAGGGTATAGCAAGCCACTGCCTATCTTCAGGCTGCTGGGTTAAAAGAGGCAGGAGGGTGAAGCTTCAGGCATGGCTGTGTGCAATATTGATTTTGGGAAGGATAAACCTGCCTGCTTTTTGTTCAAAAATGTAATTGTGAACCTCAGACATGAGGGGAATGAAAGCTAATGAAAAAAAGTCTTCCATCTTGAGAGCTCTTCTGCTGGTTTTCTTAAAAGAGAGGCAACTCAGCCTAATAAACTGCTTGGAAGAGAGATGTATCAATTGCACAAAAGGATAATATTTAATTCTTCTGAAGTTTTTGCTAAAACAATGAGACTTCTAGCAGCACTAGCACAGCAGTCCTAGCAAGCCAGAACACACCAATTTAAGCAAGTATAAAATGTTGTGTTAGCAGTTACTAACACCAGGACCAATTTTGGCAGAAGTCTTGTCTTTAAAGCACAAACCCAAAGAAAACTGCTTTTAGACTGCAGCTTGTTTGCTTGTTCCTCATCTGAAGCAGCCAGAGAGGTTAGGTTAGTTCTGTCTGACCTTCCTTAATGAATTACTGTTCCTGTGTTCAGGTCAATATTTGTGATCTTTTGTTATAATGTGAGACTGAAATCAACTGATTTTGACTTTAGCTTTAGGATAAAGGCTTCATTCACAAGTGTGTTTCCTGAGAACAGAGTATTCAGGGGTAGTTTCAGAAGTCTGTGGGGAACATCTGGCATTCTGTAGCATCAAAATAAAAGTGGAAAGAAAAGGAGGAAAGGAACAGCTGAAACTTGAAGGAAACAAGGCAGTAATAATGGAAAGGAGAAAGCTACCAAGACAAGTCAAGAACAGAAGGGAACAAAAATCACTTAAAGGAAATGTGTGGAGGGAGAGAAATATTAGAAGCAGAGGACAGATAGGGATAATAAATGGATGACTGGAACAACAGAGGACAAAAATAGGATGCCCACCCTCCATGCCCCTCCCGCCCCCCAAAAAAAAAGTTAAGAAAGTAGTTGAATGTATAAATGTATACAAAAGCAGATTTTTTTTTTTACCTTCAGTGCCATTTGGTTGCTGCTGACAGTCCTTGAAAAGACCTGTTATAATTTTCCATCTTCTTTGTTTCTGGAAATCTATTTGTTTTCTTCCCGTTTGTTTCTGGAAATTCCAAGATTTTAATTATTTATGAATACATTAAAAATAAAAATTAAAATTAAAAATACAATTAAAAAAAAAAAAAAGAGAGACTTTAACATAAACTAGCATGTGCTTAATAAAGTGGAAAACAATGTCATCATTGTTTGACAGGAGAGAATCTATGGAGATTCATCTCTGGCACCTGTCAGGCAGGTTGGTTGTTATTCCTTCTTTTCTTAACTCAGTTGCAGGATGCAGTTCATATCTGATAGGAGATACTAAACAGTGACACAGTTACTTACATAAGAGCAAACCTGCTTCCCACTGCTGAATAGTCTACCTGGATCTGTTCACATGCTCAAGAAAATGAGCATCCCTGCTGTCTTGATGCTGTTGGGGGCATTATTTTTTAAGATTCTAACTTGAT
The DNA here is from genome assembly GCA_038090715.1 of Florisuga fusca. NCBI lineage: Eukaryota > Metazoa > Chordata > Aves > Apodiformes > Trochilidae > Florisuga > Florisuga fusca. The sequence goes on along the minus strand of JAAWXA010000025.1, from coordinate 4,725,250 downwards.
TCCAGATTAAAATAGTTCAGGAACTATGTCTAAACTTCGGGAAATTTTGAGTCTTAAAAAATGTTGATGTCTGTTCTCCAGGTAATGGAGAAATTTTTTTTAATGACAGTTTGAATTTTAAGTAGACAAAGAGCTTTTGCTAGGAAGGGATTTTATAATCAGTAGCTTTCACTGAAAGGACAATCTCCCAAGGCCCCTTTTTGTTAAATATGATCTAGAAATAGTTTACAAATTTTAATATAGTGGCAACAAATATTTTTTTTTTTTAAGAGAGTGAAATGGTAATTAAAAGCCACATTAAAAGGAATGCTGAAGTTCCTTTTAGTGCAAAAAATAGCTGATATGTATCAGAATTTACATGCACTTCCAGATTTGCCTAATAGAATTTGTAAATTCTCTGAAACAAATGGCTGTGCTTCAAGGATCCTCAAAGTAATGTTTGTCCAGCCTGAGGAAGCTTTAAAGTTGTGAAGAAAACCTGGTGATCTCTTCGTGTTCTTAAGCTGTAGTTGAGTAGATGACAAAGTTGGCAGACATTTAGAAGAACTTGTCAAATATCTGAACCAGCAAACTGCTGTTTGTTTCACTCCAGACAGAATTTACTGCAGGATGCTCTGGGACCTGCAAATAAACAGCTTACCTTAACTGTGCAGGTGTGTGCTGCCAATGCATGTGCCTTAGAAGTATCTCTGATTTGAAGCACTCTCAGATACATCTTCACAAATTCTGACAGAAATATAAGGAAATAAATGTGTGTGTCTTAAGTAGTAGAAGTTCACAACATGCATACATCAAGACAATGTAGATGCCTTTGTGTTAAAGTTTGTAGTTTAAAGTAAGTGAAGTGCTTTCATTTCATGGTTTCCTTTTTTAGGCTAGACAAAAATGTCACAGAAAAATCACATTTACACATTTAAAAATCAGGGAAAAATAAAAAAGAGAGTAATCCCACTTTGCAGAGGAAATACTTTTAAGTGATACATTTCAATATTTTGTCCCATTTTCCACATATTTCACAGCTCATACAAGCTTACTGCTACCTACTCATGTATTATAGGAAGATCTGAGGCTTAAGTCAATTCTAATCTTTTATTAAAATACTGCACTATTCCTTGTGTTAGTGACAGCTCAGGGAGATTCATTAAACTTAATCAGTGTTGTTGAAGTTCATTAGTTGGTTCCATCCACCAATACTTGTCAACCTGATGGATACAATAATTTTGAAGAAAAATGCAAAATCTTGTGGGGTGGTTTGGTTTTTTTTGACCCTTCCTATCAGGTGACTCACTATTTGACAAGTTGTTTCATTATCTGATTAAATCTGATTAAAATGTGCTTTAATTTACCTGGTGAAAAACAGCCTTTGGTTCAGGTTTTACTGCCTGTGCTCTGCAAATGTCCTTGTGAGTAAGACTGGACAGAGAGTAATATGGAAATTATAAGAGAAATGACAAATTGATGGAGGAGAGCATTGCAGCAGCATAGGATGGACAACATGATGAGAGGATTGTACAAAACCTTGGGGAGATCTGTCCCAAGCCTGTGCTTGGGAGACCTGGGGAGGTGCCAGCTCAGCATCTCCTGGTAGTCTTGTGTCTGCATATCCACTGTCAGCCACCTGTGCATTTTTATGACCTTCCTGATATATTAAGGTGGGAGCATCAGGGCACAAAACCTGCAGTTGAAAACAATATCCTAAGCATATTCTTTCAGGAAATGTCTCTAGAATACATCAGTCCAAAAAAACCCCCAGGATCTAACAGAATACTCCTGTTTCTCTCATCCTGTCCTCCATAAAGAGGTCTATAGTTGGAAGAAAACTCCCTCATACCCAGCCCAGCACTTTACAAATCCTGTTCTACCCCATTTTCCTTTAGTTTTATGCAGGCTGGAATCTAAAATTGCATTTAACCATAGGATTAATTCTGTGACAATGTGGCTGCAAGCTGAAAATCCTCCTAGCTTAGCTCTTTGACAAAAATATAAAAAAAACCCATAAAAAATGAACACCTGCAAGCCTTTATGATTTCTAGGGTAAATGGAGTGTTTGGCTGGAGAGGTCTGTGTGTTGCTTGGGGGTGTCCTGCTCTCTAGGAGCTGGGAACTCCTTTTGGGAGCATCCTCAGAAATGCTTCCTGCATTTGATCTTGGATATGACAGTTTGGTGAATTAAATTAATGGGAATAGTTTAGCATTTGTAGCCTTAAATGCAACCTTACAAGTCCCTGCCTACTACAGGTAGTACTACAGGGCCAGTAGCACACCTGTTCCCTTCTCTAGCCTTTCTAAGTTCACTCCTGGATCCTTTCTCTATGGAGAAATCCCAGCGTGCTTGCAGTCAATGGCACCCAGTACCCTGCAGGCATAGCTTGAGTTCAGTGCTGCCAAATAGCTCCCTGTGCTATGTGAAGGTTTTGGAAGGGTTTCCTTACATCAAAATGCCATTTTATCTTGACAGCAAGAAGAAAGCATGGAAAGAGAAAAGGGTTTTTAAACCAAAGCAGGATTATACACATCTTTCTTACCCAAATCTTCACTGCCCACAGGATATTTAACTTACTGAATTCAGACTTCTGAGTCTAATGTACCTACCTGGTAATTAGCATCTTCGTATCTTCAGCCATTTCTTCAAGCAATCTTCTGATGTCACTAGATTACTGGTCAAGTTTGGACCATGTTGCACAAATACCTAAGACATCTTTCCTGGGCTTCAGGAAGCAAGAGGAAATGCAGTGAGTGAGAAGAGAGGCAGACAGAATGAACAGGTATTTATGAGGTATTTCCACACTTACCTTCCTCTCATTCTTTGTTTTCTCCCTCTCACCTAAGTAGCTAGTAGCAATTATTTTTCCTCTTTGCTCTCCTCTGCCTATCTGTTGAATTGATTTTAGGATCAGGATGTTATTCTGTGGATGGGAAAAAAAGGCCAACCACAACAGAACACTGGTCTGTGAACACATTGATTGTAAAAATGTATGGTTTGATTAAATGAGTTTAGAAATCTATTCATAGGCTTTATACATTTGGTCTCATCCTGCAAGACCTATGGGGCAGCCCCCTTTCTTACATGGCTTTCCACAAAGCTCAAGGAGAATATACACACATTCTGGCTCCTGCAATACAGAACTATGGGAAAATCAGGGAAATGTTGGTGAATGAGGGAGAGAGATGGAACATGTACATACGTGATTGCTGACATGAACCAAGAAGGTTCAGGATTTTTTAATTTTTTTTTTTACAGCAATATAGTGTTCCAGTCCAATCAAAGACACTAAATCAATGCAGCAGTGCCCAAAATGCAGTGTGCATATTCTGGACAAAAATACACTTCTGTATCTGATGTTATACTGCTTTTATGTTCTTCAAGTCTATGCTATTTTACCTAAGAATACTTTTTCATTCTTTGCACCCTTTTCCACAGCTGTCCTATTTCTTTGGCTTCTTTATTTCATTGCCCAGTTTCCTTCTCTCTGCCTCCTCCAGTTGTCTGTTCTTTTCTACCATCTCCCAATCTTTCTCCTCCTCTGGTTCTGTCTTGATTAGTAAACTGACAGCCTCTACCATCATCTACCATTTCCACTATCTTTTTAGGGTAAGAATTGAAAAACCCATGTTCCACTTTCTAATTTCAAGAGATGAAGTGATTTTTTTTTTCCTTCTTTTCAATTACATATCAGTTATTTACAAGTTTAAAATCATGCTTCAGTTTTGCCTAATGTGCAATAAGTGAGAACTTTTGAAAGAATGTATCTCCTAGGAGAGAAATTGTGCAGAACTGGGCCCTATTAATCTAAGTGCTATTTAGACAACATTCTTGAACCCACACAAAGCCCACACTGAGTACCACTGAAGTCACTGGGATACTGCTGTTCTGACTCAGCTCAGCAGAGCTTAAAGTGTCCTGTTTTGGTGAAACCCCTGTAAAATGACATGCATCACTCCATCCTTTCAAGATGAAGTAATAGTGGCTCTCCAGTTTGTATGGCTGTGGCAAAAATGGCAGACACTGGACTGATTTTGACCATCAGAAGCACTGTTAAAATGTCTTTAGCATCTGAAGGAACTTGGCAAATGAAGAAAGCCATGCCCTGTGGTAAAGCAAATGGCTTGGTGAACTTGGTATTTATTAAAAATTGATGGAATTCTCTACTTTATGTCATTTCTTCTGTTAAAGAATAAACCAATTTAACATGGAGATCATCCTCCCCTAAAAGGACTAGTAAGCATATTGTCATAAGCTATTAATATACAAACAGTGCTTAGTTCTGCCTTGTAGCAGCATAGAGAAAAACTATGTTTTCAGAAACTCACCTTGTAGCCATTAGATGATTACTTTTGATGCTTTCTGATATTCCCAGTAAATGTTAGGAATCCCTCTTCACAAGACTGCCACACATTATGCTTCTAATGACACATATGTTGAGCGTGGACACCTAATGCTCCAAGGGCAAAACTGGTGGAGAGGAAGAAAAAGCAATTCAGTTCACTTCTTCAGAATTTATTTTCATTCCAGAAATGATCTGAAATTATTGTTTACCTTTATGAAGGCCATAACTTCTGCCTTTCTTTACAAGGAGTGTGAAGGCATCACAGTTCTTTCTTTGTCTGTGGAGAACAAGGTAAAACTTAAGCCTTCTTATGCAGTCTCTGGAAGAGACTTGAAGAGTTCTCTTGCAAACATAAAATTTGAGTTCAGTGCATGTGCCCAGTTCAAAACATGGCTGAAAAAAGAGATGCTTTAGATAATACAGCAGTTCATGTTAGCAAGGGGTAGCCTGTTATACTTTTTTTTTTTCTTTATAAATTGTTATTAAATAGGTGTTCTGATAAAAAGCAACAGCCGTGGGGTACTGGATTGGGTTTTTTCCCTACTTGGCTATCCCAGTTCTGAACCATTTTTTTTACTTCAGTGACTGCACCAGCAAAGTGTCACTTGGAAGCCAACATACTCCAGCAGCTATTTAAACCAAACTCCTTTCTTTTCAAAAATCAGAAATGATCATCAACAAGACAGCATTATTGGCTGTACATAAAGAACTTGCTGGGTTTTTTGAAAGCTGTTTAAAAGGCACATTTTACAAAATTACTTAAATTTTGGCAGGTTTTTTGAAATACAGGCTTTTCTTTTTGACTCTTCTTATGGCTTAAGAAATAAATAGAAAAGCCTATTATTTTTTTTTTTTTCTCATTACCAGAAATATATTTCTTACAATCAGAAATGTGCTGAGGGGCCTGCTTACAGATTAAGATTAGGCTGTGTTTGGGCAAGCAGAGATATAACTCTGACATCAAGGATTAGGTATCCAACCTGAAAATTTGGGAATTCTTGCAAGCTCTTGGGGTGTTTTCCTTCTTTTTTCTCCCCAGATTCACTTACATCTTACAAAAACAGCTTTTGTAACAAAACAGGCTTCTGATGGCAGTCACCATTTGGAAAGAAAATATTTTTGTTTTAAGGTTGTTTTGTTAATTGTTGGCCTCTCAATGAGCAATCAGAATAGGTTTTTGATGGCTGCTGTGGTTATTGCATTTATGTAACAATAAAAGATTCTGTACTTCTTAGGCTTTGATCATGCAGCATGTTATTTTCTAACACCTTCAGAGGGTCAGTGCAAGGTTAGAAGCCAAAGTCTGCTTGTTTACATGAGCATACTATTCTCCTCTCTGTTTCTGAATCTATTTTGTCCCCAGAATCCAAGAAATAATTTGAATCTTTTCATTCTAGAGGTTTCTGCTGCTTCATTTAACACAATCTAAGGGTAACTTAAAATCATCAGACAAGAAAGTCTGTTTGCTTTGAATCAGCATGCTCAACACAGTATGCATTAATTTAATGAAAGTAAAACTATTTTTTTTCAGTTCTGAGACTTGACTCCTTTGAATTGAATACAGCAAACTCTACCAAGGCAGGTTTGAGAGTGCTGCAAATGTTTGAAATGATGCTGTATTGCAGTGCTCTAAGTGACCTGGTTGCAGAGCATCTAGAAAAGGTAATCTGTTGAAACCAGCTCTGCTGCTGAAACCTCTGTGTTGTCAGATTATGGCCTCAGTTCCCAGTTGCCCCGTATTATGCATAAATTGACTGCAAATTTGATTTAAGATGGTAATTGGGCCCAAATTGTAGCTATTATTTTCTGCCTGGACATAAATGACCATAGGATAATGGGTAATAAAATGATGCCCATGGTGCCTTCTTATTTGAGGTAACTTGAAGGAGTCTCATTTTTAAATACTCATCATGGCTTAGTAGAATTAATGGCTTTGAGATTTGCATACAGTTTTGAGGCTGCAGTGACTCACAACTGTAGAAGCCAGAAAAAGCTGCAGATGTTTGGTACACTGGAGAATTCACAAGACAAGGGAATTAAGAGTTATATTCTCAAAAGACTGTAGTCAGTCCAGTATATCATGGATGAAGAAATCTGAATTTTCATGCATTAGAGAGAAAAGGTAGATATGCTGGGCGTGGGTGACTGTTACTGAAAAGATAAGAATACTGAGCTCTGTCACTGGAAAAAATCCTCTGCAGAAGGATATATAAACATTAATTCATCTAAATATTTTTTTAAGCAAGAGTGTGAAGATAATGCTTCATTTTTCATGTAGCTAAACATAACAAGGAAACAAAGACACACTCAAATTTACACACTCCCTTCCCCCAGCCTGTTTCTCTGAAAAAGTGAAGAAGACCAAGAGAGTAGATTGGAAAAAGGTGTCTTCATCTCTTAGCCCATTCTCATACAGGATTTCAAGTCAAGTGTATCACAGAAGGCTGCTATTGACCCAGATAGAGAAATAGGAAATAAGAGAAAACTAGATTTTTACCCTGAACTCTGAAATGTGAAAGTAAACCAGTAGCCTAACACATGAAAGGCATAGTGTGCAAAAGAGAGATTGGGTTGGTATATGGAAGAGACTTCACCCTAAAATATGTCTTTCTAGTGTGAGACTACATCATTAGAACTGATATCCAGGTGCAAAAGGTGTCACAATGACAGCTAGAGGTAAAACCAGCATTTCCAAAGGCCTGTGTTCAGACCACAACTCTGTATTCCCTTGAAAATGTAAAGTTTCTGGATATTATGATAATTACTTCATTATATATGTATCATCACCTAACAATTAATAGGAATGTGGAGACATAGTATACTTTTGTAGTTCTACTAGTACACAGTTCACAGAATTGACTCTGTGGTACTTATGTTCCATTTGTGTCATTGTCACAGTCCGTAACTATTAATATTTTATATTTTGGTTGTGAGGAAATATTGGCCACTGCACATATACATCCTACAAAGTAACCAGGTTTATGGTTTGAATGAATTACAAGGGTTTATTTCAGGGAAAATGACACCACATTGAAAGGAGTCTTAGGTAGGAGTTAATAGTGGGAGAGAAACACAGAGAAAACAGGTTTTTAAAGAAATTAATCACCCCAGGGAAAGTTCTGTTAAGAAAAGGAAGAGGACAATTGGAGTTCTTTTCACCCTCCTCACCTCTGGGATCGCTGTCTCCTTGAAGTCACTGATGGGGGTGCTCTCTGGTGCTCTGCTCCTTTTCACCTGTTTTCACTTCTCCTTTTGCTCTTTGGCTTTGCTGCTGCTTCGCTTCAGTTCACTTCTGTTTGCTTCTCTTTAGGCTTTTGGCGTGCTGAGGATTTTTTTCCCTTTTTCCTCTGAATTTTTTATAGTAAAAAGTTCCTTCTTTTCATCAATTATTGCCAGAGGGTGGAAATTGTTTAATGCAGGTCTTCCCTTTGCATTCAGGTTTCCTGGAATTCTTGTATTTGCTACCATTTGCATTCACTGTCTGGTGGCTTATTAGCATCTTATCTTTTTAGTCCTGACAAAGGAGTGGGGTCTGTTGATGAGATTTGCTGATGGAAATAAGTTTGATACATTTTAAACAGAGTAAACTATGCCAGGGTTTTGCTGATTCAAGAGGCAATTTTTCTATTTTCAGTGTATCCACATTACATTTCGCCCTGTGGCTCTTGAGTCAGCATTCATATTCATATCCCATTTTGTGGGGGGATTATTGCATGGCTTTATTTTTGGGTTGGTGGTTTGTTGTTTGTTTTTTTTTTGGTTGGTTGGTTCGTTCATTTTGGGTTTTTTGTTGGTTTTGTTTGTTTGTTTTGTTTGGGGTTTTTTTGGTTTTGTTTTTTAATCTGTGCTCTTTCAGCAGTTTGGCCCTTTTCCGAGGGTTTTCCCACTCCAGAGCCATTCCTGCCTGGCAACATTACCACCCGAAGGTGTGGAGTGTTCCATTGAGCCATGCCCTTCCCCCACTATATATCCAGGCTCTTTCCTGGCTCAAAAGTCAATAAATTTAATGGGTGGGGGGGAAAAGTCTGTTTTACCACATGTACCACAGCCATGTACACTCTCATCTCAAAAGATTTGAGATTTTTTTAACTGTAAGTCACATTTTTAATCCTTTTTTTTTTTTCCAGAGATAGAAATAATTAATAATTTTTTTCTCAGTATTAAAACATTGCTACAGAAAATTAGCTTCTTTCAAGCTCTTTTGGTTTGCCTTTACAACTGAAGACCACACTGAAAGGGAATCTGTCTTTGCTCTTCAAAACTATGCTCAGATCCTTCTGTAATAGTATGAAGGACTTACCAAACAGGTCCCATGGACTTGTGCACTTTCAGGTTCTTCAGATGGTCACAAATCTGATTTCCACTTACAACTGGCAGTTCTTCCTTCCAACCCTTGCCATTGTCATCTGTGACTTCCAGAGTGAAGGGGGGAGGCTGGAGCCCTTGCCAGTGAAAACTGAGATGAAGAAGTCATTGAGAACCTCAGCCTTCTCCATATTACTTGCCACTAGTTCTCCTGTTTCCTTTCTGAGGGGGCCCACACCTTCCCTAGGCTTCCTTTTGTTGTTAATATACCTATAGAAATTTTTGCTATTCCCCTTGATCTCCCTGGCTAGATTTAGTTCTAGCTGAGCTTACATGTACTGTAATGTGCTGCCTCAGAACATCAGTATCATATTTACTGCACTGTAAGTGTTATTTTTACTAAATAAAGCTCTTAAATACTGTGCAGAGGTTAATGACCACTTATAACTGCAGCAGTCATGCAGAAAACTAGTGGATTTGGTGGAATTCTTTCTTTAAAAGAGGCTATATTAAGCATTTTGTGCCCCATTTTATTTTTCCCATCTGATTGTGCAGCTTTTTGTCAGCCTTGCATAAAAACCCAGTTGAATCCATTTTCTCTAGAGAGCATCTGAGCTGATCCTATCACTGCAGTGTTTTTATCAGTGTTGTACATCCTATGCATTCTTAAGTGAGAACAAATAACCGCATTAATAGGTAAATATTTATCCCTGGAGGGATTAACCACAGATGTCTGCTAATCTTAGTAACACCAGGTTTAAGGCAGTACATGATACCTTTAAAAACAAGCTCTAGAGTACATTTTGGCCCTAAAAGCTTATAGATTAATGATACTGACAACCCAGTCTTCAATTTACAATATTTGAGCACCACAATCTGCCTACAAAGCACCTCTTCTTGCTTTGAGGCCACCTTAGGAATTTGTGCTAAACAAACTAAATTGAAAGACAAGTGGCATCAGTCCATCTCACCAGCCAAGAAAAAGTTCTTTCCAGGATTGACTTAATTTGCTTCATATCCTTCAGTGACATTAGAGAATATTAAAAGCTTGTCTCTCCAAGGCATGAGGAGGCTGTCACACTTGTATCAGCCCTTCTCTGGCTAGAGGAAAATTTTGAATTCCAGGTTTTAATTATATTCTCAGGAGGTGAAGCACCTTCTTATGTGATAGACTTCCTTCCTTGGGACAAAAATGTTTTGCCAAGAGTCACTTTAGTAGGAGAATGCAGGCAAACAAGCATTTACCACCACAGAGATATTTAATTGTGAGACATCTGTCAGTAAAGGGGTTTGGAGTCATGTATTACATTTGTAACTGATCTCTTTCTAGACAACTTTCACTGAAAATCAAACAGTAGCCAAAATGGAAGGTCACTTCCATTATGAACTGCTTTGCACACACTCATCAAATTTAAACTATATTTTTCAATTTGTATTTTTCAGTTTGTGATTATCATGTAGCTAGTAACTGAAAGCAGTGATTAATATTTTCTTATTGTTATTTTTTGGGAATTAAATAAAAACAAATTAAAAGCAAATTTTGAAAGCTTTTTGGAGAGCAGCATAAACCACCAGTAAGATTTTAATTCTAAGGGATATATGCACTTTGGGACTTCATTTTGAACTCCCCCAGTCTGACAAGATGCAGAGGCTGCAACTCTCAGCCTTCTGCTGGGATAGAGAATTGTGATAACTGCATGTTGCCATAAAAAGATAACTGTGGAGACAAGTGTAATGGATCAGCTGGTTTAGGATATGAATCTTGTTGTCAAGAAAGAAAATGGAACTTGCATGAGTGTTGGATAACAGAATGTCTTACGTCTTTTTAAATATGAACAGCTAGGCTAATTTATTTATAGCTTCTTTCATTTGTTTTGAAGCTTCATTTCATCAGTGATAGACGTATTATTTTATATTTGTATCTAAACGTAAAAAAATAGAATAGAAAGTGACCTCTATAATTATATCAGGGTAAACACTTCCTCTTCCTGCTGAAGTTTCAGTGAGGTTATTGTGTGAGCCCTCAGCCTTTCAACATCTAGTGGTATGTGCTCTGATCAACCTTGAATTTAAATCTGTCTGCTTGAAGAGCCAGCAATAAAACAATTTCTTACCTTGGAAAAGGACTGGGAAATTCAAGTCTTTATATTTTTAAAGGGCTTAACATTCAGAAAGATGCTCAAGGTCCAGACTTCCTTCTAGAATGGCATGCGTCAGCAGGCAGATGGAACAATTGTATCCTGCAATCACATGTAAGAAGAGAGTAGCAAAAGAAAGGAAACATATTAACTTGTAAAACATTAAGACTTCAGACCAGGAGTACAAAAGCAGATTACATAAATTGTTGATTTTCAACAACAACTTCATTTAAGGTGCCAAGACCCCCTTAAAAATGTAGCACTGAGTAATTATATAATGTGTAGGAACATCATTATATTCTGTTACTAGGTCTCTTATAGCCTTTCCTTAAAGCTTCACAGCATTTCTTAGATTAGTCACTATTTTTCCACTGCTGGGACCTATTTTGTTTTCTGTAGAAGATTGTTCTTTGGGTCCTAATCATATATGTTATGGCTTCAAAGACTAGAATAACTTGTTTTAATTAAATCCACAGCCAGGAGCTGAAAGAGAATGTCAAAGCAAAGACCTCTCTATTAAAATCCTTTTCAAAACTTCATTTTGTTGAATTGCCCATGAGTTAAAACTGCAATAGAAATAATCTGTATTTTTACAGTTTTATTCCTTTAGTATTCTCATGACATGTTAGGACCTCCAAGTGTTTATGGAAGACTATTTAAAAAATACTCCACTAAGAATGAAGAAGTTACAGATGCATAGTGATGGTCAAGCCCTTATCTGTACTCTTAGTGCTTCTCCTGCAGAAATTTAAGAAATAAATTAATCCCATTAGTTTACAGATTTTAGACTTGATTCAAATAAAAGGTGTTGAGGGGTGGGAATGAGGAGGGAGTGTTATTAAACAACTTCTTACAACTGAAATAGCATTTTTATCTCACCGTATTTTTTGCATCTCAGACAACTGATCCCCAGATGGAGGATTCATTATTGTTTTACAATATATTTGTATTTTATTTATTATTTGTATTTATTTATTATTTGTATTTTATTATTTACAATAATGTTTGGCAAAACTTTGAAGCCAGATAAGGTCACTCAGAATTTGGTTTTGTTTTTAATTGGGAGTCTGAGGGTTTGTTGTTTTGGTTTTGGTTTGGTTTTTTTGCAAACCAATTTAGGTTTTAGGTTTTCCAAGGCAAATTTGAATATGGAGAACACTGTGGAATTTATTTTTCTCTGTTAAATACACATAGTTTTTTGCAGTGACTAAAGAATAGATCTGATTTTAGCACTAAAAGATATATACTTAATATATCCTGACTAATACCCATCCATTGCTGAAATCTCTCATTGCTCAGAGCAGTTCTTGAGATTTGTTTCCCCAGTAAAGATTTCTGTCACTGAACATTTCTTTAACTTCCTGCCTCTTGTAGCTTTAACTTACTGTCCCTACTCCCACTCTGTTGGCCTTGAGCTGGTGAAGAAGATTCTTGCTATGTTTGCAGTTTTACAACAACTGGGCACCAGGTTTTCACTTTCACTTTGCATTTGCCTGCTAAGGAACTTGGTGCAGCAGCAGACTGAACAATCCAAAATGTTAGAAAACAATATAAACCCGAGCAACAACCCAAAGCAAAACTTCAGCAGTTTACTTTCAAGGTTAATTTCAAATTTACATGCAAGTAAACTTGTTAGAACCTAGCCATCTGTACACTATTAGGTGCATATTTGACCAAAAAAAAGAAAACAACCAAAAAAAAAGTAAGTAAAAAAGCTGTCAAGTGACTCTTGAATGTTCAAATGGCTCAAAGGCTCTTCATGTGGTAATCTTGGCACAGCTCCTAAGTGACCAGATGGAATCTTATTAACACTCAAAAGGACAAGAGATGAGATTTTGGGTTTTTTAACTTACTATATTTGAAACTCTTGTAGAGGATGTGTCAGAAAGCTTGATGGTTTTTTCCTACTACACAAAATTACACATACACTTTCCTTTAACGTAAAGATGTTGAGTGCTTCAGAGGTTGTCATTTCTGTAAGGTGCTGAAGAAGAGATGTGTGGTAATTTAAATATCACAACAACTTTTAAGTGAATTTTAAAAAGGTGTTTTCATATATGTTGTCAATGGCCATACTAAAAGCAAAATTTAGACATAGGCTTTTTAACAAACAGATGTTTAAAATGCATTTTTCTAAGAGAGAACAAAAATATCTTAAGTATTAAAATAACCTTGATTTTTGCAATCAATAACCACTGGCAGTATTGATGCCAGATTTCCACTTAAGGACTCTAGTAAACATACAAAGCCATGTAAATTAATGCAAATCCTCTTTTTCTTGCATCATCATGGTTTTATTGTCAGTAAGAAACACCTGAAAACTGAAAATCTCCATTTTCTCTGGTAGACCACAGGATGACTTCAAGCCAGTTTGAGGCAAAGAAACAAAATCTGTAAAACTCTGTGGGCTCCTGTTTGCCCTGTGCCTTTCAAGTGCTTGCTTTCCATAGTCAAGGTTTTCAGGCAACTTCTGATAGCTGGAAACTTGCTGTGTTACAGATTAGTATTTCATAAAATCTGATTTACCTGAGGCTTCATGAAGGACACTGATGTGACAGAATAACAGTTAGCAGTACTAATTTTGAGCCTGTGGCTATCAGGCCAAATTCTCACTGGTCAAAGATGAGCCTGAGGGCTTTGTACAGAATCAGATCCTGTATTTCTTCAATAACTCAAACTGCTTAAGTATTGTCATGACATATTGTAATATGGATTTATATGGTGTCATTTCTATATACTTGTATAGTATAGGCCAGAGACCAGATCCAGAGCTTCTTGAACTCAATGAGGATTTTTCTTGGCTTCTTAGTACTGTTGTCAGTCCTGGAACTCCATATCCTCAGCTTTGTATTACCTGCATTTTATTTATTTATACATTTATTTTTAAAGCCCCAGTTTTTACCTTTCATGTAGAAGATGATAGGCCCAGAGCCATTACAAGAGGAAAAATTAATTTTAGCTTATTGAAAAAGATAATGGTACATTAACCTTATTCTATAGATTATTAATTTATCCTTCAAATCTAAATCATTGTTCTGCCTTATAGCATTATGCCATGTTAACTTCTGGCACTGCATACATGTTATTTTGTTGCTTAACAAGTCATATTTTGTACAGAACTTAGAGAAAGTATAGAGAATTGAGAGCCCCATCAACTTATGCAAGGAAAAAAAATCGATGTTTGTTTTAATAATATAATAGATATCAAATCTGTTCTAATATAGTAAAGGAAATAATTTAAAAGAAAACTCAAAAACTTTAGGGAAGTGTTTTACTTGTTTGTATAATGTGTACATTAGCATTTGCCATCTGCATTCAGTTGATTTGAGTACTTTAACAGTACAGTCACAAAAGGTTATATACAGTAGAATAAATGAAGATCATCTTAAAGAAAAGATTAAGCTGAGAGAACTGTTTTAAATGTGCTTTTCTAGACAGTACTATTTCTGTAGACTGATTCTCTTGTTTTCTCTCACCTGTTCTCTGTTCTTGCTATCTTGACTTGACAAAGTATCTTAGTTGCTAGATTAAAAATGCTTCAGGCAGAAAGCATCTGGAGGGGCAGAAGAGGAAGAGAAATGAAAGATAATAATAAAACAGCAAACACAAATGAAAAAAAGTCAATAAAGTGGTTGCTAGTCATTTGTGTATGTGTGCTTGTGCACACCTAAGTTTCCTTCTCTATACTCCTGCTCTGTATGGCTCTCTAGTTATGTGTAATATGTAATTGTAGGGAAGGATATCATTGGTTGTTATTAAGGTCAGCCCTTCATTTACAAGATCCTGCTTCAGTCCTTTAATGACTCTTCAGGAAGAGCTACATTCTATGCCAAGTGTCTCCTTTAGGCTGTCCATTTCCATTTTCTTGGTGGGTTTTTGTTTTAGCATTAGCAGGAAGCAAATTTAGACTATTGTTTGAAGGATCAGTAGTCTTATAAGAGAATACTTTGGTCCTATTGTTTTCCCCCACAGGGTGGTTTTTTTTTCATTCTTTGTGCAGGTTGGGCAGTATTGAAGAACAATCTGGTGAGGAAGACCTTATGTTGCCTCAATGACCCTACCTCTTATGTTTGCAGTACTTGGAAGCCCTGTCATAAATTAAAGTGGGGTGGGCATGTGTAGAGAAGAATTGGTCTGACAGGTAATAGTTGAATGTTCCCATGAAGAACTGGAATCTCCTCTCCCCCATGACTCCTCTTCCCTGTGTTCCTGTGGGAAAATATGGTAGGCAGTTTTTAAAACCAAATATATCCCTGGTAATCCCTTATCCTACCTCATGCATTCATGATACCTACCCACAATGAGCTGCAGTCTGTTTTACAGAAGTGCTGAAGATTACTCATATCTGCATCTGAAAAGAATCAAAAGGAATCCAGAATGTTCAGCAACTCTGGAGCCTGAAAAATATGAGCTATCTTATGTTATAAACCCTGTATTACCACACAAATACTTTTGACCCTAAATTTTCCATGTTTCAGTTCTCCCATTCACTCACATAGTATATTAATTCCGTTTTACCTTATAAATACCCTGTAAAAATAAGCACAACAGTGTCTTTGAAACACTATGATGTAATGTAATGCTACAAATTAAAAATTGCCAGGGAGAAAAGAAATAATCCTTCAGAACAGTATTTTTGAATGGTATCTGGTAAATTAGTCTAGAACCACATGCCAAGAGGTAAGAGAAGACATCAAGTATCTATTTGACAGAATATTTGTCCTGGGAGAGATACTATGTTGTATGCCAAATACTTTAGAGGGAATTCTGGAACTTTCTGTGTTTTTAATATGTGACTAAGCAACCTACTACTGCTCAGCAATTTTTTGTTTGCAGTAGTGTATGTATATACTGTGTGTGTTTGTGTGTGTGTACACACCTAAAGTAAACAAATTATGAAGAGTTTACAACATGGAATACATGCAACTTTTGCACAGATATGTATTCTACTTATTTGGGGGATTATATTAGGAATAGTACTTGTTTAAATCTAACTAACTTAGAAAACTGACAACTATATATAAATGTGGGGAAGAAAACAATGAATCTTGAGAATGCTGAAAGATGAGCAAAAAATAAATGAGACTGGCTATAAAAATCACCACTTTGTAAAGGATAACCCTTTGGATTGTTTCTCTTTTCTCTTGTAATATCTAGCTTGTATTTTTGAGTTATTATTCTTCTAAACATGAGCACTAAAAAAATGTATATTCAGAAATGAAACCTGGTATTCTCAGGTATTTGAAACTCACTGTGAAGAAACAAACCTTTGGAGAAATCCCAGCTAATACATGGCAATATTGTAATAGTAGATGACCTGGGAATTGTGTAATCCTAGGGAGCTGGTGTGGGAGGTGAGCAAACTGAACAATTTGTTCAAATAGTTTGAGGTAAAAAGTCAGAATCTGCTAGACATGAGAAAGAGGCTGTTGTCTTTTGTGCTTCAGCTACATACAGTGGCCATCTGTTTGGTTCTTCCATAAAGCCAGTTCATTCCAGCCTGCAGAGGCTTAAATCCTAGAAGAAACCTACTTCTTGGTGGCCATCCTTCTGTCCTTCAGCAGGGATTGGCAGTGCAGCCTGTCAGTGCCTGGCAGAGATTACATTGCCACACGTCAGACCTATGGGAGGCAGGAGGAAGGATGAGTGTAATGCCCATCATGGACAGCATGCTTTCAAATCCTTGACTGTGTCTTTCCCTTTTGCTTTCTTTTCTCTAAACAATGTGATCAGTGCATTGGTTTAGAGGCAGCAGTGCCACTGACCTCAGTGCTTCCACACAGCATGGCTGTTAACACAGGTTCTGACAAAATCTATCAGTGTGAGAACATTTTATCTATTAAGTGATGTTGTGGTTTTGTTACTCAGTTACACAGAGTAAGAAAAATCCATATACACCATGGTACACAGATATGTCTCCTGCATGAGCTAAAATCTCAGAATATATAAAAAAAGACCCTTAACAGGACTCACTATATGAAGGCTTAGGTTGTGATATACATTTTAGAATTTTTATTTTGGTTTTGACATGCATCTATGCTTGCAATATTATTTCTGCTGATGGTATAATTTCTTCAACAGGGAGATGAGTTGGTGCTTTTTTCATGCAAATACAGTAGGAAGGTTAGGAAGAGTGCTGCTTCTGTGGTACATTACCTCTATGGATTTTCTTGGAAGAGGTTTAGATATCCCTTATAACCTAAGGGGCAGGTAAGAGCTACACAAACTCCTAAGATGCTAAAGTTAGGCTTTTGACTACCTCACAGCTTTTCTTTCTGTCTTATTGCTGGTCGTAGCTGAAACATCAAAGGACATTTCTATTTTGTAATGTCCTGGCCTCAGCCTTTTTCTCCCCATGGGCAAATTACTGCAATGAAGTTTGGTTTTCCTCTATATTCAAAATTGTGATGCTACTTTGTAGAAATGCAAGTAGCTTGAATAGTAGTCTGGAGAAAGAAATCACCTAAAGATTGTCTTTAAAAACTTTCTGAAAAGTCAGGGAAATTGACTGTAATATGCACGAATTCATGAAATTAATATTTTTTTTTTAAATGACTCATATGAATACTGATAATTAAACCAAAGGACAGAGAGGAAAATTTTGCTTTACTTAGAGACAATAAGACATTTTTCTTTCATTCACACGCAATTTTCACCTGAAATTTGAATATTACTGATACAACATAACACTTAAGATAGAAATCTTACCTCCTTATTATAATTTTCAAAACAGAGTATTGAATAAAGGCACTGAAGTAGAATCAGTTTTGATTGCAAATAAATCTGTGACTATAGTAACAGTAATACACAAAGTTCTTTTCAAGGATCTCCAATTTACCCCAAGGTAAAAAAACAAAACAGAAAAAAAGAAAAGTTATTTTTGCTAGTCTCTGTCTCCAGTTTTCTCTAGGATTAATCCTTTTAATTCTACTTATGAACATGTTATTGAGGGAGTTCAGAAGTAAAAAAGCCAACCCCCACCTTTTTTGCTTAAAATTAACCAAAAATCTGCAGCAAAATTGAATTTTTCAATTGGCAAGAGATTCTAATGAACTGAATGTTAGCTGATGCTGCTTTGTTTAGGCTTCTATCCTGATTTTAAATACAAACTAAGTTATTAGCATGTGTAGACTGACCTGATAATTACCAAAAATAATTAGGTAGCTCGCTGCTGAGGTGGCAATAAGTCACTGTATGTCAGTTTTTTCAGGTAATAAAAATGAAATGCCATGAGAGATCGAAGTGTCAGAAGAACAGATGCTAAAGCAAATGGTAAATGAAGGAGTAACAAGTCTCTAAGACCAGATGGTATATATCTAAGATTCAGAAAGTGTTTTAAGAATGAAGCAGCTGAAGTGTTGACAGAAGGAGGCACTCTCATTAAAATCAGTTACTATGCTAGAAAAGTAGAGCAAATGTACCTCAGTTAAAAACAGGTTGCAGCAGAAGCCCTGCAGTTAGTGATCTATCTGCATTTCCACAGAGTCAGTAAAAGCAGCTGGAGGGGAAAAAAAAAGTTAACCCACATCAATGGACATGGTAGGACAGAAAAGAACTAGCAGGACTTCTGTTAAAAGAAAAGAAAAAAGTTCTTTCCTGATAACGATTAATAAATTTATGGATTTAAGTAGTAAAAAAGACTGGATACCTTCCTAACTATTGCAGGTTCTGATGTGGCAGGGAGTAAAGGATATTACTAGGATTTGAGGTAAAGAATTCATCTCTTTGCACAGTAAAATTAAATAGTAAGTGGGAACTTGTGACTTATTTAGCATATGCAAGGTAGAGGAGGCTGTAAGAGAGACAGAAATTCTGGGTGTGCTCTCCCAAACAACAGAATTTCTCCACAGTTTGCAAAATCTAGTGTGAAGGTGAATTTCTTACCTATGTGTTTTCTTCTTTCCCAGACTGTGGAATCTATACATATTAGATTCAGTCTGTGTTTCAAAGCTGTGTGTGAGCATACAGGGAGATGAGAGGCCTGTAAGATGGAAGAGAATTAGTGCTGTATTAGCAGAAAACTGAAGAGAGGGAAGTGGGTTAGGAAAGCACAAGAGGAGGTGGAGTGCACAATGTTGAATTGTAATACTGGGGCTGGATTCCATTGATACTTCCTGAGTAATTTATTTAAGCAATGAGACTTTGCAGTGCATGTTCAATTTCACTGTTGCTTAAGTGTCATTCAATACATGTGCTGCAGCAAACTTGCTAGACAGTAACATAAGCCAGTATAAGGGAAAGTTATATATATACTTTTTTTTTTTGTAACTTGTTCCAGGAGGTGTAAATTCAGTACAGCAAGGAGAGTTGGTAGTCAGGGGCAGGTCTGAGATCTTAAAGAGCACCACAAAGTGCAGCTGCCCCAAAGGCTTTTACAGAGTTGTCTGCATGCTGCTGGCTCTCTGGATTTAGGAGTAATGGGATTCCTGGCTGTAATGTAGCTAAGAACATGGTCATTATGGAATAGACAAACTAACTGCCTCATAAAGCATTTCGTGATGAATTTCTGACCTAAATACTAAGCACTTAAAAATTCGTTATCTTACTAAAATGCATATACTCAAAGAGGTTAAAGAGAAACCATAGTTTTAGCTGAGAAGCTGATCAGCTCCAGGAGGAGTGAGATTCCACCCTCTTGGTGGGACACCTGCTGTGTCTCCACTGGAGAACCAGTGCCTCAAAGACAAATAAAGGGAAGATCTTGCTATACCTTCTTTTCTTTGCACCATCCCATATGTGGGCAAGTGAAGAGGAGGCAAAGCACAGCATCTGCCAACTCGCCTATTAATGGGGCTTCCTACATTGGTGTGAAGCTCTAAGGCAGCACTGGCTGCCTGTCAGGCTCAGAAGATAGCAATGATGTATTGCAAAGAAACTAAAACTAGTGCTATGGGGCTTTGGTCAAGGCTTTTTGAATAGTCACTGGGAAACAAGAGCCAGATCACCACTCTTTATTTGTTTTGAGTAAAGCTTTTTGCTTACTGACAGTTGGCATGGAAACTGAATCATCACTGATTTTTTAAAAGGATAGTCCATTCAGAGTGAGGGGAGTCATCAGCCAGCAAACCAAAGAGGAAGACTGCAGCTGCTAGCACTTACACCTTGCTTGTGAATAGACAGAATACTCAAAAGGGTAGCAATACTATTACCCCACCTCTTATGGTAATAAATGTTCACCTATTGAGAATTATATTGTGGGGTCTGAGTGGTTGGTTTGTGGGTTTGGGGTTTTTTTTCAGCAAGGAAGAGTTATTTAATTATCTGAAATCCACAAGAGAACTTTCTTCATTCTAGAAGATGCTTTAGGCTTTTATGGATCTGTTGAATTCTAGAGTTAAGAGAGTTCATAGAAACAACAGTGCTTGTAACATTGTGGCAATACTTGAAAGGCTCTGAGCTCGCCACTAGGGCTCTGTCAATGTGTAGCCAACACGGAAGCCTACACAGCATGCAGAAAACAACGTTTTTAATTCCTTTCCCTTTACTGATGAAAATATGTGCTTATTTCCATCATTTTTCTTCCCCCACACAATAGAAAAAATGGCTGCTGGTTTTCTACAGCAGCTCAGCTGAGAAAATATTTGTGGGTGAATTGCTGTTCAGTGGCATTTCATAAAGTGCCTGCTGGCATCTTGTTCTCAGATGGAGAATTATTAAGGTACATTTAGATCTGTAAAGTATAATTTCATCTGTAATCTTTGACTCCCAGCTTTTTGTATCCTCAGCATACAACCCACACATGGCTTCTTTGTTGATAAAGGATCTTGTTTACAGGAACTATTTACATTCAAGGCTATAAACTGCCACCAAACTGATGAGGACACTGATTTCTCTTTTCTTTGTGTTTACCAAGCAGATAATCTAAGTGAAGCCCTGAAAAAGCTGAAGATAACAACCACTGACAGCACAGCAGATAGCTTGGAGGGATGCTTGGACTGTCTGCTTCAAGCTCTGGCACAGAACAGTAAGTTCTACGGACCTGTCAGTGAGTTAAAATGGAAGCAGTAAAATGTGGCAGAAACATGGACTCAAGCAGTAGGCTGCTGGATTGGGTGTTCTGGGTTTTGGGGTTTTTTAAACCATTTATCTGTATCATTTAGGTAGTACTAAAGACAGTGACAGTAAATATCTGAATATTTGCAACAGGTGAAGTCCAGTCCTTTTTCCAATATAATGAAGTAGCAAAATTACTTTTCCAACTGATCACTCAAGAAACAAAATCCAGGGACGGGTAAATAGCCTGATAGGATGGGGAGAGGGATACGGGAGCAGCTTGCTAGTTCTGGTTAAAAGGGCACAGTTTCCTATTTGTAATGTATTTTTCCTCATATTATAATCAGCTATTTCTTATTTCCATTACTTTCAATTAACAGAAATGTCCAAAGATGGTCCAAATTTGACATGTGGTATGATAAAAAAATAACTTAAGAATGGAACAAGATGTCTTTTTCACCAAAAGCAGTAGAATGTGTGTCCCCAGTCACAGCAGGCAGAAAGGTATGATAAATGAAGATGACAGCTTATTAGAGTTTTCTGAATTTAACTTTAGTAGCACTTCAGATGGTGGCAAAACTAAAATCTGTGTACAATTTCAGGTCAAAAAAACTTTGTCAGCATTCTGTATTTTAAAAAATAAGGTAATCCCTTGTAAAAGTAAATACTAATAAGAAGTCTTGTTTCATTCCTGTGATGGTATTCTACAGTTCGCAGCCTTTTGGCTTCATTGGTGTAAAATACTTCATGAGGTTTTTTTGCAATAAAATATAAGCACCATCCATATAAAATCAAATACTGTTTATAACAGTTTATGCATTTAATGGTACTGCTGATTATTTTGCAAGGAGATGTCAGCCAAGAACTAATAAAATATTTGGGGTTTAGATTAACCCGATTTTTTAAGATGCTGAATCATTTTTCTTATGGGATTACTTATAAGGTATATCCAATACTTAATCCAACTTTGAAATGAATTTTCAGTACTTTTAATTCTAATACTTAAATGGTAAGTACCAACAAGAAGATGGTATGAAAAATAGTTTAACAGAGCTTATAACTTTGACTAATATAAAGCAAACTTACTGAACTTCCTTGAAAATAGATTGCTGTCTTCTGTCTCAGTCTAGGACTTTGCTCTTCCTTCCAAAGTTTTTCTGCTTCTAGTCTCATAGCTGCCCAGTCAGATAAACAGATTATTAGGATTTTGAGCTCTCTCTTTTGGGTAGTTTAAAAAAATTTAACTATAATCCCTCCACTGTTTACCACGTTCTTTGAGTTTAAGTCTCTAACATAAATTATAACCCTGCTGAGCTGCCACATG
Organism: Florisuga fusca; assembly: GCA_038090715.1. NCBI lineage: Eukaryota > Metazoa > Chordata > Aves > Apodiformes > Trochilidae > Florisuga > Florisuga fusca. Next base: position 4,703,162 of record JAAWXA010000025.1, on the reverse strand, counting down.
ATATGCATCTCCGCATATTTTCACTTGCCCAAGATTAAGGGCAACTAAAAAAACTCACTGGAAATTAAGTGGGTTAGATAGGACATTTTTTTCAGCAGTTTGCTGATGATTAAGCAGCCCATATATCAAAAGTGAATTAGATACTCTGATATCTAAGTTTTGCTGAGTCTCTTTGGAAAAGAGGCTTTTGTTCTCAAGAGTGTTTGATGATTAAGAAAAAAAAATTCTCATGGGAGGAAGGTGTCTGTTTTGGACAAAAATTGTGTGAATAGTGTTACATTTAAAAGACTTCAGAGATGGAGGCAAACTGCATGCAATAGATGGATTCAGCAGAAAGATCAGAATCAGCTTTTGAAATGCTGCAGTCTCTGAATTGGGCTACCAGCGTACTATCACAGTCCTGTCTTTGGTCAAACACCCAGTGAATGTCCTTTCTTACAGTTCTGATCCATCCAGATAACATCTTAATATGAATTTTATTAACTGCCTTATTTTTAGTTACAGTGTGTATTATTATATGTATGAGATATAGAGAGAACAATAGAATCTTTCAGGTTGGAAAAGACCCTTGGGATCATCGAGTCCAACCACCATCCCTGCTCCACAGAGTTCTCCCCTAAACCATATCCCCCAACACCACATCTAAACACCTAAATACATCCAGGGATGGTGATTCAACCACCTCCCTGGGCAGCCTATTCCAGTGCCTGACCACTCATTTTGTGAACAAATTTTTTGCCTAATGTCCATCCTAAACCTACCCTGTTGCAGCTTGAGTCCATTCCTTCTTGTTCTATCACTAATTACCTGTGAGAAGAGACCAGCACCAACCCCTCTGCTGTGTCCTTTCAGGTAATTATAGGGAGTGATGAAGTCTCCCCTCAGCCTCCTCCTCCTCAAAATGAACAGTCCCAGCTCCCTCAATCGTTCTTCATAAGATTTATTCTCCAGGCCCTTCAACAGCTTCATTGCCCTCTTCTGCACTCACTCCAGCACCTCGATATCCCCAGGCCATATTCAGCAACTTGTCAATGAGAAGCCCCAGGTCCTTATCTGCCTGGCAGCTTTCCAGCCACCCTTCCCCAAGCCTGTAGCATTGTGTGGGGGTGTTCTGGCCTATGTCTCCATTACTCCTGGCTGAGTTTGAGATACCAAATAAAACTGAGGACTTTAGGATCAAAGGGGCAATGATAACAGAAGAATACGAGATAAATATATAGTAGAAAAGCTTTAGAATAATAATAACATACCTCATTTAGTGTGGACTTCCTCAGCATTCCCAATGAAATCAGCTGGCATAGCCTGCAGTAATGAGGACATGCAGTACCATTAGTCTGGATTCCCAGATGGTACAAATTAGACCATCTCCTTTCACCTCATCTACCTCATTCACCTAAGCTGAGATTCTGTCACAGAAACATACCCACCTATAGATAGCTAAACTCTCCATAATGTAGCTTTTTAAAGGAAGGCTGTGGGGCATAATCCATAAGCAATGTTGGAAGGAAAGAAGTCAGCCATACACTGAATGAAATGCTGCCTTCTACTGAATCAGGAGGTGAAATTGATGTTGTATGTGTTTTAAGTACTGTATATTAAAACAAATTACTCCGTTGTCTGCCTCATGGAAATTCGGGTTCTTTCCATACAGACATGGTTTCACGTATGACTGTCAGGAAAGGATTTTGTTGATCTGGAAGCAGACTGTTTACAGTAATATGAAGCACAGAATGATCACAACAATCAAAAAGGCAACAAACAAGGAACTACTTTGTCAGAGAATATGATTCTGAGGTTCTGCAGCATTTTTGTGAATCAGCTGAAAAAAAACCCCAAAACCTTCAAAATTTAACTGTGCATTGCAAAATTAAATTTAATTGTGTTCAATATGTGAGAATTCCTTACACTATAATTTGAGGATTTTACAAATAGGACTATTTTTCTTCCTCCCCCCAGCCCCTGCAAATGTGGGTCATAGTTTAGGCCCAGCTGGTACCAACCAGGCCTCTTCTTGCTCACCCTTCACCCCCACCATGGGACAAGGAGGTGAAAATCCACGTTAATTGAGAGAAGGATAGGGAGGTTTGCATTCCCAAATTACGGTAACAGGCAAAAAACAGATTCAACTTGGGAAGAGAAGAAACTAGTTTAATCTAAAAGTAGGAAAAGAAAACGTGGACAGATCTTAAACCTTCTCCCCCACTCCGTTCTTCCTGGACTCGGATCCCCTCACTGCCGCCTCCCCTCAGGGCACAGGGGACGCGGGGGGTTCAGGGTCAGTTCCCCACACGGTGTTTCTGCAGCTCTTTCCTCCTCAGGGGAGGACTCCTCATGTTCTTCCCCTGCTCCAACACGGGGTCCCTGTGACGGGAGAGTCCTTCAGGAACCCCTGGGACATGAGTCCCTCCCGTGAGGTGCAGTCCCTCAGGAACTGCTCCAGCCCGGGCTGCCCACAGAGTCACGGCTGCTTCAGGAACAGTCACCTCCTCTGACACGGGGTCCTCCAGGGCTGCAGACCCACATCTGCCCCTCTCTGCAATCCCCCACAGGCTGCTGCTTCACATCTGCCCACCCGTGACACTTCAGGGGCTACAGATTCACATTGACCCCATTGTGCTCCTTCAGGGACTGCTCCTCCGTGTTCCTCCATGGGCTGCAGGGGCACAGCCGCCATCTCACCTCAGGCTGCGGGGAAACCTCTGCTCAGGCACCTTTCCCCCTCCTTCTTCATTGACCTTGCTGTCTCTTCTCTGGCATTGCTCTCACTTAATCTTCTACTCCACTCTGCAGGTCCTTTTCTTGTATTTTTGAAGTTTCGTTTTCCCTTTCTTGAATATGTTACTCACAGCAGTGTATCCAGCTCCCCATATCTGCTCAGCCTTGGGCAGAAGTGGGGCAGGGATGGGAACCAAGGAAGCTTCCAGCAGCTTCTCACAGGAGCCTCCTCTGTGCTTTCCTGCTTCCAAAACACCCCTGCACTAACCCAGGACACGGGGCAGAGCACCAAACAGCTTATTTTGTAGCTGCTGTATAATACTGTGTTAAGAAACGGATTGAATTCTGCAGAAAAATCCACAAGAGAAAACTGAAAGAGGGAGAGCTCTAGTAGGTGAACCTGGACATATTTTTTTCAGAGAAATGCAGTTTTGTCACCCCCCTGCCCTCACTGCAGAAGGGCTCTTGATGTGCCTCCTCCTGGGCTTCAGGCTGACCCCTGACCAACACACATATGGCACATAACTTGCCTGCAGCCCACAGCCCTCTACATTGTGGCCTTAGCCATAGTTAGGAGAGCTGTATATTTGCTCTGATATTTTTGCTAAGTGTCTGTCACGTGTAGCAACTTTGGAATAAAAGGTTTTGTTGTTTTTTTAAATAACAGCTTAGAGAGGAACAGTCTTTGAAACCTCATTTTCCTTTATGTAGAAGTGGTACTGAAAGTTATACTTAAGATGCAAAGGCAGTATATTTGCTTTTCCAGAGCAATGGAAATTCTCAGTGTGAAGAGCTGCAAGAAAAATGAAAATATGCAGCGGCATCATTAGACTTAGTATATTAGTGAATATTATTTTTTCATAATACAAAACAGCTTAATGTTACAAGCTCGAGTTACTTTATATTTTAGAACCAAAACCTATCTTGTGAGTTTTGTTTTAAAAGCACGATGTTACATTATTTTACTATCCTAATTCAAAGAACAGAGTAGTTAAAACTGAATTAGCTATATATAGAAAATGATCTACCTGTGAGACAGTGGCTGCAGCTTCATCCATTTATGATTTTATTGGCTCAGATACTTTCCATTTAAGTCTTAATCAATGGCAGGCTAAACTAACAGAAAAGTATGACAGCTTAACATAGGCTTTGCAGCTTGGAATCTATTTAAAAAAAAATAAATGTCAGAGGACATTTGTTCATCAGTATAGCCAAATAATACATTTTTATATATAAGCATGCACTAATATAAATTCTTATCTAACTGTTCTCCCAGCTTACACCTGGTAGCAAGCTCAGAACATTCTTCAGGAGCCAAACTCCTCCAATTATTCCCAGGCTGTGTACTGGTCACACCACTCCATTCCTTGCAGGATCAAACAGTCTGTTTATGCAGTTCTATGTCACAGAGCTCCATCTGTTCTCCTGGTGTTTTTCCACAAAAAGCAACTTGTGAAAAGAATGAGTAAAGCACTTATGCACCTGAGAAGAGTATTTTGAAGGGTTGTAAGTTTATTACTTTTCTGGAAAGAAATAGTAAATTTTTTATTTTTTATCCCACACACAATGAAAAAATACACGTATATACTACTGGATTTTGAGAATAATAGGTTAATTGTATTGTATACAGAAATACAACAGAAAAACATACTGGTCATAATTTTTTATCAATTTACACAGATTTATACCTGTTAAGAGCCGTCTCACAAATATTTGGCAGTTGTGAGTTATAATAAGTGCAGTTATCCTAAGTTCCTCAAATAGAGATCCACAAGAAAGGACTGCCTGAAAAAAAGAAAACAAGAAGGAAAGAGGTTTTCTTTTAAACCACAGGCCTTCTGGGACATAATTATTATAGTAATAAAAGGAAAATAAAATGTTATTGTGAGTCTGAACATGCTGCATTTCAGATGCAAGAGGTTATAGTAGACATAAGTAACCTAGTTTTGACAGGTGAGAAATCTGAAAATCTGCTGAAAATGTTATTTTTGGCTCTGATACACTCAGCATAAGAGGCTGAAAATGCCCACTAATCCCAGCCTTCAGCACCTGGCTCTGAAAAATTTCTAACATGTAACTGAAGTGCAGAGACTAGCACATATATTTGAAACATTTTTTAACATACTTTGTGGGAGGCTAAGAATGTAAGTTTGAAAGTTAGTATGTAAAAAAGCAAAATCACACCAATGAAGATAAGCTTAAGTGAGGGGGGCAGGGCCTGTTTTTAATGGGATTTAGAGATTTTGGAAAGCTCATACAGTTCAAAGGAGGTTTAAAATACTGCACTTTACCTTGAAGATGTGATTTGCTACAATGCCCAATTTTCTGTTGAGTTATGCTGATACATAGTGACTCCATGAAACATCAAATGACATAAGAAAAATTTGAATTCTTGTTTCAAGTTGGAAATTTCAGCATTATTCTAAGGCTACTTTGGCATGTCATTTTAGTCCCTATAATAAAAGCAGCTTCTTTACGCTATTTTGTTTTGCTCAAAAATATACTTTGTCTATATGCTGTAGCTATATTTTGTTTTAAATATACTTGCTGTGTCATATCAGACAAAATAACAATACTTCACAAAATTCTTGTGCAACCACTAGCAAGCCTTTACCATCACTTCCTGCTGTTCCAACTGCATTTTGTTGAGACCATGAGCTCAGCCCTTCTCCTAAAACTTCACTTCAGGTTTTCTCTTTAAAGTCACCAGTGGGTTTTTTGAAATGTGTTGGTTCCTATTTGACAGAGGAGGATGTGTTAGCATCTGGAGTGCTTAAGCCAACATGAGATTTCTGCAGACACTGCAGATTTCTCACATTCCTTCATCAGTGATGAAATTTTCCATCCAATTCCCTGAATGTTCTGTAAGCACTTGCTTCCAAAGGCATCAAGTTGCCTTTAATGTTTTGGTGGGTTTCCAGTTCTCACAACCATATGTTAACACACAGGTTATATTTGAGTTGGAAATTCTTCATTTTGTTCTGTTCTTTATGGCTGTGGCTTCCATATGTTGTTGAATTTAGCTAGTACTTGTGCTCTTCCTATTCTTGATGTTCCTTTTTATGATCTTCCCTGGCCATAGAAGATGGAACAAGTCCTCTACTGGAGCAGAAAACTCATGGGGAATTTAGAGATAATGTTTTGTAATTGTTAAATTAAGGCTCAACTGAAAAAAAAAATCTATTCTCTAAAATTTTAAAATGTTTTATATTTGCCATTATACTGCCTTTGATTTATGAGAAAAGTGAGAGCTTATTTTTATCTATTTTTCTTTTTGAATGTGTTTGACAGTTCAGCATAAGTACTCTTACTCATTACAGTCTCTTACGTGGCTATCTGCTAAACTTTTAGCACATGAGCATGCCCTCTGATTTCAGTAAAATCTTGTGCCTGGCAGAGGATTAAGCAACAGTTATTTCATCTCTTGTTTATGTAATCCTCTCACACACTAGTATGAAAGTAACTGGTGCTAACCCCCACCTCAAACATAGTAAAAAATTAAACCATAGAAGTTTTTGTCCTGGCAAAGTTGTTCTAAGGTATAAACATTGTCTGAAACCACTCTTTTTTTCCCCACTGGCTAGACAATGCTCTTATGACTGGGAATGCTTGCACACCATTATAGCTTAAAACAAAACACCAACTGCCTATAGACCTTTTTCTGTCCCTCACACTCTAGGATCAACTTTTGGCTGCTATTTTATCATATAAATAAAAGAGCACTCAGTATCCCCACAGATTTAATACACATTATTAACAACACAAGCCAGTACACAAGCACATCAAGGTAGAAAAGTACAAGCAAGTGGGTAGAAGATGGTACCAGTTAGATCAGTGGCCTGTTAAACCAGCTGGTAACTGGTGGAATTAAATCCAGTGACAAATTTCTCACTCTCTTATTCCCTTTGATCTTTAGCATCTCCCTCTATTCTTGGCACCAGTCTTTCTTCTAGGTGAATTTTTGATCCTCCTCAGGCCCACCCTCCAGTCATCCCTGCTGTATTTCACCTACCTGTGATCTTAGAAGAACAGGGTGCCCACTGATGGATGTATACTCAGACACAGCAGATATGTGCCTGCATGTTAGTCCTGATACATAAGTGTCTCAGCCTGAATATTCAAACAAGGAGCAGACATTTACCTCTCCATGAAAAAAAATATTTATCCATTTATATGTCCATTTATTATCCACTTCTATACCCACGAATAGGAAAAATGCAGATAAGAGCTAGAGCATCCTCTTCCTAAAAGTATTATTCAGTATTATTGCTAATTGTCTACTGAAATCTATAGCTATGTGCTGAAATTAAAGTATTTTTGATGGCCTTAGCCCATTACAAAGATTTTACTCCTTTATTAATCTTGGTTTGTCTTTAAAACTACAAAATTAAAGGTAGCACTGACTTACCATAGTACCTTGTAGAACTTGTTTTCTTTGAATATTGGAGACACGAACTGGTGTTTATGAACTGCTAAATCCTGATTCAAATTCTTTGGACTTCAGTGATGCAGGGATGATATATTTAATGTCTTTTCAAACTGAGGCAGAGGGAAGAAAAAGGAAGAAGTGAAACTATGTAGACGAATGACAAGGAACAAAGTAGTGCATACATTTTTTTGGAGAAAGGAGAGAAATGGGAAAAGTAAAGAACAGATTTAAAGATAAAATTTTTCAAAGAAACCAACAAGCTAAATGCAGACACCTAAGAGGTGATGGATGCTATCCCTTCATAATTACCACTGCCTTCTACATCAGCTGCTTATGCTCAGACTCTCTATTGATTTAACTCAGTATGTTACTGCAGCACAAGTGTTCAGAGCACAGAGTAATATTAGTAAAAGAACTATAAAGGTTCTGATTCTGCCAGCATTTAGATAAGTTCTTACCTTTAAGGACATAGATTCTTACATTCTGGTAGTTCCACTGAGCTCAAGAGGTTTATTTCTATCTATAAAGCTATTTACATGGCAAAGCACTTGCATGTTCAGAGCCAAAAAATAAAAAATAAAAATAAAAATAAAAAAAAATATATATATATCACCTTTTTTAGCAATTTCTTTGTTTTGGATCACCATCAGTCTTGATTCTTATATGACATCAGCTGTCAAGGAAAGTGGTCTTTCTTCAAAGGTGTCTTTCTTAGTATGCTGGCTTTGCTGAGTAAAATATAAACCTCTTTTTCTTGATAAGGAGTACAAAGCTGTAAAACTGAAGGAAAAAGCATGACATAAGCATTTAGCTTTTGCCATTGAATTATGTTTTACATTTATATTAACAGAGATTAATATAACATTTAACATAATGGGAATATTTGACACGACTCTTCTGGACTGAGCCAGGCCAGAACCAGTTTTCTTTTTTAGTGATTTTACTTTTCAGTTAAGCCTCTTCTAAGTAATTGCACTTTTTGAAGTTAACAGCATGTTTTTCAGATGGTGTCTGCTTCTAGGACTGATAACACTCCATGTTTGTAGTTATTCCTGCAGAATGGCATGCAGAAAAGCTTTTGGTTATACTCCTGTAGAAAACAAGGTCACTGCTTGGTTCTGCTAAAATGGAGGAAAATAGGTAATACCTGTGACCCTCCTGTTAGAAGGAGCAGACCAGACAGGTGACCAGAACTGACCAAACAAAGTATTCTGTCTTATACATCTCAGACACATCATAAAGCTGAGGAATCCCAAGGGTCAAGCTCTCATCTATGGCTACCATCCCGGACTACCTTTGATCCCAATCTCTGCATTCCTGAATCTCTACGTTCCTGCATCCACCTCCCATCTCCTTCTGAGGCCCAGAGGCCAGACCAGGACTTTCCTAAAGCCTCTCCTGCAGTCTCCATGGGGACATGGGCATTCCTGGGGAGAAGCACACTACTGTTTCTATATATAGTTTTCTTTTTCATTGTTCTTGTTTCATTAAAGCTGTTTAGTTTCCAACCCTTAAGTCTCTCTCCCTTTTTTTTCTTTCCCATTCTGGAGAGGGAGAGAGGTTAATAGAGAGCATCTGTCATTTGTTTTATAGCCAGCCCAGCCTTAAACCTTGACAAAGACCAAAAAAAAAAACTTTGATTGGCTTGTATGTGTAAAATCAAGCCTTATGCTCACTTAAATGCCAATAATGGATTACAGAGGAAAAAAATGTTGACAGGTGTATTTGTATACAGAGAGAGAGTTTTGGTGAGGAAATAAAGACAGTACATAAAATCCTGAGGAAGGTTTTACATTGGGGAGCTAAGGAAGGCTTAGGTTTGCTTTTGCACTAGCAAGGACAGAAACCATCTTAGTACAAATGCAGTTTCTATGAGATAAAACACTCCTTTGCTACAGTACCTTACACCATGTCCATCAGAAAGTAACATTAGCAACATGACATACTTTAATTATTTTTGTAGCTTTTGGCATCAGCAGGAAGGGTTTGCTGGTTGGGCACTACCAAACCAAAACTTGCATCTTAGATCAACACACTCCTCTGAGCAGGAATTTCTAGTTTGCCTCTGATACAGATAATCTCTTGGAGCAGAGCCAGAGGTTCAAATTGAATTGGGTCAGCTCAGCCAATTAAGCTAATTGTAGTCCATTAAGTTTACCTGAGAAGATGTCAAGTCAAATGCCTTTCTGAATGTTGGAGATCCTGATGGATATTTTGCAAGAAAGTTTTGGCTCAAATATTTTGTTACAAAGTGTTCCTTATTTTTGCTGAAGCAGGATGTTCCTTGCATCCTAGCTTATGAAGCCATTGCCTTTTCATTACACTGTGTACTCATAATCCAGAAATGTTTCATTATAAGTGCTGTATATAACATATTATTTCAGTATGCCTGTTTAATTGGAAGAGAGTAAATCAAGGTGACTGCTTTTGATTGGGCTGTCTCCCAGTAAACTGGCATACCCTAATGATACTGAATGGTAATCACTGCTGCTTGGTGGGATTATATTTTACATAAGTTCCTCTTAATAGTGATGTATTTAGTTAGTGCCAGAGAGTTAAATGATGTTTATCCAAGTGTTAAATTCCAAGTGCTATTCATTGAATACACAATGTGCCAAATAAAGATTAAATATTATATTTTTTTTCTTTGCAGTAGGCATCAGTGAATAGCAGTCCCAGATAATAGAATTGGCAAATTTATTTTTAGAATGCATTTTTTAAATGCAATACAGAAGAAAAGGAAATTATATTTAGAGATCACGTATTCACAATTTCAGGTCTGAAATTTCATTCTTAGTTTTGTCCCAGTCCTATATCACTTACAAACATGATCTTTTCAGATTAAATTTTCCTTAAGCTACATTGGCAGCAAAACTTTTTTAAAACATCAATAGCCAAAAAATTCCTTTGTATGTAGATGTACTCTTCCAGTAACCACTGGGCAGAATTTTGCAGTAAGCATTTGACCTTGTTTGAGAACACTTTTAAGAGACTGCTTAGAAAAATATGAAACATTTCCTGCATATATAATACATGGCTTTCAAATCTGGTTTGATTCTTAAACTAAATCAAATTTGGAAAAAGGACTCTCCGGGCCTAGGGTTTCTGTTGTACAGACTGACAAATGAAAACATGAGAATGCTTAGGGGGAAGCAGGGAACTAACAGCTCACCTAAATCCACCAAACTGTGCATGGGGCTCTAAACAGGATCCAGCTGAGGATATAGGTGTCCTGAGCTGCTTGACTTTAATATTCTGCCTTGTGCTGTAGCATATCTGTGGAAGTATCAACCCACATATTTGTTCACTGAAGGCAAAGCTGTCTTATATCTTTATTATTTTACTTCACTGGTACCTGCAGCAGGCAATTCGTCCCAAAATTCACTTTTATTCTTTGGATAGAGCTTTTGAAGAATGTAATCAGTGGGAATCACGCAGCTAGTTGGTAAATCTGTCTCTCTCCATCTGTCCTTGCTTCCTTGTTGGACCTGGGATTTTAATTACAAACATCTGTGCACTGTCTCTGTTTCTTCATTAAAAATGGGCATTGAAGTTGCCCTGTTGCTGCTAGCAGAGACAGAACAGAGCAAACACCACAATGGAAACATTTGCACAGCCAAGGGAGAATCCTCCCTCTCTGCCTCCTAGGGTTCTAATTGGAAGGATAGGTGAGCAAGCAGATTGTATTTGTGGGGATTTTCCCATGTAACCAGGAGCATGCCAAAAGGAAATTATATTTATTTCTAAATAAATTATTAGAGGATTTTTTTTTTTCCTGTAAAAACAACTCTTGATAATTGGAACAGTCTTTTTGGACAAGGTATGTTAAGCAAAAGCCTCCTTATCAGTGGTGCACTCTTTGTTCCTTGAGAGCATATAATTTGTTTCACTGAGTTTCTTTACAGCTCACTTTTTGTGCTCTTATAGTCAGACAAAAACTTTGATTTTGTGGTTTGGAAAACACAGTATGAGGCTATGGAGAGAGAGACAATGCTTCTAGGAGGAGGCCATATGAGGAGAGAGCATCAGTACTTGGTCTGGGTCATGTGAACTGTGAAGCTTTTTTACTGTGGTGGTTAGGAGGATGTGCCAGTCAGAAAGACATCCCTTGCTCCTTTCCTTCTCCTTCCTTCTGCCTTCTGGAAGAGCAGATGGAAGGTTCCTTTCATGATACACGTGGTTCATCATTATTTATTCATGTGTTCATCTTTCTCTTTCTGATAAGAGTACGTGTAGGAGGGACATTATAAAGCCAAGGTAATTTTCTGCAGTAGTTTCAGAAGGTTTCTAAAAGATCTTTGCAGCTAGAAATACATGTATTTTTCAGAAGACTACACAGAAAACACGGTTGGCTTAATAAAGAGGGCACTCATGAAGTTGCTTATTTACAGTTCTGTGGTGTGCCTAATTTCTCATGTAAAGCTCCACAGCATGGGAATTGTTGCAGTGCTGGCCTTTGCTGATATTGGGCTTTATCTAACAGTGTAACTTAAACTCAATTTTCATAAAGAACAGAAACAGTGAACCTGTAGTTTTCTTCTGCTAGAAAACCAAGGTAGTAACACTTTTGTCAGACAGGTCTTGCATTTCCCTTCCCGCTCTCTGCCTCTTCTTCCACTGGAAGGTGAACAAAATGATGCAGAGAAGAGGAAAAAGACTGAAAAGAGAGGAGTGTAATTTCCCAGGAAATGAAGAGGGGAGAGTGTAGAGTTTAATTTGAGACACATTGCATTTTTTCCTATAGTGATTTCTGCTCCTTAATTAAGCAGTCTGCTAGCCACAGTGCCCAGCTCTCTGATCTAGGGCATTAAAGAATTTCCTGCCCACACCCTTTAGTATTCTGACTTCAGGCACTGCAAAAACCATGAAAACCAAGGATACTGACATTTTCATCACCCAACTATGAGATTTTGGCTCTATGTGATCTAACATAACCTTTTTCTTGATATCTAGTGATATAAAGAGACATCGAAAGCTGCAGCATGATGTGCTGGCTTCTGTTCAGGGTCAGCTCAAGTGAGTCTCCCATGCTCAGAGGAAATCAGGAGGGGTTGTCCTGGAGCTATCACAAGTCAAAAATCAGTTGCAGCCCTGAGGAAGGGGATAGGGGTGAGAAGGAGTAGAGAGCAGGTGATGAGCCCAGTGACATTACCAATTCACAAGTGGAGCACAGCAAAAGGGTGGCTGCAAACTCTGTTGCCCTAAAAGTCTATCTAGTTGTGACATTTCAGGGGAAAAACAAGATATTGTTTTGAAAAAATACCACTAGATTAGTGTAAGGCTCCTGCCTTGCTGTTCAAAGTATGTGTTATCCCTCCCTTCATTCCTGGATTTGAAAAATAACATAAAATCCTAAAATCCATTGATTACTACCCTTACTGCCCAGCCTGATTGCCCTCATAGCTCTTATGCCAGAGTAAGGTTGCTTGTAACAAATCACAGAAAGTGGTACTCAGAGGCCTGTCTTCTCAACTCTGACATGTCTATATCACTTTCTCACTGCTACTGGCAAGATCTAGCAATTTTTTTTTTTTTGTATTTTAACTTGCACTTACTGTGACGCTGAAAATTTTAAGTGAGGTGAGGGGGGTAGTGCTTAAAAATGCCCCTTTGACACAGGGTTGTTAAAAACCTGACTTGCATTCAGGTGGATTTGTTTTGCTTTGGAAAAGTCATCAACTGGAGCATCTCATGTTTCCAATCAATGCAAGTAACTTCCATGATGAATGGAATAAGGAGCCATGCTGCTTTCTAATAGAGCTGCTATGGGATGCTATCGTATGTCACACTAATATTCATCTCAAATACACCATGACTCAAAAGCATTAGCAAAATGTCTTTTAGCATCTATTACCTTATCTTTAAGTGCAGTTGAATTGGTGTTAATTTTCAGTTTGTTGCAGAGCTGTTGGCCAGCAATGCTGAGTGTGACCCTGTTATGGTGCAGCTGCTATAGCAGAGTAACCCTGAAGGTGTTCAAGCTGAGTGTAAGAGTCTAGACCAGGATCTTTTTAGCCCTCCCTTTTCTCCAGTTCCTGACTCCCACAATACATTAGGCTGTCTTCTCAGCTCTAAGGACATTTCTTCATCATTCCTGGAATTTTTCCAATAAACCAGCACTTCAGAGTACTGCTCCTTGGCTTCTGCATAATATTTCAGGATGCTGTATATTACTACATGACCTTTAGTCTTTCTACTGGTCACTCCAGTAGTTTCCTTATGTATGCATGAGTATATATCTGTATTTACTTTTATAACACACTCACTTTATAAAGCTCATCTGGAATGCCAAAGTATGAAGTTCTGTGAGGGCATCATATAACATAAATAAAATCACTGAAAAAGCAGTTGGCTTTATATACGGGAAAATAAGTACTTTAATAATTACCTTTGAGAAGACTTCTCTTCTGCTTTTCCTTCTTCTCTTCCCCAAAGCAAGCTGATGCACAAGTCATTTTTCTCTGATGTGTTTTTTTCAGATATGGAGACAAGTGAAAAAATCCAGAAAAGTGGAGTTCTTCAGGTGTTCGCAAGTCTGTTGACGCCACAATCTTCCTGCACAGCCAAAGTAGCTAACATCATAGCAGAAGTAGCCAGAAATGGTGAGGTTTTCTACAAGAACTTTTCTGCTGGAACATCTTCAGTTTTTCACCTCACTTGTCAGTATGTTTTACTTCATTTATGTTTTAATTTTGTCAATTAGACACTTTCATATCCCTCCCTTTCACTCTTTTTGGTTTTGTTTTGTCAAATTTTGTCACTCTGGTTTTTAATACAATCACAACAGCATTTGGCTGATGGAATGTTTTTAGTCCTTACTTCCATGCTACTAGTTTTAAGACAATCTATAGTATAATTTATTGGGCAGAAGTAGCATGCCACTGGCTTTATGAAATTCATAGAGGGAAAAAAAACGTGCATCATATTTGCATCCAGTTACACACAGTTAATTTAGTTGCAGCAGTAGTACATATACAGGGGGTTAAGGGATAGCAGATTGCTTTTTTGTTCTGAGGTTTTTGATAACATAGCTACAGTTATGATGCCTTTGATACCACATGAGACCCAGTTTCTCCTACCTAAAGAGCATTATATGGGGTAAGAGCCCAAGATCCCAAATGAGAATCTGGGGTTCATTTTGGTATGTATCACATAATAAAGAAGATAATCTAAAACTATTAATTTACTTTTATCTTTTCTTTGCTTAAAGAGAGTTATCTTAAAGATCCCCTAATATCCTGCACACCTTGAGCTCAAAAGAAAAGGCCTCATTTCTGCAGGGAGGTGCTACAGGCAGACTGTATTGGGAGTAGAGGAGGTTTGGGCTGACTTTTCTCACTCCTTGACTGCTGTCCCAGCCAAAGAGACACAGACTGCATTTTGCATTTTCTTCACCAGAGGCCAAGCAGAGAGATGTGGGATGCCTCTACACTGCTGACTGCATGCAGGCCTGGCAGACAGATCTCTCTCCCTCCATAGAAGGGGCTACATCACTGCTGACTGTTTCCACATTCCCTTTCCACCTTATCTTGGAAATGACAATACTAAAGCCTCTTATGGATAGCCCCTTCTGTGACCCCCCCCTCCACGCAACTCATTGATTTTGAGACTATGCTATATATATGGATATTCAGAAACAATATTTATAAGAAAAGAAGATATAATTTGTTAGCTTTTTAAGTTTTAAAATTATTTAGACAGTAGAAATGTAAGGATAGAAATGTAAACTTTAAAATTCAAATGTAAAAGTTTCAGAATTATATTCATGCAACCTTACCACATGCTTTTTCTGTAATACATAAATTCATAATATATATATCTAGAATATTGCAGTCAACCATCTATTGTCACAGTCCTCTTAGCTCCTACTTCAGAAAGGGGAAAGTTAAGAATAGAAAGTGGTTTTGTGTATGTTCACAATATATTAATTGCCTACTCTGCATTGTTTCCTGCAAGATTGTCTTACAGAACATTTTAGCCAGTAACTTTCAAATCTGAATTAATAGATTAAATCTTTGAATAGTTTCTAACCTATCCTTTTTCCTGCCAGCTTTTCAATTGCTGTCATAAGTACTGTCTTCAGAAGAGCTGGTTCATCATGGAAAATAGCTTTTGTCTTTTTCTTAGACTTATTAGCACATGTAACCAGAACATCTGGCAGCCAATGTTAAAGTATTCAGAAATTATTTAAGGTTCCTAGTGCTTTCAGGACAGAGATGAGCTGGGTGTTTCTCTCTGGTTTCCAGCTCTATTGAAATAAGTTCCTTAAGCAGGAGAGCAGAGAACACATCTTTTGGATTCCTCCTCTATAAATATACAAGTTTTACCTCTCCAGTTCACACAACTCTTCCTTCTTCCAACATGAGCTCATGTTAGTCTCTCTCATTTTAAATATCCAAACACATGAAGCTCCTTTTAGTCACTCTACTCTCTCCAGCTACAACCATGTCCCATTCCGCTGTTAGCGCACTGGAGGCTCAGGTGCACTTGCTATGTGTGGAGCTTCTCTCCCTCCTGTGAACCTTTAAATTCCTCTTCCAACATCTTTAGTCTTCTCTTCTTTGCCAGGTGTAGGAACAAGAACATAATCTTCACAGTCTGTAGCAAGAACAGCACAGTTCCATTTCTCTTTTGAAGTCTTGTCCTCCTTTAGTTTTTATTAGTCTGTCCTCAGTGGTTCTCCTCCTGACTTCTTAAGTGATTTATCACTGCTTCTTTCAAAGGATCTGCTTCATTTCCCCACCAGGTCAGTGGAAACTTTCTAAATTACTCTGTTCTTGGTCACCTTCTCCTTTTTCTATTCCTTCTGTGTAGTATCATCTATAAATATAGTTGCATTTACCACATTTTTACTGCTATCTCACAGATCTATTTTGCTATATATAGCACCATTTCTTTTACTTCTTGCCCATGTATGAGCTTGATAAATATGAGTTTGTTCAGTATCCTGGCTAAATGTTTCATTGCTGAATGGGAGAGGGATAGCTTCTGCTTACTTCAGATGGAGGGAGGTTGAATGAAAGGTTCCATACTCCTTTTGACCACGTGAGCAAGAACCTAAGTGTACAACAGAACAGACTGAGACCTCTCAGTCTTTTGGGTGAGACCAATTTTTTTTTCTAGAAGAAAATAAATAACTCTGAGTTTGATGATGTAGCCACTACGGTGAATCAGTGAGTGTGAAAGAAATTGATGGAGGGAGAAGCTGAGAAACAGAATAATTTTTGTAGGCAATGAAGATAAGAAGAGGCTGAGGGGACAGAAGTGAAAGAGGGAGGAATGTTAATACATTTATTAAGTGAACACTGAGATGAAGATCAAAGTGGGTGATAAAGAAACAGGCAAAACTTACAAGGACAGTTTTAAAGAACAGATGTCTGATATATTTTGTGTTCATTACAATGGATACCACCACCATTTATTAGCACAGAGTGTTAGCATCTGTCTTGCTATAAAATATTACAGTATCCTAGGAAGGTGGATCAAGTGTGCTGCCTACTGTCTGCTGTTGAACCTGTGCAAGTATAAAGATAACTGCTGATTCTGCTTCACCTACTTGTTGATATAGGAAAGTTTATCATCATGTGAGGATCACTTACCTCTTTGACCATTATTTCTTCAGCTGAAATAACACTGCAGGATTAACTACAAAAGATACAAGATTTTGTAGCTACAAAAATATAAAAGAACACTGTAATAGGTGCAACACAGGGAGTATTTAAGA
This sequence comes from Florisuga fusca, assembly GCA_038090715.1. Lineage (NCBI taxonomy): Eukaryota > Metazoa > Chordata > Aves > Apodiformes > Trochilidae > Florisuga > Florisuga fusca. The sequence continues at coordinate 4,686,294 of JAAWXA010000025.1, read as the reverse complement.
AGATGATTGAGTTATTGGCACAAGGGCTTCAGTTGATTCAGAATCAGCAAAACTTTCTCACCTCTTTCATGAGGATTGTACACCCTGGTTTGTTATGTCTTATAAATGACTAAGACAAAGGTAAATGGGTTTTGGAAGATCCTTCATAGTCTAGAATCAGGAAAGACAATTTGCAGTTTACAACAAATCACAAAGGTACTGAACTTTTTACTGTTACAATGCTACATCTCGGGAGGGTGTTCTGTAGTAAACTGTTAAGTAACACTACTGGTGAATCAGGTTGTTGCCTCATAAAATATGAAGCACAGTGCCTGCCCAGCTCCTTCTAGAAAGTAGTCCTTTATCTCTCTGACACCAGGATAATTCTCTATAACACAAGTGGATATAAAATAATACTTTGGTTCTCTGTGGCTTGGAGACCTAGCAGGAAGGAAGAAGGACAGAGAGCTTCCCAGATCCTCTAGCTTTCCTGCCATGGTGGGCAGCAGTTAGACTACACCAATATATTGGCCTTTAGGCTCCCATAATCTCACTCATATGTCTCATTCTTCTATTTTCTTTTCCTTTTTTCTTACCCAAGCCTGTTCCTTGGCCTTAATTCCTTTTTTTATTATTATTATTATTATTAAAGCAAAAGCATTTCAGAAATTCTAATTAAGGAACCAGAGAGTAAAAAAGTCAACCTTTCTATTATTTAGTAATTTTAATGAAAGTTGAATTTTTTGGAGTGGAGAGAAAGGTGGTGAATTCACTGTTCTTTCCAGCACTTCTTTATGATGCTGAAAACACACTCAGTCTGAGCTCTGTTAAATTGTGTTCCATAGAAGTCAATTAAATACTCTTAATTCCTTCTAAGTTAAGAAAGAATGGAAAGAAAATAAGCCCAAATACTGACTTGGGCTTATTCTCTGGAAACTTGCCTAAGAAGTGACATTGTTTGTCTATACACATGTTTATTCTCACCAATGGCCCACTTGCAATGCCAGTGTTACTAGAATAGATGAGACTGAAAATCCTTGGCTTGCTTTAACAGGCTTTGCATTCTTTGCAGAATTTATGAGGAACCCATGTGTGGATGCTGCATTGATCCCTCCTCTGGTGCAGCTGTTAAACTGCAAAGATCAGGAAATATTGCTTCAAACAGGACGTGCCCTGGGCAATATATGCTACGACAGCCGTGAGTGTTGAAATATACCAGATTTTGTAGATCTTCTTGTAGCAGGGAGGGGGAGGTTATGGCGTTCTGTGCCTTGTGTGCTGGGGGGTCGTTTTCCTCTTGTCTTGATTTTTATTTACCAGGTGACTTGTTCTGATTGTATGGGGCAACTGAATGTCACACTTGCATTATGCTTTTGTGACAGAAAGATGAAAAAAGGAACTGTTACAATATTGTGATACAACTGCATATAAGAATAGAAAAGACTTGTGATCATGTTTTGGGTTTGTTTTTTTTAAACATAATGAGCTAGATTTTCAAGGAGCAGGTGTTACACACACGGAGGCCTTAATAGTTAATTTTTCCTCAAGCAAAATATCCCAGAAGGGAATAGACAGAGTCAGAAGGGAATATTCCTATTCTGCCTGTCTCAAAGTTGTGCAGAGCTACATATGTGTCTGAACTGATGCCTGAGCTCTGTTGCTGGTATTCAGACTTCTTAAGTGGCCAACCAATTGCTCTAAGATTACCTATTGGTATTTTTGATAGTAAAGGGCTGTGGAGGCAAGGGGGGGGAGGTTTTTTAGCTTTTCATGGATACAATAGATTTTGCAATGCCAAGTAACAGAGCTTTGAAATGAAAGTGTGACTGTGTGCTGGTTACATGCAGGGATACATCAATTGCAAAGCTAAACTAGTGGTTGCAGTGGTTTTGCAACCTCATTATACCTTACTTTGAATATTTGTATAAAAGACAGTGCATGATAAATATGGTACAGAAGCAGGGACACCTGGAACATCCTTCTATCCATGTGAAGGAATGAGAAGACCACGGATGTCTGCAGATGGGAAGTGAGATGACATTGTCAAATCATTTTGTTATCTTGAGATTTAGTGCCTTATTTCATATGGCAAGAAATTTTCTTTTTTACCATGTGTTGTGTTTACTAAAAGTTTTGCTGTTCTGAATAATTCCTGTTGAAAAAACCAGAATTGTTAGTAGCCCTTCTCCATACTACTTTTTTCATCCTAGTTTGAAATTTACATTTCACATTGTTTTAAATTACCTTGCCTTTGGCCTCGGTGATGTTAATCAGATTTTCCATGTTGGATTTTCCATTTGCAGGCAACTACTGCTTGATGATGTTAATGTATAATTCTTTCATTTAGGATTTTCTTTAAGGTAACCAATCAACTGAACAGCTGGCTCCCCATGGAAACGTCATGTAGAAGCTGTTGAGCTTCTGTTACATAACTTATTTACTGCATTTTATTTCAGGGTCACATGTGATACAAAGCTCACTCCCTGGTATATTTCATATGAGTAAATCCTACATAACTGTCTGTGTCATTTTTGTTCAACCCCATTTTTTTCGTGAAATACAAGAAGGACACACAAAAATGGTTTCGTAGTGACAGGTATTGTGGGCTGCTCCTGGCTATTCCAGTGCAGGATTTATCAAGTGAAGCTGCATGACATTTTGCCTTTTGTAGCCCTTCTGTGGAGAAAAACTGGCAGTGAGAAAATCTATAGCAGGCAGTGATGTGTTCTGTGTGCCATGTGTTGCTGTGCTCCTATGGGAGGACAGTCACTACCTTCCATCTGTATTTGAATAAGATTAATGAATTAAATGTAATAAAATGTCACAAAAATCAAGACTAGCATCCTGGATTTGAATGGAGGAGGCTATTTACAGGGCTTATTTATCAGATCCACTCTATGTGACTTTATTTTGTTATCTTAATGTGTAATTAAATATATGTAGTTACATACCTTTCTCCTAAATTCTTATTTAGGATAAATACTTTCAATATGCTCATTACTATAAAATTTAATATATTAATAATATTAAATATAGATTATAATTTATATATAATGGTAGTTTTTTACACACTTCAATTTAATACTTGCTGGCAAACTATTTTCCTGTGTTTTTTAATAGCATTGAGCACACTATAGAAGCTACCATAATTGTACTATAAAAGTGATAATTATAAGAGGAAGTGGAAGGCCAGCATATTTAAAGCCTGATTTAGTAGCTGTACAGACTGGAGGGAGTAATTCTGATTGACTTCAGATGAGATTAGAGTAGACTCATTAGAAAATAATTCCTTCTTGCTGTTCAGATCATCCACATAGTCTGAAAGCTGTCAATGGGAAATGAGCTCTCCATGTATCTTGTAAGGGAAATGAAAAATTTCCCATTCTGCCCTTCCATAATATAAGCAGTAACAGAACTGGAAAGAAACTAAAACCACCAACTCATTCCATAAAGGCTCTTCTCTGACAGCTTGCCTGGAGCACAAATCCTGTGAGGAGCAGCTGAGGGAGCTGGGGGTGTTTGGTCTGGAGAAGAGGAGGTGAGAGGAGACCTTATGGCTCTCTTCAACTCCCTCAAGGGAGGTTGGAGCAAGGAGGGAAACAGCCTCTGCTCCTTAGTAAACTGTGACAGGACCAGAGGGAATGGGTGGAAGCTGTGCCAGGGGAGGTTTAGGCTGGATGTTAGGAAATATTTTTTCACTGAGAGAGTTGCCAGGCATTGGAATGGCCCAGGACAGTGGTGGAATCATCATCCCTGGAGGTATTTAAAGGCATTTGGACCTGGTCCCTAGGGACATGGTTTAGTAGTTGGATTATGGTGTTGGTCAAAGGTTGGACTGGAGGTCTCTTCCAACCTAAACATTCTGTAATTGTGCCTTTTTCTGCAGGAAATTTATTGTATCCTTTTCTCATTTCCCAAGCTGCACACTTCTTTAGTATCAGCTCAGTCTTCCTTGTATTGCTGGCAAGACTCCTTGCTGAATTTCAGTGATTTGGCCTTTCACAGAGACCCAGATCTCTCTTGATTCCAGCCTTAACACCAGATCATGAACATCATAGAGTATTTGAGAAAAAGATCTCACCCGTGCTGCAAGTTCTGTATACTCAGCTGCCCAGTGTAGAAGGATGTGAAGAGTTCTTGCAGAGATCTGATAAGAAACTACCCAGTTGTACAGTTACATTCATCTCCTCCCAGGAGCTTAGGTTAATATTTCAGGATCTAAAGCAGAAAAACAGACACTTCAGATTTAAACATCCTGAAGAGAAGTCAAATCCAGTTTTCTTCAAAAAAATGGCATAACATAACATTTTTCATACCATATGGAAACCCAGCAGAGTCCTAGAACACAACTGGTGTTGATAGTGGCATACCACTAGCTAATCATTTTCTGAAGGTCACCCTGATTCATGCCAGGCAGCATCTCACCACGATCTTTCACTTTTCATTGTACTAGATCCCACCAAATGCCACCTACTAAGCTGCTTCCCAAGCAATACCATGAAATCAATACCAAAGGTTTGAAGTTGTTGCTTGAAAACTGATTGTTTAGAACAGCTTACAGAGAATTAAAAGTCAATTTTTTAATGATAGCATTTACCTTTAGATGTATCCTCTCCAAGGCATGTCAGAGTCTTAGAAAACTATAGCATTTAAGTCTCTGATAATGCATTTTTTTTTCAAGCCTCTGCAGCACAAGCATTGCATTATCTAGAAATACCATATGCATGCCAACACTTTCTCAGTAATATTCAGTACTTATCAGCAATTAATCATGAATGTTCTTAAGAAGCTGTTAAATATTATTCTAATTTACTTATTTTTATAGCTGGCCTAAATGGAATCAGAATTTTGAGGAAATCTTCCTAGAGCACCAGAAAAAGCCATTCAGTGGTGATATGGAAAACATGAATTCTCATTCTCAGGCTATTACCCTTTTTAAAAAATTCTAAATATTAACTCTAGTGAAACAAGTGGCAAAATTCTAATGACTGAAGCCAAAACTTAACAGAAGTCCACATGGGGAGAAAAAATGTAAAAAACCCAAACAAACAAACCCAAGTTGCCATAGATTTGCATTTTTTCTCTTTAATATGAAGGTCTGAGGCCTGATTTTCTGGTTTGTTTTTTTTTTTTTTACAAGTATATAGGTATGATAAATCCTACTTATTTTTCTGCAGCACAAATATTTTTTCTCTTCCTGTTTTTTTACAGGGAGATCATTTGAATAAGCAGAATAAATACATCAGAATTCTGTCAGTACAGGTACAAAGAAAATGAAATCAGAAACAAAACAGATTTTTTTTTTTTCTGATTCCTTGTTATCTCTCAAAAAAAAAAAAAAAAAAAAAGTGGAAGATGTTACAAGGGTCTTAAAGAGGTTTTTAGCAGACTTAGAAAGAAATCCTGCTTAAATCACTAGCTCTTGCTGCCACACTAAAAGCAAGTTAAGGATTCAAATTTTGTTTAAGTACTGAGCTATTTCTTTGTACTTCAAAGCTAAATAAAGTAGGAAAGGCAAAAACTTGGGATTCCCCCAATATTTGGGGAGAGTAAAAAAAGATCCTTATCAGGAAGAAAAGTTTTTAGAAATCCAGTAACAGTAAGTGAACAACACAAGATACATAACTCTTCTCTTTTCAGTTCAACTTCCCTTTTCATGTCTTTTTTCAGTTTGCCCTTTAAGATACTGAAATTGTTCATATTTAGGTATAACTGCACTGTCACATGTTGCTCTGGCCAAAGTGTTCTACTTTGTTTAGAGAAGCATTAGGTGACTGGAAATATGAACTGCCACTAAATCAGCAATGGTGGAAAATAACTGAATTACCATGGAATCTCAGCTCCTTCACCCAGCAGTACCACTTATGCAATGCCAGGGCTAAGCCTCTTGCCAAGTTCTTTTCAGCAGCACCCAGCAGCATGCCCCTGTTCTGCACCATCCTCATTTCACACCCCAGTTCTTGGAGAGTCTGAAGGTGAGAGACAACATTGCACTCAAGGCCTGGGAGTAAAAATTCTAAATTAATTGCTGTATACAGATTCATTCTGTTAATAAGAGGAGATGCTATAAATGTCTGTTTAGCAGTGTAGAAAAACTGCCTGATTTTTGACGGTGTAATTGGATTCCATTATTTATTTCATGCTGTATGAAATAATAAAGCATAGGCTGGCTTCAGTTTTGACATGCTTTCATCAACCCAGAGTGATTTGTTTTACTGCAATGGAATTACTGAGGAGCTGCAGAGACTTAGAAGATCAACTGAAGAATCTGCTGTAAGCAGATTGCATATGGAAAGGAAGGCAGAGGGAATTGCTATTTCAATTTTGAGGACCTTTACCTAAGTTTTATATATTTATAGAAGTTTTTCATGCTGGTTGGCTTCCTTATTTTCAGACAGAATTCAGGAGTGGAAATTACTACACTTTAAAACTGAAATCTCCTCAGAATCCAGAACAAGTCACCTGCAAATACTGAGACTAGTAGTGCTTTAAGTCTGGCTGTGGATAAGCACATTTCTGTTGTTATATTGAAATCTAAGGTCCACTTGTACAATTTGACCAGAAGTGAAGTATTAAAAAGTCTTGGCCAGTAAACTCATCACTGTTTCTTTGAAACCAGAAACACAAGTTTTCTTGTATATATCTGACATAAGAGGAATGTGAAAAACAAGCAAAAAAAATATTGGAATTGAATCATGGAGTTGAATCTGGCTTGCATTTAACTGCTGCATCAGCATAATATTAAGGAGACTGGGAGAGTGACACATTTACCTGTACGTTCAAGCATTCTGCCAAACTATCTGTAGACAAAAGAAATCCCACAATACTCCTAAGTTAGGCTTTGTTGGCATTGATATCCTATAGTCCACACACTGAACATACCATAAGGAGTCTACCAAAAATACCCCTAGATCTCCATTTGGATATGTCATTTTTAAATCATATCTGTTAGATTAAATCACTCTAAGAAAAGGGCTGCTGCATCCCCTGTCATTAGCTCCAAACATCATGCTGGCAACAGATCCGTCCAAAAAGATCTATGTTACATCTTTTCAGTCCCTGAAAACACTATTAAGAGGCAGTATTCTTTCAGTATTTCTAGTTTAGTGTTTACATATTTATATTTTAGCAATAATTTCTAGAATAATAACTTCTGAGAAAATACCCTCAATGCAGCTGGAGTTAGATCTTAAGGATAGCTGCCAGCAATTTAAGATTAACTGATTACAAGACTGTTTTGTTTATCTCTGAAGCAAGCATGAGGAATTCAACATTGTTTTTTCTTCATAAAGCAAAAATTGTAAGGCTCTATTGATTCATTTCAATCAATAAGCAGATAAAACTATTTCTAGTAATCAGAATTCTGGAAGGAATGAAATAAAGGGGGAGAAAATTTCAGTACAATATAGACAGAGCAATCCCCCAAAATATCTCAAATTATTAAAACATGAATAGCAAAATACAGCATTGCTGTGCCCTGTCCCCCACAGAGAAGTGCACAGAAGACACAGGAAAAGCAGCCCATAATTACAGTGCAATGTAATTACATGCAGCTTGCTTTATTTGAAAAGATCAAATTAATGCAACACTGCTCTGTGTTCCATAACACAGTTGCAGTCAAAGAACTGACAGGGTCCAAAATCCAGTGATTTAAAAGACACAAAGAGATTTGAGAGAAGAAGTAGGGTCAAGTATTAAAACCAAGGACAGCTTTGCATTAAAAAAATTATCTTTGTGGTGCTCAGGTGGGAAAAAAAGTAGTAAACTTCTATTTTGTATAAATGGCAATTTTTTTCCTAATGTCTACATAGATAACATAGTTTACAGGAGCTAAGAGCTTGCCCCTAACTGATTTTTGAGTATTTTCTCTTTGTATTTCCTTAATTCAAAAAGTGAGAGTGAAAACAGGTAAGCAGAAACTTACTTTCTTTGGAGTTCTACTTCTGCTGGCTTTCCCCCCCACACATGGTGATAATTTTCTGCATGCCACATAGTAGTTCCCTCTGCAGCAGCCAGTTTGATATCACAGAAGATTATGACTTCAAGTGGAAGAATTAGCAGCAGGAGCTGATGAATGCTTTAGTACAAAAACCATGGAGGACTTAAATAAAAAAACCAAAAAACAGATTAAAATAAAAATAGAACTTGTAGGAAGAACTCTCTGCCTTCCTACCCCATGCCCCATCTTGGGCTGCTCCACATTAGTTCATCTTTAAAAAAAAAAAAAAAAAAAAAAATTAAAAAAATATTATCCATAAAGCACTGGTCTAACCTAAGCAATATTTTGGGCAAAACCTGGGCAAAAAGATTGGAATAAAGATGAAGCACTTAAACTAAAATGTCATTTAAATTATTGGATCATTACACCCAATTACAGAGTAAAATAATTTCAAAAGCAACACTGTATTGTTTCCATATCACCAGAAGCTGTGGGTTTAGCAGCTTGATTTATGCAAATCAGGAACCTTGAACATACAAATCATCCTCTCCCTCCCTGAGTTGCACCAGGAATGCTGGTGCAGTCATTCACACCCCCAAACTTCTGTAGAACTCAAACGAGAGAAAAGCTAAGTCAGGTTTCAAGACAAAACCAGACCTATTTCAAAGTAAAAATTAGTTTTAAGTCCAAAAGATCATTTTTAAGAAAATCTGTCAAACAGTTTGCCAACTGATTATCTGAGAAATGGGCATGTTTTTGAAGCCTGGATATATAACAAACATTACAACAACACAGTAACACATGATTTCTGGTGCTTTTTTGAGGGTTAAATCTATTTTATGCATTTTGAGTGTACAAACCAATACAGGGCCCCTACTGAGAAATATCATTACATAGGAAATTGTATTTACTGTGAAACACAAAATTGACATTTTAGAATGAAGATACGGTAGCAAAGATACAGCAAAGCACTGTGGCCATCATCATGTAAACATATGATAGGCAAAGGTAATATGGGGTGTTTATACCTTACCTTTTTTGTGAGATAAATAATGCACGAGCTTTCAGACAACTATTTTAGTACATCCCTATGCCAAACATAATTTTCTATGCTTTGACTTTTTTTATTTAACTAGGTATGATGATATCATCACCAGACTTGTGGACACCTACCTAATTTTTTACCAGGCCGTGGGTTTATTAATCATACACATATTTCAATAAAATGTACATTGGTGCAGGACCAGCATCATTTCTGAAGTACAAATGACTTCTAAGCTGTAGTTGCAATTTTAAACATGACAAAGAGAAAATTTTGAAATCGTGGAGGAACCAGACAAATATATTTAAGAACTTAATTTAAAAATGGGTAAAGGATGATTTTTCAGAACTCTCTAAAACTGTTGGTTTTTTTGGTGTTGATGATCCAAATCCAGATCCTAATAGAACAATAATTAAAAATATTTTTGTATGAGATGCCTGCACTTCTGTAATGTCACTTGGATCGGCAGGGCCTAAACTTTCTAATTTAAAAAGGGTCTAGTATGAAAACAGCAAAGCTAATTTAAAGTTTAGATTAAAGAACACTAGGTGAGCTATTAGCAAAAATATTTTCTAATGTCTACCTCTACTATGGCATAACCCTTCACCCCACGAAACTCTATTTCCAGAAAGAAACATTTTACATATATCAAAGTATTGGTGTGTGTGGTTTAGAAATAATTGTACATAGCTATATATAGGTTATGCTTTACATTGGTTTTGTATTCTAAAGCTGTCCCATTAATTCTTTTTTCTTGTTAACCTTTTATGACTTAGCAAATTTTTTTATCATTTAGCAAACTGAGTACTAAAACTCAAGGGAAAATTATGTAAACATATCTTGGGAAAAGCAAATCAAAACTTCAAGTGTTTTAAGGACCTACCAATCATATGCACTAAAAACATTTTGGACTTTGACTCGGGTGTCCATTGGAGCAGCCTTGGCCAAGCCACAGGGAAATTTTTCAAAACTCAGTGCCTAGGGGGAATGTGAGCAGTCACAGGAATTGGATAATCCATATTAAAACCCAGTTTTGCATAAAACTCCTGTGATAGAAAATTCAGCAGAGAAAGAGCCCACCCTAATTCTTCGAGATGGTTGTGTTTCATTAGGCTAAAGAACATTGTGGAAATAATAACTCATTCTGCACCAGTCGCTGATGTTTGTTTAAAAAGGTCACAGGAAAAGATTTCAACACAGGTTTTGGGAGGCTGGAAGCACACGAGGTGTGGGAGTTCATAGGGCTGCTGAACTGCAAGGTAATAGAGGGACTGAGAACAAGGCATGGCAAGATGCTGTGGTCTTGTTCTGACTGGAAATGGAGTTGGATGAGTATGCAAACTCTGGTTCCTGGTGACAGAGCAGGGAGAAGCAAGTCAGGAAGAAGTACACAAAGCATTCTGAGTCAGAAATACACATTTTGCTTGGGGGTGCAACGGGGTGTCACAGCCTGGGTTTGGAGTGGGTAGTCAGGACCTTCGGAACTTTCCTCCTACCTCTGGTACAGGATTCCCTGTGGCCCTGCACTCAGGAGCTGAGTTAATCCTCTTGGGAATAAGAAGGCAGCACCAGAAGATCCTAATTATAGCACTTGGCTAGGTCTGTTCTTCACCCTGCTGTCTGGGGCAGAGAAGCAGCCAGCTACACAGGGAGAGCTCCAGCATGGGAAAGAGGGAGATGCCTCAATTAAGGTACCTCTGCTATCAATCTTCCAGCCTCTGCAGTCACCTCAAAATCTGGCACTTGCAACGTTTTACCTCTTTGGAAAGGATCCTGAAGTTCATTTTATACTAACTTCTTTAGTATACTATAAAGACAGAGACACACTGCATGAATAAAAATTTTGTCCTGGATTTAAAGTGAGAGTCTACTACGTAGATTCAGCTTTTTTTACATGTATAACTTCTTTGACAAACCAAAGAGAATGGAAGTAAAATGAAAAGTTAGATTTTCATTTGTTGTAAAGTATTATCACACCCTTATTTTCAGAGGAGTTGGGCCAAACTCCATCCAGGTAAGGAACTTGGCTTGTAACCTTTTTTTGGGTCTTTTAACCTTTGCTTCCAAACCCTCATCTTACTATACATTTATATTATTCTTTGCTTAAGCATTTTATTTGCAGTTCTATGTCAAGATAAGAGGACAAGCCTGACATCTGATTCTTATCTCAAGCTTAATTTTATCATGGTCTTAGTGTCTTGATTTCAATTGCAGACCACATTCAGTGCATCTGATCCAGAATCAGTGACTGAGGTTCATATTTCACACCTGGTTTGACTAAGGAAACAGGTGTCTCAAATACAGAAAAATGTTTTTTCATAACTTCCTAGTAAAAAAAAATAGAGGATGATACAGGAAAAAGGATGCTGGAATACTCCATCCAAGTTTGGTTTTTTGCTCTGCCAGTTTGGTAAATATAAGCACTGATTTTGTACACCTGGCTATATACTGTCACTATGTTTTTGTAGGTTCTCTTTCATTTCAGCATTATGCCTATGTTTATCACTGCATCAAGGATGTTATTTCCTTTTTTTTTTTTTTTTTTTTTTTGTAGTCCTTCCTTGACACAGTATCTTACCTTGAATTTGATTTAAAGAATCCAGTTTCTCATTTTTCAAAATGGAATATACATACCTGCAGTGAAACACAGTCCCCTGATGTCCTGATCATAGCCATGGCATAGACAGTCTTGGCAGTAACAGTTCAGCTCTGTTAAATGCATCTGTTACTCTGCAAAACACTTTTTACTTTGGTGATAAATGTAATAGTTAAGATACACCAAGAATTATAAGTTCTCCTTCAGTCCTACTCAGCAAATTATCTGAAGTCCCTATATATATATATATATATGGTATAGGGGGATATACAGTGCTTACAATATTTATATAGGTATATAAAATATTTTTTATTCATATTTAATATATAAGGGGTATAGATGCCTCAGAACTAGTATTAACAAGAAATGGGAGGTTTAGAAACTTACTTTTACAGAGGTCTGGAACACTTTGTAGTGGAACATCATATCAATGTGGACAGCTTTGGGTTTTGTACTGAATATGCTGCAGAGTAAGGAAAAGAGATTGAACTCCACATATAATGGAGGAAGAGAGAGGAATGAAAATTGAGTGATAAAGAACAAGGGAAAGAGGAAATTTGCTTTGGGGCCATTAAATTAAGAATTTGAGGAGAGGAGTTTTTTCTTATTTTGCGAAACTTTTGCTTTTGTGATTTTTTCCCCCCAGGGTCTTTTTCTCATCTAGATTTTCCAACCGTAGCTCACTTGGAAATCTCTCCTTTTGGAAGCCCTGGAATTCAGGTTACTGAGTGTTGTCTGTTGCTGACTGCCTGCTGGGAAAGGAAGCAGTATTGTCAATTGCTGTAATAGAAGGCCAATTATTCTTTTATTCCTACCCTGTTACATCAAATCTGATTTGTTATAGAGAAAGAGTTCTGTACAAAGATTATTATGGTGTGTTATTTACAAAACCTCAGAACATCTAACAGTCTATTATAGATGCAGAGCAAATTTTTCTTTCAGCCATGCAAAAAGAGCCTGCAAGTGGTATTAAATTTCAGGCACACAAGTACAGAACATGCTGTGTGGCAGAGTGACAGCATGAACAGAATTTGTGCCTGGGAACTAGCACCTCTGCTTTGTCTGTTGTACTCCCCATTTTGTTTTTAAGTAACCCAAGCAATTTATTTTCTGTATTTCAATTTCTTTCTCAATCTGCATGACAAGAAGAGTAATTTGTCTGGTCCAGGGTGTATGAACTAGGCTTTGTAAAGTGCTCAGAACCTCCCTCTGGCAAAAACCCAGTGTATCTTCAGAATATTATCTATCAGCTCGAATGGCACTGCCTGAAACACTGAACTTCATCACAAAGGTATTAGTGCCAGGTGGTTAATCCCTTTTGTTGTAGGTGTTTTCACATCCCTGGCCCTGTTGCATTACCTCAAGCATCACTCTGGATGAATCTGACAACACTGGAGGAATGATTTCACTGTTTAAGAACTTTATTTTGTATGATTACTGTTATGTTCGGGACTCTGTGGTGGGGTTTGGTTTCATTTTTTTTTAAATGTAACTCTTTGTTTTACAGATGAGGGCAGGAATGCAGTTGACCATGCAGGTGGTGCACATATTGTAGTAGACCATCTAAGGTCACTGTGCAGTAAAACAGATCCAGCCAGTGAGAAGCTCTTGACTGTCTTTTGTGGCATGCTGATGAACTATAGCAATGAGAATGGTAAACAACACTGAAAATTTGCTTTATATCTGCCAGGAGAACAACCCCCATTAAAGGAAAAAAAGGAAAAATAACAGCTGAAGTCAACTGTAGGTTTACATTGTAGATACTAAGGTATTCTGAAAAGATCAAGTATCTCAATTCACATCTACAGATTCCTGTTTCAGTAAAATGATGTTCCCCAAGCCTCTAGATCCCTCCCTTATGCAATTCCACGTAGCACATCGTATAAAGTTTTAAAATCAACATCTGGAATTTGCTTCTTTGTCTAAAAGCAATGCATGGAGATGTATCCTACATCTCTGGAAAAACAAGATTTATAGAAGGCTGCATTAAGTCCTTTTTTTCATGTAGTATCAACACCTTAAGACTAATTTGCTTGAGTTTGTCTTGATGACTTGGGAGTTTGTATGCCAAACAGCTTTCTTTAATCATTTTTCTCCTTGTCAAATGTTTATAAACCCACATGTTTTTTCTTCTAAGATAAATGGGGAATCATTTATGTGTATGTTCAACACTTTCCATGTCTGTTTTGCATCCCAGAAAATTGAGATGTTTAGGGGCTGGGACAAAAAACAAGGGAGTATTTTAAATAAGATCCTTAACCACTGAGGGCAAGAAAATAGTTGTATTTCACTAGCTGTACAAACATGCAGATATATTAGTACCTAGTTGGCTTCTGCGTGAGAGCCTGGGAATATTCCAAAGCATATTTTAGAGTTTTCCTACATTTCCAAATTTCTCAAAACTGGACTCTCTAAGAAAATTGGGATTAATGAGAAAAAACTAAATCGAGGCTGTTCTCCTGACTTGTGAGGGCACAGACTGCTAATGGTGTTAGCTGATCACATTGCTTCCTCAATCATGCCTGTTTCCTGAACTGTAGTGTTTATCTGAGGAAGAAATTGCTGCCTTAGTAGCTGCTCACCATTTCCTCCAAGTAATCAGCTGTTGTAACTCACTTTCCAAACTTGTGTCCCTGAAACTCTTCTACTTCTCGTGATGGTCCACAGGCTTGACTTGGTTATTTTTTGACCTCTATTAAATAAATTTTTAGTCTATTTTATCATCTCTTCTAGCATAGTTTCCTTGTGTGTTTTCTGGGCTATCTTTCTGGAGCTCTCAGCCCTTGGTGTTACTTATTCACCTTCAAATAGTGCTGTTGTATGTGTTTCATCTCTTTTGCTTGTTCTTACATTCTTTTTTTTCTCCTCTTTTCCTAGTATCACCTAAGAATCCTTGCTTACAATACTTTTTCCTTCTTTTCCAAATAGCAGCTTCCCAGTTCCTTTATAACTGGAACAGTTTTGCTTGATGTCTGCAGGAGTATCACATTTTACCACATTTCATAGTGTTAACTCCGTATTTCCTTGATTTGTTAAAATATTTGGAGCAATTATATATTCTCACCTCTAACCTACCAGAATCCTCTGCATTAATTAACACTAATGACCATCCAGTGTATTTGGTAGCTCAAGACAGTTGAGTCCAAAAACCCTGTGTAGAGATACTGCAGGAGTTTTGCTTCAGTGACTGGGCTCCAAGCAGATCCTCCCCAGGAAAACAAATTCTGAGATCAATCTCCCAAACAAGCAGCTTCTGAGCAGTTTAACTGTTATGAACAGTGAATAAATTACTCCTTCCATCTAGTCGATAGCTTGTTCTGATGCAATCAGTAAAGCAGTTGTGTAGCTCAGTGACAACTAGGAGGACTCACTAGCTGCTCCTTACTCTGCTAAATTACATTTTTTCATCTCACCAGAACTAAAGAATTTACACAATCTTCACAAGGAGCTACTGAAGCAATGGCAGATGTGAGAAATGCAGGAGGAGTCCTAGTTCATGCATTACCAACCCTCACCTTACCTCACATACTTCACAGTCTCCATGAGAAAGGAGCTTTCAGTAGGGACCCAGCACCCACAGGTGTGCTGTGTAAGGCTTGTGTCCTGTAGTTCCACTGTGAATTTGCTCACCAAGCAAAGCACTGAGTTAAAACCCAGATGATCTGTCAAATCAATATGTATTTTTTAAAAAAACAACCAAACAACAATGAGCAGGGGATTAAATTGTTAGAAGTAAACTCAGTGGCCTGAAGCATTTGAAAAGAGAAATGGGTTGTTGACCCATCTTGCCAGGTTTGTTTTAAGAGCCACAAGTACAATGGGACCATAGCTGTGAACTGCTCTAAAAATATCACCTGCAAACCATCTTAAATTTTCAGGGCAACTACCAATGTCAAATAGGAGCCCGAGACAACCACTTGCATCCACACGTTGCAGAATCAGGTGGATAATATTCCAAGTAAAAGCAGTTATTTTTCTTTAGACCTGTTAAAAATGAAAACTCAGATTTCCCTGACAGTTAACTGTGCTCACATATTAAGAGAAACCATCTTCAGGATTACCTGGCAAAGGCTTGATCCCCTGTCACTTACACAGATAAACACTGCATTGGTTTGGCTGAAGGATGAGGAGGATGGGATTGCAGCCTAGAGTCCCAATCTGTAGGTAGGGAAATAAACTAGACTAAAATAAAAGAAAAAATAATAGAAGGAAGTGTTTCAGTCTTTGAAATAGTACTTCTACCTCCCCTTTTCTTGGTTCTGAAATTTTTTCCTGCTTAGCATGCTATGTTACAAAATTACAGGTGGGGACTCTAAAGATTTTTTTTAATGCTTTCAATGACTTGCACTCTTTTTTAGTTGCACTTGCCCTAGCTATCCAGATAAGGACAATTACAGCACATTTATTTCATAGCTGCATCTTTGAACCTTACCTTAATATTTTGTTAGAATTTTATGAACAAAGAATATATAAATGGTTCTTTTTTATTCTAAACAGTTCATCATTCCCAGTCAATTAATTTCTATCCTTTTCCAATAGCTACTACTTTATTCTTACTAGCTACCAACTACATTATTTTTTAACTTGAGAGATTCATTCTTGATTGAGTTTTTGAATCAGCATATGGATTTACCACATGAGTTTTTAAAAGACAGCAGCTAAAGCTACAGGTAATATTTTCTTTTCCTAGAAAGAGCAAATTAATTGGACCTTCTTGTATCTTGTGCAAATTCTGGACACTTTACTTGCAATTTTAACTCCATTCATAACACTGTGGTCTAAGATTTAAAACTTAGATTCCCTTTACAAGGTTCTTGTGCCACCTGCTTGTGTTCAGGAATTATTTTTCCTGCTCTCTCTCAATTCTTTTGCCACCTTGGAATCTTATAATTTCATTAGTTAGGTCAATGTTAACAGAAGAAACTTGGCTTTGGCATCTCTGGCAGTTCAGTGCAGCTTAAAAAAAAAGTGTTGATTTTTAATTGCACTGCTAGAAAGCAGAGGTTTTTTTTTCTGATGCAACACATCCCTTTGCCTTCATCCCAGATTATCTAGACCCTCTCTGTCATAATCATATTTAACTACCCAAATTCAGTTAGAAACAAATAGTTCATCCCTTCTTTCCATTATTAGTTCTTACAATGCAAAGCTGCAGGCATGGCTAGGAGTGAAACAAACACGTCACAGAAGTCTGAGAATGTTTTTGCTCATCCCAAATCCCAAAAGAAGCCAGTCTTGAAAAAAAAAAAAACCTATAATAATTCTTTCTTTGTCAACCTATGCAAACTTTATTTGGGGTACAGAGCACCCATACTTAAAGCTGCTGGTTTTGTACCTTTCAGTGGGTTCAGTATGTTGTGCTTCTCCCATTCTGGTCTGTAATCATGCAGTCTCTGTGCAGCTGTGAATCTGCTTAAGAGCAAAGCAGGCTTGGATGAAGAGTGAAAAAATAATGACTGATCTAATAAATCCAATAATCACATGTAAACACTTGTAAAAAGTGACACGAGTAGTTTAGTCTGCAGATTTCATAATCCTCTGAGCCAAGACTATTTACAAGTTAAATGGATCAGTCTATAAGGTAGAAAATTCTCTCTTGAGATTTATAAAGGAAAGCATGAAAGCATTTTTAAAGAAATGCAAAAATGATACAAGAATTAGGCTAATTCATTATTATAGAGTCAAATTGGAGATCAGAAGTTAACCAGATACAGTATGCATGTGTGAAAGTATACATATATTTTTATATGGGTATATGTATGTAGGTAAAAATAATTGTTTATAGATGGCTTCCTCATCTCATTTCATATTAAATTTGAGTCTGTCAAGGTTGTCTTTCCTTCAGTGCCTGTTTAAAATGTAACATTCTGATGTTCAGTCATACAACTGTGAAGCCTTTCTTACTGTCATAAAGCTCTTAGCAACTGGAGTGAGTGCTGGGGACTGATTTGCACCATTTACCATCTGCAGCAGCTATGTAAATATGCAGGAAATGAAAGGGAGATTTATGGCACCATTATTATGGTCTATCAGCAATATTTCAGTAATGCTTCCAAGACTTACTTTTGCTTAATTTTCATGTCTGCCATGGTTTTTGTTGCATTTACATCACAGCTAAAGTTGTCTAGCATGCTTTCAAACCCTACATATACCTAACTGCAAAGTAACCTAAGGCATGCAAAAGCAGGAAAAAAATTATGTTTCTTATGACAGTGAGATAGTCAATGCAATCACTCATATCATTATTTAACACAGATATGGGGATTGCAAGCAGGTTTCTCTAGGGTAAAAAATTATGTTGCATATTTCTAGAAAACAAATTTTCCTTTAGCATTATCACAGTTATATAAACCACAAAATGACTAATTATTTTCCGAGATTCTGTCCAAAATCATGAACTAGCCTAAATCAGCATTTTTAACTCAATTACCCTCCCAGTAAAGTTCTCAATTTGGGATATTCTCCCCAGATCTTACTCTTTGGAGTTTCCATGTGTGTCACCGAAGGACATGGAGCCATTGAAATTCCAGTTTTAGGTAGGTAATGCTTGGTGCTGGCGCATGGATTGATTGCCTTTTATCTCCCTGTATATGCATCTGTACAGCATCACTGCCAGTGCTTGTCACCCTGAGAAACACAGAGGTGTCTTATTAGTGCAACGTGGGACCACAGTGTCAAATTTGAGGGTTTCTTTCAAGCCATAAATTCAGAAGACACCCTCAGGTTTTCATGCTTCCTGCTCACTATGCATAAAGTTCTGCTCAGGGAGCTGACAGGAATGTTGTTCCATCCTGAGACACATTCCCTAGCTTCATGGCTCACTTTAGTCCTGTGTCAGGCAGCTGCTTGTAGGATGGATGCATGTATCCCCTGGATTTGACTCTTGCTTTAATAGGGCCTCTTTCCTTCAAGGAAAAGCTGAGACATGCAGTTATTCCAGGTTATTCCAGGCTGTGATCTTTCACAGGACAGCAGAGACCTGCTGGCAGCTTCTTCAGCTGAGACTGAACCACTTAGATGTTTTTAATTTCTCTGAACTCAAAAGCTCTGTTGGTCTCCATGCCAGTGAGAAGCCCAAATGTTTTTCTCTTAAACAACTTGTGAATAGATTTTGCTCTTGTATTTACTAGATGAAGAGCCTCCTCTTGGTAATGACAGATGTAAATGACAAGTTCAGAATCTGCATGGCTGAAGTATAGCCCAGGCTGAAGTATAAACACAGAAAACAGCTGCTCAGCAGCCTTTTCTTTTCAAAGGTTTTGCTTCTTATGCAGCCTTGTGATTCACAGGGTTGTCCTGTCTTTGGCAGAGGAGAAAATTGACTTTTCACATATCACAATTAAAGCCTCAATATCTACCTTCTTGGCAATTCCTGTAATCCTGTTCCTTCCACTGTGGACCATTCCTGTGCTCAGGTGCCAAGGGAGATGAGACTGGTATGGAAGTAAATCCAATACCTGACTTTTGACACAATACAATTGTTCTCTCTTTGTATTTTTTATTTTTCCTTTTTTCCTGCTTAGGAATTCTAGAGGCCCTTTAGTCAGTTCACTCCATGCCCTCTTGATCAGCAATATATCTGTTTGGCTTTTAAGATTCTGGTTTCTTTTTCAAAGGTGGATATGGTTTCCCTTTTTCCACTTGTCTTCTCCTCTGCACTTTTCATATATTTTGTATTAAAAAAGAGAAAAAAAAATACACTACTCAAAATAGAGGGCTTATGCTTCTGATGTCACAACAGTTTGCCAAATAAAGCCCATAGAGACTGTCTCTTTGTCCACTACAGTTGGACAAAGGTATTTTAAGAGTGACTAAAGGTATAGCCTAGTAACAAAGCAATTTCTTTCAACAGAATTTTCTATGGCATTTGTGGTTTGTGACTTTGTACTCCTCCTTTCCACGACTACCATTTTCCCTTTAGAATTTTTAAGTGTGTGCAGGGAACAATCACCAACCGAGGACAAAACCAGATTATTTACCAGTAACTTGAGTGCTCCTCCATCACCATTTTCTCCACAGAACCACTCCAACTCCCCCCCTCCTCAGTTGTCCTATTCAGAGCCAGATTTTTACAGCCAGTTTGGAATGAAGTGGGAGGGTGTAGTAGTGAGTCACACATCTGCAAGAGGGAAAATGGCATTCAATGCATGCGCTAGTTCAATTTCTACTTACCTGAAATTTGACAACTTCAACAGCTCTTTGATGTCTGAGGTGGCATTACCAAATTTCTCTAAAGACCTCTGTGGAAGAGGTAACCCCCAAAAACCCCAAAATTCAGTTAGTGGTAAGTGATGCAGTTTTATTGATGATGTCAGGCCATAAGGATTCTTGCTCATCCCCAAGAATCTGTAATAACCATGATGTTTACTTATTTAGTGTGCCAAATTGATAATGATTATAAAAGTATTTCTCACTGAATACCAATGAGCTAAACATTCTTGAATCTTTTCATAATTTTTGTGATAAGGAAATTTAAAACATGCTGGGCAGAATCTTGAAGGCAAAGACTTCTCCAAGAGCATGACATACTAAATTTGCTATACTTAGAGATGCAATGTTTTTATCTCCCTGTAAAAAAATCTGTAGTTTTTATGGTTTTCACTCCACAGATACAAAAAATCCAACTGATTTTAACAGCTCAGGGTGAATTTTTTAACAAAAAGAAAAAGAAAAAAATTAAATAGCTAGTTCCTCTGTAGGGCTTGACCCAAAGCTAAGTGAAGTAATACAGTTCTCTTCAATTCACTGAGCTTTGGATCCTTGTCCTTCAACTCTAGGGCATTTAAACATAGTTAAAATGCTAAAGAAACAGTGAAGGGGGGAAAAAAAAAAGTGACTAGGAAAATTACTAAACAACATCTGGTGTGTTCATGTCTGCTTCCTTCTATTCAACTGTGAAACAATGTTTTTCTTTGCTATGTTATAGGTAAAATGTGGAAGAGAAAATACTGTTACAAGTTATCCTCTGAAACAATAATGTTTCTGCCTAACCATCAAAGCATCTTTCTATTTGCAGACATCTAGGAGCAATAACTTTCTTACTTGTAAATACTTTAAAGTTTCATCCTATGCAAGAAATTATCAGAATGGCTTCTAAGGACTTTCCTTAAACCTTCAATTTTTTGGTCTTTATTAAACTTTCTTTTGTCTCAAGCTCCTCATAATCTACATTGTGACTTCTTGTGTTTATAAAACTTTTCATGTTTATTTCAGTGCCAGTTGATATTCATTCTAATTTTTATCTTTAAGGGAAAGCAGTATATAGGAGCAAGCTCTCAGTTAAACAATTTCACTGACGTAGTTTTGTTTGATTTCCCTCAGCTAGTCTCAGTGAGCTCAGAATCAAACCCAACATATAGCAAGAACCTACAAAACCCTACATTATCTATAGCAAGATAACTACAAAATTACCAGAGCTGCATAATGCATTATACCCTATGATCAGATCAGGAGGGGATGTTTCTGGGTAAAACTCCCATTAGCAGGGGCAAGGGGAATTAAAAGTCCATATCTCAAGTATGGACCAGATCCTAGTGTAGAAAAGTCGAGACAGATTTTAATGATGCTTAGCCTAGAAGTTGCTTTGTGTGAAAAAATGCTTTTTTTGCTTTAAAGAGTAGTACTGTGAACAGAAATGCTAACTCGCTGTTGTACTTTCTTTTTACATAGATACTCTGCAGTCACAGCTTATCAATATGGGGGTTATTCCTACATTAGTGAAATTATTGGGTATTCATTGCCAAAATGCAGCTCTGATGGAGATGTGCCTTGTTGCATTTGGCAATTTAGCAGAACTGGGTAAGTCCACAACATTAATCTCAAATTTACATCCAGTTTTCATAAAGTCCAATCTTAAAACTAACAAAAGCCTAGCATTGATGCCTGTTCCATTTCTTTTCATATGTTAAAAATTTAAAGCAAGCAATTTCTGGTTATTGTCTTTAAAATGCTTAGTTGTGGGGTTTTTTGCTTTCAATAACTGAAATGTATTTGGGTTCTTAGTGCAAGCTAATATTTCATGTTAAGGTTCTTCAGTGCAACTAAGCACATTTTAAATCATCTCAAGAATATTTCCAGAGCAATGCTATTTACTGTGAATTATTTATGAATAATCTAAATAATGTATCCTGGTTTGGCTCCAACAAAAGTGTATCAGGATTATATTTGGCTCATGGAAATCACTGAATGAAAGTCAGACAGGCACAGGTCACAAATTTGTCTTTATAGTGTTCCTTTATGTGTAAATTCTTAATATGTTCTAAACATGAATACTGCTAAGCCATATACATTATTTTTTGCAAGTTTAGTTGCAGCATCATTTAAACTGAAGTTGGTGGTCCTGCTTTGATCCAATGTCTTTGGAAGTGATCAGTGTAAATCAACAGGTTGTTAGGACAACAGGTTGTTCTTGTTGTTAGCTTGTGTTTTACATTACTTACATTCTTTCACTATTTGACTCTGCAAAAGATTAGCCTTATCAGGTGTTTTTTTTCCACTGGAATACAACAATACAGCAGTTATAGTATCATCCTGTATTTCTAAGAAGATTCAGCCATTCAAAATACAAAAAATATCTGTGATTTTGTACTCTGTGGTGGCCTGAAGCTATTCACAGCTGTCCTAAGTTCATAGAATTCAATGCCAGAGAGAATATCATGTTATCTAGTGACTCACAAAACCTTTGCCTATAGCAGACCAGACAAAAGAGCCTTCAAAATACTACTTACAAAATTAATAGATCAAAAAGCTTCAAGATCATAGAATAGTTTGGATTGGAGGGGACCTTAAAGATCACATAATTAAAGTCTCCCTGCAGTGACACCTCCCATTAGACCAGGATGCTCAAAGCCCCATCCAACCTGGCCTTGAACACTTCCAGGAATAGGGCATCCACAACTTCCCTGAGCAACCTGTGCCAGTGTCTCACCACCCTTCCACTAAAGAATTTTTTCCTACTGTCTAACCTAAATCTACCTTCTTCCAGTTTAAACCCCAACTCTCTCAGCCTGTCTGCATAGGAGAGGTGGTCCAGCCCTCTGAGCATCTTTATGGCCCTCCTCTGGGACCTGCTTCAGCAGCTCCATGTCCTTCTGATGGGCACTATGTATTTTGTCTGCACAGCAGAAAGTATATGGGGTCATATACTGGAAATTGTAGTGCTAAAATGCAACTAAAACCTTCAGGGTATTACATGTAATAAATGGTATCTTTACTGAGAGCTACATTTCCTTTCCCTGTTTGGAAGGATCCAGCTCTGCTCACTCCAGTAGTAAGAGTCATGGGAAAGAAGTTTAACAGCAGCTGCTTCCCTTCCTGTTCCCATAGGCTGAAAAGATCCTTGTTCCTTAAGACTGGCACAAAATTAATTTAGCTTGTAATACTATACTCTCCCTTAAGCAATAGCTTACTCAGTCACATCCTAACTGTAGTGTTTTATTTTTGCCTTGTAACTTCAGGGAATTTTACTGTGAGGTTGTCATCTGTCACCACTTAGGAGACAACCACATTGCATAGATCCCTTGAGAAATGTTACGTGAAATTCTCATTCTGCATTGAAGCAGGGAGAAAAAAACCAAAAAACACAAAAAGAAACTGATGATTCTGCTTTTTAAAATACTGGAAAGGTCAAAAAACCCCACTTAATATATACCATGCAGTCGTGCATATTGAGAGCAAACAATAATGAGTGTACACAAAAGGGTCTGAAGTTCATGCTTTCCCCAGTCTTTGGGGTCAATTCTATATTAAGATAATCCTTAAGCATCCACTAGGACAGTGGCAAAGGTGCTGGAAGGTTTTCTAACTACAGATGGCCCTCAGGAGGTGGCAACTGGAGAATGCAGAACAGCAGCCCTACCACCTGCATCCCCTGTAACACTGCCAGTGAGGAGGAATCAGATAAAAGGATGGGAGAAGAGATGCTTTTGTTGAATCTACCTTTTAAAAGCCATTATCTGGTGGCCAACCTCATGGCAGCAAGCAGATCTGTAAAGCTGCTTTATGCTCTCTGTGCACTATGGAAGGGCCCTGAAATAGCCATGCACTGAATGCAGTGCCACCATCATGTAAATATCAGAGCATTCAGTACAATCCTTCATCTCTCCCATAGACAATGCAGCAAATAATTGGCTAATATTCCTATTAAGATGAGGAGAATCAGACTTACTACATATTTTTGTAATGTTACTGTTTCTATAGCTACCTTTACATTCTGTGTTCAGCTGAAACAGCCCCAACAGCCTTGATCATATATTTATATATTTTAACAGCCTTAATCATAATTAATTTGAGTCAGAACATTTATCTGAAAGTGTTAGACATGTTTCTTTTCATTTAGTGACAAGCACAAGTCTATTGTTCTTGTCTGTAAAGAGCACTATTAGTCATCTTACTAAATTAACCTGGTATTAAAGAGAAAAAAAATAATCCTACCTTTTGATGTGGTTTGTTTACTTGATACTGAATTTTTCCTTCTCCTTCCCAGAGTCAAGTAAAGAGCAGTTTGCCTACACAAATGTTGCTGAGGAACTTGTGAAACTGTTCAAGAAGCAAATAGAGCATGATAAAAAAGAGATGATTTTTGAAGTTTTGGCTCCCCTGGCAGAAAATGGTGAGAATTGAATTTGCTTTTCTTACACTATTTTTTATTCATTGCCTTGTATGGTATATCAGTCTCTTTTTCTCAGGGTTTAATGCAGAATAACTACTTGCCTCATTCAGAAGCCACCATGGCTGACCCTTGTGATGTTAAAGTGAACAGGTCTTACTTGCCTTGAACATATGACAGGAGCCAACAAGCTGCTGATGCTCACTGCACCTCTGATTCACTCTGTATATGATCATGTTATGTCTCAAGAGCCACCTTTTTTTAGAGGGCTTGACAATATTTTTCTGCAAAATGCTGGCTCAAGCATTTATAATCTGTTAGAGCTTCAGGCCATCAGCCATTATGTCACCTTGGGAACACAGAGCCACTGGCAGTTCCATTTCCAATGGGTATTTCTTTTGCAAGGGGCACATCAGTAACTGCAGAACCTGGAGCTGGATGCTCTCCCCCCCCTCTTCATTGAGAGATTGTATGGATTTAATTGATGGCATATTTTATGGGAGCTCCAGGAGATCTGAGTTTCATTTACTGCTCAAGCCAGAATGGGAAGTGATGTGTGCCTGATCACTCCTCTGGGATGTTCCTCCCAAAGGAATTCTGTGTGGTTTGTATAATCTGGCATCTTAATGGAAACAGAAAAAAATGAGTTAAGAGGTGGAGCTGGACTGCAGTGGGAAGCAGTTCTGAGTATGGAAGACATCCCAGTCTCTGATGGTTCCATAAGCTTGTTTTAGCCATCTCAGCATTAAAGCTTGTTTAAATTGATGAATTATTAGATAGAATTCTAGACTCTAAAAATTTAGGTTTTATCTTACTCTTACACACACCCAGACTCTGCCTGTGTCTGTTCTACACAGTATAAATCAATACCAATTTTTTATTTCAAATTAAAAAGTTAATTTGTCATTTAAGTGGTACAAGAAATTTTTTTTTTTTCAGTTCTAAAAATGCACATGTAGACAAAATATGTTAATTAATTATATAATTACTAGCAAGTTGCTCTCACATATAGTTCCATCCTTGGTGACTGACACACAATTGTGTTGAACATTTTGCAAATGTGGCATACTTCAATTCAAATGTTTAATCTTCTCTAGACTATGTTTTATAGACTAAAAATTTGTCAAGTTTACTGCTGCTGTAAAGAAGTCAGGTGCTTGCATGTGATGAGGTAGTCAGCTGAACTCTTCCACTGTGGATTCAAGGCATACTTAAATGAGTTCACTTTGTTGATAATGTTTAGGAGATTTAATTGTAGATAATTAGCAACAGGTCAGGAAGCAAAAATCATCTAAATGAAGGATTTGCAGAGTCTGGATTGTGATGTCTGGGAGGTTTTTTTTTGTTTTGTTGATGTTGAAGCACACTGGTATAGCAATTTATCTTTCAAATCACAGTGCATCTGCAACTTGGGTTCTGTAAGGAAGGGAACTCTTGTTTTTTCAAGTACCTCAGTGCAAAAGTACCTATTTAAAAAAATCTCAGCTGGATATCTAACACAGTTCATGAGAAGGTCAGCCACTCTTAGAGGAATAATGAATTTCACTCTGGCAAAAAGCTTAGAGACAATGGGAAATTGAAAGTCAGACACATTCTTCACCAGAGGGAAAACACACTTCCTCACCCAACTGTTGCTTGTAAACTGCATGAAAAAAAATATTTCCAAAGCTTTGGCCTTTAAAAATATCTTAACTGGACTTAAGGTCCTTACTGTTAAAACACCATTTCATGCAGAAAAGCTAAGAGAAATCCAGTTGTTTGCACATTCCTGCAGGTGAATAATAATAGAAATTTGCACTGAAAATTTTACATTTTTAGTTGTTAAGAAGTTGCTCTTTTATCTAAACAAGCTGCCAGTGAAGCCATTAACATCTCTACCTCTTTTTACAGTCTTTCTGGTGTGTAGTTACACTAGAGGTCTTTAAAGTCATGATTCTGACTCCTATTATCTGTGCTATTCTTCAGATGTCATTAAACTGCAGCTGGTTGAAGCAGGCTTGGTGGAGTGCTTACTTGAAATTGTCCAAAACACTGTGGACAGTGACAAAGAGGAGGATATTGCAGAGCTTAAAACATCCTCTGATCTTATGGTTTTATTATTGCTTGGAGGTAAGTACAGTGTGTCACTATCTCCTGCAAAGCAACAGCAGGTATTTGTAATGCTGTGTGCCTGCTTTTTTTTTACCATTTATCAATTTTCTAAATTACCTAGAGGACCTGTTCCCTGCCAGTTTAAATTTAATGGGTCAGATTTTGTCTCTCAGCCCATTGCAGGACTGGATTTATTGTAGTGAAGCCAGCATAGCTTCCTAAATATAAAGAGAAGAATTCTCCCTAACAAACACTTTCTTGAATTGCTGACTGTCTATGTTTTTTACCCCAGATGAATCCATGCAAAAGTTATTTGAAGGAGGAAAAGGCAGTGTGTTCCAGAGAGTACTCTCATGGATTCCTTCCAATAGCCATCAGCTACAGCTTGCAGGAGCACTGGCTATTGCAAATTTTGCCAGAAATGGTAAGAATATGCCATAATAGCTTATGGAAATTTATCTGTGCTCTACTCTGAAGAGAAATAGTCTCTGTACAGCTACAAACACAACCTTCATGTCATAGTAAAGATAGTATTGAACTATAAAGCAACATCAGTATTGTTGTACTTTACAATCCTGAAAACCATAAAGCCTACTTTAAAAATACTGTTTCACATTTGTAGAGAGGTACAGGGAATTTCTCCCTTCTTCAATGTTATTTATATCCCTCTTCTAAACTTGTCATGAGCAGTGCAACTCCCAGGGAGGACACTGCTCAAATTCCTAACAATGAAAACTAGAAAGGAGCAAGGAAATAACCCTTCTATTTTTAAAAAGCTCTTGTAATTATCTTCCATTCACAAGTGACCTGTCTCTTCTCACACAGATGGAAACTGCATCCATATGGTGGACAATGGCATAGTTCAAAAGCTGATGGATCTGCTAGACAGACATGTGGAGAATGGAAATGTAACTGTGCAGCACGCTGCCCTGAGTGCTCTCAGGAACCTGGCTATTCCTGGTAAGCCTCACTTCCCATTGCTAATTATCCAAGGGTGGAATGCTGCTCTCCCCCTTCAAACCCTGCAGGGGATTGGGGTGGGACAAGTGGCTGACAGCCCCAGAGCCAGCTCAGACCTTTTCATTCAGGCCCTTCCTCACTTTATGCCTTTTGCACAGAAATTGTGACAAGCAGTTTAAAATACATCACAGGCCTATTGGCCAATCTTTGCCACTTTAATCCCACAGTCTCATCACCCACTAAGGAAAGGGCCCCGGCCCTGAGGTGGCTTTGGATACAATTTCTCAAACCTTTCTATCCAGAAAACTGCACTTATTTTTTGTTTCATTTGGGATCTGTCTCACAGCTGAGGGTTCCCACTTTGCTGAAAATCTGCATCTTATTGTAACTTCCTACAGCTTTGGCAATTCCCAGATGAGACCTGGATGTAGACTATCAGAATAGCCAGCTTATTGCAGTTAGTTACAGTAGTTGTAGGCAGTGAACTGAATGCTAATTCTGTCAACATTATTAACTTAATTTGCATGAGTTTTGATTGCCCTAGCATAAAAGGCAGAGTGCATGCACATAAAAACAAAGCAAGTCTGTAATACTTATGTAAGCTTTCTCTTACAAAGCTTACAAAGCTTTCATCCATTTAACCTTATTTTACTATTTTCAGTTTAGACAAACTGTAACTTTCTAAAAATAAACATAACTAAAAATAATGAAAAGATAACTAAACCCATGCAGCTTTAGTGGTATGCTGTGCACTTACCTTCCTCAGGTGAGTAATTCTATTAACTTCCATCAGTCTGCAAGCTTCCCTGTAGCCTCAAGGATGTCTGCCAGTGACCTACAGAAGTTTTCATATATATTGTTACTGGAAAATGAGCAAGTAATAACAGCCTCAGTGACAAACTGCTTGTTAAACACAACTTCAAATATGAAATAAATACTTTTTTCTAAGTACAAGATTAAAATAAGCTTGCACATTACATATATTTCAGAGAGCTTCATGAAGGTGGAAGATGTAGACTAGTAGAGGGGATAAAAGAACTGGGGGGGAGAAATCCAGGCTCAAGACATGCCAGGCCACAGGTGGTGTTTGTAGGATATACTGGAACTGGGTAAGAAGTTATTCTGATAATTAGATGTTTTAGTTCCTTTGCTTTATGTGAAATAGAAGAGTGTTGTTGGGAATCAGAGAATTCGCCTCATATTTTGGGGTGCAAGTAGCAGCCTGGCCTTCTACTTAGCACAATTTGTTGAAGACACCTTTCCTAGGTGTCTTTTCCCCTTTCCCAAGGGGAAAAGTCTTGCCTTCAGCTGATGTTCAGGCTGAATGCTGACTTAGATGTGCATGCTAAGAGAAAGCCCTTCATTTCACACCCGTGTCTTAGCAACTCTGACATTTTTCCACAGCACAGTACTGTCAGCAGACACTCATGTTCCTGAAGCCTGTGCTCACAAGCTATTTTCCAAACTGTGTCTGAAAATATGCCTCAAAACCGTCTTCGAAATAAACTGCATCTTCCAGAAATGTTCTTGAGATTCTCTCTGCTCTTTATTCATGCAGTTGTAAATAAGGCTAAGATGCTATCAGCTGGTGTTGCAGAAGCTGTATTGAAATTTCTTAGATCGGAGATGCCCCCTGTGCAATTCAAGCTGCTGGGAACATTAAGAATGTTAATAGATGCACAAGGTAAAAATAAACTGTTCTCTATGTTAAATGATTCTCTTTGGTTGAGTCAGTGATACGCTGCCAAGATTCTTAGAAGGGAGAAGCAGAGGGGTTTTCAAAATTGTATTCCTGTAGTCTTGGAATAAATCTAATACATATGCAAAAGGAGAGGAATGTGGGCTGATTTTTTTTTTTTCAGGACTCCAAACTCACTACTAGGGACCCTCAGAAGAGGTGTCAAATGCTTATTTACTTTCATGCTTCAGAACTCTCCTACACTGTCACAGTAAGAGTATGTATTGAGGCTTGAGTGTTTGAAGCTACCACTCCTGTTTTGCTCTTCACTTACCACATGTCCTGGCTGTTCCTGGCTCCTTGGAACAGACTCATGCACTTGTTAATTGATAAACTACTACTTGAAAATCAAAAAGCACCTTCTAGTCCAACAGTGTGTTCCAGGATGAGGAATCAGAAGTCTACCAAAAAAAAAAAAAAAACAAAAATAGTGAATAAGATAAATTAGCTAAGTATTTATTCTTGACCCAGTCCTGCAGATTTTTTTTAAAAATCCATTCCAGTTCTAGCAGACCTATTAGATGTGAAATATAAATTCAGTGAAGAAATTTAAGTAACTTACAGTCTATAAAACCTAATGTAACTGACCACAGTGCTCCCTTCTAGCAGAGGTCCCTCCTGGTCTTAAATTCCATAAATTACCTGAGACATTACCTGTATTTTCCCTACTCTTAATGAATGCAGAAAGCTCATTAACTAGGCTTCTAAATTCTTTTCAAAAGCAGGATTATGAATTTTTTTCTGTGCTTTATTCCCATTTTGACTGATTTGACTTGCTTCCATGCAGCCTAGATTTCTCCCACTCTTGGTGCAAGCTAGTGAAGTTCTACTTAAACTCCTTCTAGTTAGTAACTTTCAGCTTATTTTTCTAGCACTTCTTTTAAAAAGTGACAACTTTTTTATTGTGTTGTTGGCTCGGGATCACGTAGCAGAAGCAGCTGAACAGCTGGGCAAAAATGTAAAACTGGTGGAACGATTGGTGGAGTGGTGTGAAGCCAAGGATCACGCAGGTGTGATGGGAGAGTCCAACAGACTCCTTTCTGCTCTTATACGACACAGCAAATCAAAAGTAAGTTTGTAGTGCAAAAGGTCAGCTGGTAAGAACTAAGAGTTACCTCTGCTCTTGGTATGGGTAGCCAAGGCCTCCTGTTTGTCATCCTTCTAGAGAGCCAGCTTGGTTCACTGATGTGTTTTATCCTCCTCTGCCACCTCCCAGTCAGGAACAAGTGACAAGTTAAACGCTCCCTGGAACCACGTAGTTAAAAAAAAAAATAATTGAAACCAAGCAAAGCAATTTCAGAGTGGCAGGCCAATTAAAAGAACACTATTAGGATTCACGTGGCCAAGTCCTGAGTCATTTTTATTTGTAGTGTATCCTGTAGCAGTTCAGCATGCCAATTTTTCTACATTTTAATGATGCCATATAAGAAGAATCCTTGCACTCAATTGTCATGATGTTGCTATATATTCATATAAAACTGAGACTCAGAAACAGTCTGTCCCCTTACTCTTCAAATATTGTATTTCAGAGTTTTATGAATTTAGTAACATTATGATGGATCTAGCATGGACACTGGATCTACACTATGGATCTAGTATCATCAGAAACGTTCAGTTATTCCCAATTCTAACCCAAGTTTACTTGTACATGGCAAAGGGTATGATGTTAAGAGAAACTGTGGGACAGATGAGCTCTGTCCCTCCCATCACCTTCGTATGAACCACATACCTCTGTATAAGGAGTCCAAGTCACCCTCCTCAGGAGAGTATTGGGCAAAACAGTCTTAGAAGGCACCAGAGCATCTCCTCTGGAAACAAACTCACTCAGGCTCAGACTTCATTTCATGTGGCACTGATAAGAGCAGAGGCTGCTTGACTGAGCTAAAATAGCAGTGTGATTTGGAACACTGGGACTTTAAAAGTGACCACTTCCTCCACACGTGGCATTTGCAAAGTGAAAAAAAAAACTATTGTGGACTTGATCAATACTGAGCCTCTCCCAGAACAAACCAAATCTTATCAATTATCAAATCTTATCCCAGAACAAATCAAATCCAAACTTTAAATCTTCACTGACTGCTTGTTTTACTGGCTCTTTCTAATGCCCATATTCCATTTTACATTCAGCCTATGAAACTGATCAGGTTTCCTTTTTCCTGAGGTCTCATTTTTTCTACACCCCAAGCACACAGTTGTGGTGGTGGATGCATAAATGGCATCTGCTGCCACGGGTGTCAGTTTTCATCAATACTCTCTACAGGAAAATAGACTTCATGTCTAAATACAGAGACACCATTGCTGGCATCAAACATATATTAATACAGAAGTTAATTATCTGAGATAAACATTTGTATGGCTTACATACTCACAGAAGAGACTTGACTGGAATATGCCTTGTGACTAGTTCCTTGCATAAAGAATGTCACTGCAGAGCCTCTGCAAGCACTGGAATGTAAATCATTCTACAGATATGGATCAGTTAATGAGTTTTGGTTTGTGGCTGGAGTTAAAAAGGGATGTGTGCTTTAAACAGAAATTCAACATGCTGATTAAAAAATTTCATCGGATTCTTATTTCAAGAAATAACTACTACTACTTCAAAACTTTGTGCACTCACAGAACAAATAAAAAAGAATAAAAACCAAACCATATTTCCTTGATACTTTCCCATTGGCATGCCAAGTTACCTAATTCTCAGGCAAACATTTTGCAAATATTTTTTCAGAGTATAGAGTGGTGAAAACATTAGGTGCAAACTCACTCTTTTAATGATAATTACTGAGTAATCAAAGATGTGCAGACACCAGAAGTCCCTATTTGTCCTTTATACATAAGCTGAATCAAATTTTGGACTAGAAAAATGAATCCCAGCTTTCTATTTTTAAACTGATTTAGGTCATTTAACCCAGTCAGCATTTTTATTTCCTAGATACTGAGCAACAGTTCATTTTACTTGCTGGCTTTATAACAGAAACCAACACTTTGGTATTCCATAACTATCCTTTCATATCCTGCTTTGTATTTGAAGAAAAATTCCCCAGTACTTCATGAGAATGCTACACATTTTTCTGCCCATTTCTTAAAATCTTTTTTTCAAGTACACCATTTCTATTACACAGTAAGGTGTTAATATCTGTGATCTCACCTCTCTGAAAATTTTGAAGAAAATCAAAATCCTTGAAGAGATACCATAGGACTTGATAACTTTATTACAACTATATTCTTGTTCTTATTCAACCCAAATACATGATTTGTTGGATGCTTTTGATAAGCTCCTCAAGACAGAACTGCTGCTCACAACATAAAGGGCAAACTAATCAACTTTGAACACCACTCTCAAGTTCAAATACAACATTTGGCCATTCCTGGCACACCTTAAGAACATGAGTTCCACAGTATAACGCAGAAAATAGTGAGTTACATGTGTCTTAACTTAGTTGTGCAGTTAACTGGCTTGGTTTAACAGGTTGTATCTTATAATTGCAGAGTAATAACAAAAAATATTTAGACCAAAATGCATGCATATTTATATATAATATGATTATAATGTCATATATTCATATGTCATATATTCATGTGTCATATGAATATATATGCCATATTCATGTCATATATTCATATATTATAATGTCAACAAGCATCCTTACCCAAAGAACGCAGCACCCACGACAACTGCTATTTAATACAATTTGTATGCAATGCAGAATTTTGTTCATTTCTATGTTATTTATTTTAGGATGTAATTAGGACCATTGTACAGAGTGGTGGCATCAAGCACTTAGTAACCATGGCAACCAGTGAACACGTAATAATGCAAAACGAAGCTCTCGTTGCACTGGCATTAATAGCAGCTTTAGAGTTAGGTGAGTACCCCCCCTGGTTAACTCTACCTGCTTTTTTTCCACCCTGTGTCCCAGGGGAATCACAGAGAGAGAGCTGTGCAGGTTTCTTCTGCAGCACAGAACAGCCACCTCCTTCCACCTGCCTTTCAGTAGCACAGACACACAGGAGAGTTTATGCAGACATAGGCAGGCAATCAGGTTACGCAGGAAACTGGAGGTTTCTGGTAATGCAGTGTCTGCTCCATCATTCTGGTAGGTGATCACATAATCTAGAAAAGCTTTTTAACATAAATTTCAGAAAAAAAAAAAAAAAAAAAAAAAAAATCATACTTTAGATTGGAGACTATATAACCTGACTACATTCCTACACTGGAATGGTTAATCCCCTTTTGAGAGGGCTCATCAAAGTAAAGCTTTCACTGAGTGAAAGTGAAATCAGTGAGAGCTGGAGAAGAACACACAGAGGTGGATGATGCCCCCCCACCTCCATTTTTCTCACTATTAACAGAACTATGTGCAAGAGTTGCTGTATGAAGGCAGAGATGACTACATGTCTTGACCTGCCTTTGTAGTAACTCAGCTTACCAAACAAAAAGGTAAATGGCCAACAGAGATTTTGTTTATCCTACTTGCTTGCTTAGTAACTAAGATAAGGAACTAAACAAGCAACACTACCTATTTCTACTCTTGATTTCATCTCTTGCCATCATTTACTACAGGAATGTTTTTTCAAATTCAGATCTCTGCCAGTGCATCAGGGAATTGTTTTAATGGAAAGGAAAAATATTCCTATTCACGTGAATAGTATAAGCTTTGTCTCATCTTCAGACATTTAGTTTCGAGTCCAATTTCAGTACCTGATGTTTCTTAGAAAATCCAGAGGTCATAACTCACATTCTAAAGTTTTTCACAGCATTTATAATGGACCGTGAGCTCCCTCTACCATGGGATCAAGAATTACACCATCTGTACTTAATCAGAATTTCCAAAAGCTGAAATACTGCAGGCATTGGCCTAACTAGAAGGCCTGGTGGCTTTTCCATCAGCTCACTGCTCATTCAAGATTGGCTTTTATCAGGAAACTCCTTTCAAGCAGTTTGGCTGTTTTACAGCAAGAGCTGTGATTCCTGTTTCAGTTTTATGTCCATGAATTGTGTACCACAGCACCACTTTCACTCTAGTGAGAGATCCACACTTCAGTAAATGGCTAACACATGGAAGCATAGAAGTGGTACTTCCAGATTCACAGATTTTCACTTGTATTGCAGGTACTGCTGAAAAGGATCTTGAAAATGCTCAGCTTGTTCAGATTCTACACAGACTGCTCTCAGATGACAGGAGTGCTCCTGAAATAAAATACAACTCCATGGTGCTGATCTGTGCCCTTATAGGATCTGGTGAGTATTGAGGAGATGCTGCTCTCCTGAGAGATTTAAGTATTAAAACTTGGTTCTTTCTTCCAGCCTGGACACAGAACATGTGCAAACACACTTTGAGATTGGTTTGTTGTTCACAATAAATGTACACAGAAGGGTTCAGTTTACTCTGACACTTCATTTATAGCATTTATTTGCAGTGTCAAGAAAGAGACCATTAATTCAATTTTGGATATTAAGTGCTGAAATTGGACTCAGGATTCTGCAGGATGCATCTAGCTCACACATCACCAGAGAGGAGAGAAATGAAAGGTATTTAAAACTACCTATCAGTATCAGGCTATCTTTGCAATACGCAGCTAACAAAAACTTTTTTTTTCACCTTTAGCTGCAAGTTCCCCATGAGTGATGTGTGATGGCTTTTTTTAAACGGTCAGATAAAAGCCAAGAAAAATTTGGCAAATCTTGCAATGAGACTCTTCACCTGTAGTTTTAAATCCTAGCAAGAATGGTAGGGAAAAAAATAAAGATACAGTTCATATTTGCAAGGAAACATGCACACACAAATGAGCCCTTAGTAGAGCATGTAGGCTATAATCCCTTTAGGAGAGATCCTGACAACTCACTAGGAAGAGTCCTTCACGTGCTCAGCCCACCAGGCACAAATGTTCATGGTTGGTTTGAAAGATGATCCAGACACACTCTAACACATACAGTGCTGGACACCAAAAACTCTCATCTTTTTGAGCTAACCCTCTGATAAAGGTCAAACTATTTGAGGAAGATGCAGCCAGGTATGGTTTGATATTGCAGCCTCCCACCTGTGTGTGGGCAAACAAAACCAACAAAACAAAACAAAACAAAACAACAAGGTATCCTGGGGAAATTTGATTTCTACTGAGGTTTCAGGAAGTCGCTACATTTCTTTTATTCAGTTATTTAAGAAGTATTTACTCTGTGTGAGGAGAACAGATTTTATTCAGTAAAAGCTTCAGGAATTCAGAGGCAACTAAGTTGACTAAGAACTGGATTAAGTACAGAAAGGTGGAAATTTGGAGCCTGTCTGCACATGACTTGCTAAGTGTGAAACATCTGGATGTTCTCCAGAGATGAGTTTACAGCAATTCAATTGAGTTACCATAGCTAAGTGTGTGCTGCCTCTGTAAATAAAGCTGTTTGGTTTTATTTTTCCTTAAACAGAGTTCATGAAGTGTAACTCTGATGACCTGTACCTCCATGGGAGGGAATGCTGTGTTACTGCCATCTTAAATGAACAAATATTTGGTTTTACAGCAGTATATAGATACTAGTGTACAAAGCCTGTGCTCAGAATTTGCTAAGAAGCATCAGCCTCCAGTAAGCATTCACTTTAATGCTAAGATATGCAATTTAGTTTTTACAAGCTTCTTGAGCCATTTTGTCCTTGGGATTATGCAGCCATTTTAGAGCAGAAGCCTTTTTTTAGAGGTTCCCCCTCAGCCTCACTGTGATGCTCTTCTGTGTATTCCCACTGCTTCCAACTAAAACAATGATCCTCAGAAATTCTGCCTGACACCTGCATTTTTCCTGCCCTGTCACATGCAAGTTTGACTGTTTTAAAGTCAAATACCTGTTTCTGTATTCCACCAGAGTAAGGAGCAACTCTGTCTTAGGGTTTGGGTTGGTTTTTGGGTTTTTTTGAGGGTTATTCAAGTGGCAGAGTTCAGTCTCCCAATACACTCCAAGCTTTGCCTGATACATGAGGTGACATCCCACGCCCACAGGGGACAGGCAGCACAATTGCAAACTGCAGCTGTAAAGTTAAGGCCCAAGAAAGGGCTGGGGCAGTGCTCAGCCCTGCTTCCTGATGAGCAGACCTGTGTAAAATCAGTGAGAACATGAGAATAACAACAGAGCAACCTGGTATTAACATCAACCTTCTTTTTTTTTGTAATACTATTTTAACCAAGGAGCAGAGGTCAAAGAGTCAAGCCTGCTCTTTAGAAAATACTGAAATAAACCTCTCTCCCAGCTCCCTTGCCTCTAACATTTTCACCACTGTCCCTACACAGTGAGCACTTCTATTTACATGTTTCTGTATTCTACTGTAAGATCTTTATAGCCATTTTAAAGTAATTGACCCCAGTATAGTTCCACAAAGACTAGAAGCAGTAACACTGGTTCAATGATTGCCAAGTTTAATTCTCCAGTGCCTCCTGTTGTATCCTTTGTTACAGGGCATCTAGCAGCATGTTCAACTTCATACTGCCGACAGCTCTGTGTTAAGAAGTATTTATCTGTGAATTTTTTTTGCCATCTGGAAGTTGCTCTTGCAACCAAGTGAATGGATGGGAAGAGATAAAAATAAGGACAATGGAAAATGGAAAGAATTAGCAAAAGCAAAGCATTCACAGTTAGCACTTCCATGCATGAGGGTCTCCAGGCTGACAGGATCCTGGGTGTTAAGCAGAACTATTCAGTCACTGTAAAGCACAGAAAAATTCCAGAAAAAATCCTGAAATTCAGGAATTCAGTAACACCTGCTTAAATATACCTCAGAAAATGAAAGAGAGCAGAGTGCTCATAATGCATAACCACCCCGACAGCCTCTTTGCTATTGCTCTGTGCATGTGGGTTCCCAGGTACACAGCACTGTGTGTGAGTTCCCAGCTCCTACCCAGCAGGGTTTAAACTGAAGAAAACTGAAACCAGGAACAAGAAAATAAATGTGCCTGGTGTACAGCATAGCTATGGGAAACAGATGGTGGGAATTTCTCCTGGGGAAGATCAGGGATTAGGCAGCACTGAGAAAGCAAAAATATATGTTGTTATTTGCTGCTGAGTGAGAGTTCATTAGAGCAGCCTGAAGAGGGCATGAAACAAAACCACATGGCTTAGATCTCCACTGTGAGATGTCTAGAGCACAGGGATTTGACAAAATTCATTATTTTGGTTTGGGTTTTTTGTTTTTTCTTTTAATCACTCAATTTTCTCTCCATATCAATACAAAACATCGTGCAACCCAGGATCATAATCACAAAATGGTGTCTCAGTTTTGAGTAAAACTGTGTATGTAAGCACTGTGTATATAAGCATCACAATCAGCAGTGCACCATGTGATATATTCATACTAACTTTAGAGCTCATCTGTACAGGGACAGTTAGCAGTGACCAATGTGTGGTGACACATCCATTGAAGAACCTCACCAGCTTCATGCCCCCACACAAACAACCAGAGTCAATGTGATGTAGAGAAATGGCACAGTGAACCTTTCAGGGCAAGCTCACTTTGTCAGGCTGGTTTAAGAAATCAAGTATTTTTGCTAAAAATACTTCCTAAGCATCCGTTTTGGAAAGCAATATAGGTGGGTTTTTCTCTACCTGAAATCCATGGAGTCTGTGCACATCCCAGGCCCTGGAGAGTTTTCTCTCCATCCTCAAAAGGAAGTGAAAAAAGCAAATAAAAACACCTTAGATACACACACTTTTGTGTGCTTCTGTGTGTATAAGGTTCAGTAGAAAAGTTCTTGTACCCACCAGGCTTTTCTCTTCTTTGCCCATCTCATACCAAGCACCATGTCTTTTACTGTTTCTTTTTTTCCAGAACCTCTTCAGAAAGAAGTGCAGAGCATGGCATTTCTAGAAGTCGTATCAAAACTCCGCAGCCACGAGAACAAAACTGTTGCCCAGCAGGCCTCACTAACAGAGCAGAGACTTGCTGTAGAAAGCTGAGGAAGGTCCTGTCTCTGAGGCATCCCATCACAGATTTCACCTGTTGTCCTCCATCCTGCTGCCACTCCTGCTATGTTTTCCACTGTATCACTTGTGCATGCGTGTAATGTTCCCACACAAATTGATGAACTGCTGTAGGTACCTGCCCAAAAAAGGTTTCTACAAATCCATAGGTGGTGTTACCATGAACCTGTCTCCACCCGTAACTGTTCTACTTCTATTCTTGTTGCTTGGGCCACATAGTAGAATGTGCATGTTGTAGTCCTATGATGATGTAGAAGTGGTACTACACAATGACTCTTTTCCTCACACACCCCCAACTGCATAACAATGTACTACTAAATTAGGGACAATACCAGATGCAGCAAGTCCAGGCTAGTGTGCTGGCTGTAGGATTAAGAAGTATATCTAGCTCCATTTTTGGTGCTTTGGAGATTCAGGTTTGAATGCATTGTACTACTCCTCATTCACTGGTCTTGCCTATTAATGTCAAACTTGTGGTACCTAGAGGTAACAAAATAAAAATTTCAATGCTCCCACTTTATCCTGTGGTTTCTCCTTTTTGTGTTCAGAAGCAGAAGTCATAACTGTGCTGCCATGCTCTGGTGAGGAGCCCTCTTTGTGCCTGGCTCTGGCCTCCATGCAATCATTGCCTTTCAGTTGAGCAAATACAAAGGAAATTATTCCAGCCACTTTTGCTGTGTACACTCACAAAGAGGCACTGTGTGGTTTAACAATCCCATATTTTAACAGCAAGACACTGTACAATCCTTATCCCTTAAAGCCACAGAGGCATGAGTGCTCCTGGGCTTGCTTGTTTTGGTTTTTTTTTTCTTTGTTGGGTTTTTTTTTCTGTAGATGGATTTTTAAATGCATACCTTGCAGCCACTTTTCAACAGATCCCCACTGAAATGCAGTATCTGAATCTTCCTTTCTCCTGTCCTAGGTAAACAAGCTGAGAAATTGCCAGTTTAAGCCTCTTATCTCACAGCTGCTCTTTTTTGGGTTTCTAAAACACCGTAACATGAGCATACCAGCACACAACTCTTTGGCAAAACAGGGAGCAACTGGAACAGCAGTTTCCAGCAAGCTGGCACATGTTATTCTTGACTATGTGATACCATTGTTTACTTGGATCAAGCCCACAGCACACAAAGATCATCATTTAAAGTGAACTCCCCACTCCCAGCAGTGAAGTGCCAGCCTCAGAAACTTCAGGCTTCTCTGTCAGCAGAAGAGTGGAACCCAGAGGCCAAGCACCCATGTGATCCATGCCAACTGATTCACTTCCCAGCTCCATGAAACCACTGGCTATCCCCTGGACACTGATAGGAAGATGCCAGCCATGACAGGAAAGGGCTTACATACACAAGCTGGGTATCAAAAGAAATTTGCCTCAAATAACCCAGTTGAAGCTCTGAGACTCTCCCAAAACCCAGCAGATCCGACAGGAGTACTGACACAGCAGGTGGGATTCCACATCCATTTAATCCAGTGGCAGAAACACACAGAAAATGCCTCCAATACTAAACTGTGCAACTGACTTATTTTAAAAAAAAACAACACTCAAGAGACATTTGTGCAATAAACACTACTAACAGGTGTAGAGCTGTGAACACAGACCAGGACCCCCTGACAACAGGATCCAAATAACAGAACCTCTGCACTGCTGAGCATAACCACCATGTCAACAATCCCAGTTCACAGTGGAACCATACAAGCCTGTTTTCTCAGGCATGGAAACAATTTCCCTTGATTTAAATAGATTTGAAAAAATATATTTGAAATTCCAGTTATTCCAGACTTACCTGGTTCCAGACACTCCTTTTGACATTGATACAATCTGCAAGTGCTCACACAGGCTGACCACAACCAACAAAGCTGTGACACTAACAAAATTCCCATTCACCTGATTGTCTTAACTGCACCTGAGGTTAAGCCTTAGCCATACCTTTATTCCTAAAGTTCCATTAAGGATGCCACTGTCACAGCAAGAACAAATGAAGGCCAAAGCTCATCACCCTCTGCTTTCAGAGTTTCCCTGGACGAAATATCAAGACTTAAATTTCTAGACAAAATCTGTGCTAAGCCTACACAGAGAAGACAAGTCTGCAGAAGGGCAAAGATAAATATCCCATGGATGTCACAGTAGGAGGAGGTAATTGAAGAGACCACATCTATCCACACAAATGCTGTGCTGCTTTGAGGCAACCTGCAGCCAGCAGATCATTTCTATGTAGCTGGTAAATCATTCATCTTCCAAGATGCTTTCAATAAGATTTGGGATCCAAGGACAATACTATCATGTGCATTTCACTACTCACTTGATAGAAGTCAATGGAATTGAAATTGCTGACAATAGGCCTGACTGGATGTTTAGTAGATAGATTATAGCTGAGCAAAGCTTGACATCTGCTGCTCAGACTGTTTTTATGACAGCAATGCTAGACATTGGGCCTTTTTCATTTGTCTACTGCCTCAGCAAACCAAGTTGAAATTGTCACTGCTGCCACACTGCACAGGGCAGGCAGGACTTCCCTGGTGTTACTTTGAGAAACAGCATGCAGGTCTTAAAGAGTTTGACAGAAAGCAGGCAGCCACCCCAAGCCCTTCATCATGAAAACAGCTATATCCAAATGTGTCATCTATTGCATGATACAAAGATGTAGATAATACCCTCCACTTTGCTTCTTTTTGGTTGAATTTTTTTCTTCGCTCACTGCCCAAGGTCTCCACATTTGCATTCCTATTTTGCCAAGTTCTTTCCATACATTCACATAAATGTATACGCCTGAAATGTGCAAAAGGCACTGGACTTCTATTTAGATATTGAGAGACATTTTTCAATCAGTCGTGGTGGTGTTTTGTGGACAAAACTACAGGTTTGAGATATTGAATTGGACTACCTTGCTTTACTGTTTTTCACATACTAGAACACTGAGTTGCTTGCTCTTCTGTCTAAACAATCACAAGACATCATTACCCATTTTTACCTGCACAATAAAATAAGGTAGCTGTCACTACTTCTCTTTAAGGACATGTTGCACTTAGAAAAGTGAAAATCCTGCCTTCCATAAGTCGTGAGAAATCCCCTTTGTGCTGCTCCCTGCAAAATAGCAACTTCTGAACACCTCAGGGTCACTGAAATGATTATGGGGAGAGCTCCAACAGTTGTACTAACCAGCAGCCACAGCAGTTTGAGGAACAGTAAAGACCTGTCAGAAAGAAGCAGAGCATGACCATTAGCCACAGACTTCAATGACATCTGACCACAGATACAGGATCTCCTCACGTGGGGATGTGCTCTTCATGTATTATCTTATTTTTCATTTAAGGGCAGACACAGGCAGCATAACAACGTGGTTTGTGACTTAATTGGAACACAGTATTCTACACTGCACACAAGAGACTTGGGGATTTATTTTCTATTAGTTTAGGGGAGGGTAGGCAGTGGGTCTTCTCCTGAAGGAATTTTCAATGAATTTATCTCTCTTCCATTAATGCTAAGAGCTACATCAAGAGCAGACATTCACACCATCATATTTCACACAATTTTATTTATAAAATTGTAATTAACAAATTGCATATAAAATTATTTACTTCAAGTAAATACAGAATACTGCACAACTATTAAAACTATTGTATTGTCCATCATAAGTGTATTAAAACATTCCTAAAAAATGCCTCTTAAAAAACAAAAACCCAAGAACACAAGTAGCATGATCAAGACCACTTTCAATAGCTTAAAATGAATTACCAGGAAGATGCATTAACTTCCTAAGTAAACTCCAGTTACATCCATTGAAATCAGCATGTGATACAATACCACAGTCTAATGCTAAAGATGACAAGTAATAGATAGATGATGTACCTGCTCTATGCTCTTCTCCTAGACTGAAGGTACCAGTTCAAAATCAGACAACTAAAGCTCAAGTCAACTCTACTGGGCATGCAGTTCTGTTATAGCAATACTTTCAACCAATAATTGTAGTTGGCTTTTACAATCAATTTACAACTGATGAAAAAAAAAAAAAATAAAGAACACAAGAGAATACATTCATATAAAAAGGAATGATCCACAAAGGGTGATTATTGACACTTTGATGTACCCAGGATGAACCAGAAGAGAGAGAGATTCAGTTTGACCTAATCTGGAATATATATATATATATATATATATATATCAAAGAGGAGTCTGAGTTGCAAAACCCAATTTCCAATCTCCCCCAAGGTTAAGGTAGTATCAGGCCCACCTCTACTACATACATAGTGTGAACAAAAACACACATACAGATGGAGCTTTCTATTAACAGTTATATTGCCAAAACACAAAAGACAGCTAGCAGTGATGCCTGGTGCACACAAGTAGTCACAACACTTATTTTTAAACTGCATGTCAAGGGAGACATTCTTTATTTTAAGTGGCAAAATTTGGTAGCTAACGGATCCAAAAGGGTAGTTTATTTCTTTTGCTTTACATAGTCTTCTGACCAATTACAGATACCTGAAAAAAAAAACAACTTCAGAGAGAAAATAAAAATGGGAGGGAGGAACTGGAACCTTCAGCTGTGCTTGACACCTGCTGGGAGCTAATCTCCTTCCTAGGCACATGCAGACCTGCCAGGAGGCACACACAGCAAGGGAAACAGATTAAAAAAAAAAAAAACAAAAACACACGAGAGTTTCTCTTATCATCAGCACTGTTCATCAGAATCTCTTTTACAACGGACATCCCTAAAGCAACAAAACCACAGGTTAACATCCAGGACAGGTCTTATAGCACCATGTTTAGCCCTGCCTCAAGCAGTGGTGACCTCCCACAGCTGGTGGGGGTTGCCCCCTGTTTTACAGTCTAACGCTGGTTTAATGCCAAGCAGCAAAGGAGAAACGCAAGGGGGGTGGGAG
>JAAWXA010000025.1:4581183-4643497 GCA_038090715.1 Florisuga fusca | reverse complement strand
GGAGCTGGGGGTAGGGGGGGGTTCGGGGTTTCCCCTCCATCCCTCGGGTGCTGCTGCACCGGGGCCGGGCAGGCACTAGAGGGCAGGCGCTGAAAGCTCTCCCGTATCACCGGGGAGAGAGGGGCGACCTGATGCCAGGAGCCAAATCTCACAGTGGACACTTTTCCTTATCGCTTTTAAGGGTGAAAAGCAGTCCCCCGAAGAAGAATCATCACTTAATCTGCATGCTACTATTTACATTTCAAAGACTATTTACATGGCGGAACTACAATTAGCATCTCTCTCAAAGAAGGCTTTTGGGGCAGGGTACACTCTGAGCAACCATCACAGCTTCAAACTCAAAGGAGGACAATCAAAATTATGGATTTTGAAGCAGAGAGATCTTAGTGCTACCGAGAAAGACACACACAGCAACAAACCAAACATTTTTTCCCATTAGGCTATTAATTAAAAAAAAAACTAAAAATAAATCAAACAACAGAAATGCCTGTGAATATGGACAGAATTTAGAAAGCTGAGGTTGGAGGACTGGGATGCCCTGGGGAATTTGGAAATGGTTTGAAAGCCACGGCTACTGCTGAAGCTACCAGACCTCTTGTTTGCAAGGTCACCATCCCACACCAGCTGCCCAGCAAACAGAGCTCTTTCACACCCTACAAGGGCCACAGTCCCACCAACAAATCTCTTGAACAGCTATTGCATGTTCAAAATAATGAGACTGACCTCAGAACTCACATTATCTACCCCACCACCACTTCAGGCAGGCTACAAACTGCCAAGAAGTCATACTGCCTCCCCTATCTTATTGCCAGAAGGTGTTCTCCAGCTGCAGCTCACCTGAATTTCCACAAAGTTTTCTGGAATAAAGGTTGCTTGCATTTGGCAGGCTCTGAAAGTAATAGATTGATTTCCAAGGCCTCCCACAAGCTTTCCAAACTGGTCACCTAAGCTGCTGATGATGGGGCCTTTTCTAGGACATCTGTCTTACCCATCTGTAGACAAAAAAAAATGTGGGATTTAAATGTGCAATA
Organism: Florisuga fusca; assembly: GCA_038090715.1. NCBI lineage: Eukaryota > Metazoa > Chordata > Aves > Apodiformes > Trochilidae > Florisuga > Florisuga fusca. The sequence goes on along the minus strand of JAAWXA010000025.1, from coordinate 4,642,466 downwards.
TAGACACACAGTATAGCTAATCCTGAACATTCACTATGCATTCACGAAAAAACAGCAAAAATTAGTAAAATAAGAGCATCTGTTGGGAGTGGGGAAGGAGAGAGGATCAGTATCTGTAGCAATAAGGACAAACTCTAGAAAAATAAGTTATTTAGTGGTTTTTATAAGAACAGTCAGTCATTCTGTGACTCAGCAGAAGTGTTGCACATTTGTATACACAAATGTTCAAGTAGTGAGAACACGATTTGCTCACCCAAGAGCATTTACCTTCCTAACAAGTCTGATGCTGCCAACAGCACATCCAGCAGACTGGAACTCAGAAAACAATGTGACAAAACAGAAGGCCAATACAGTACAACTGCAGAAATTCAAGTAGAAGAATGAAGTTGTCTTCAGAAGCCCATAGCAGCAATAGCAGTGTTCAAGATCAGGGGCAATAAGGAATGTTTCTGTCATGCAGGCTTTTTTCCTTTTTCTCCAAACTAAAGCACTGGGTCACAATCAAGTTTCTTGGCTGGAGAGGTTACTTCCTCACCCACACTTCCCTGATTTCTCCATGCACACTGATGCTGATGATCTGTCTGTTCTGATGCTATCAGGCAAAACAGTGTGTCCCTTGGGGGAGAAACAAATACCAGTAAATCCTCAAGATGAGGAGTGGCTAAGAAAAACATAAGAGTGTGGTGAGGTGGAACCAACTTTATCAAGGACAGTGAATTATAATTGCTTTCAAAGGCCTAAAAAAAAACCCTGCTCTGAGTCATGGCTGGCCTTTACCAGCAGGTACCAAAGTATATGGAGTATATTGCCTGATTCAGAGCCAGTCAGTGGGAGTTAACCAGAAAAGGATGAGGTAATGCTCCAAGGAGGACAACAGGACTGTCTGTGCCATCTGTGGAGCACTGGTGAGCCTACCACCAGCCTTGAGAGGGGGGAAAAAAAAACCCCAAACATCAGCCAACTGAAGCACAGAAAGGCAAAATGTGCAAAGGTACATACACTCACATGTTTAAGACCAAAAAGTATCTTAAAAGATCATAATACCAGCCTTCTATCCATCCCTCCAGGACAGGGAAGCTTTGAAAGTGATGCATTCACCTCTTCTATTCCACATACTTCATCTCAGGGAACTCATCACAGGAAGATGCTAAGCTCTTACAGAGAGGTGCTACGTACCCTTTACCACTGTCTGACCAAAGCAGTAGCCAAGCACTCACAGCTTTCAGGACTGGTTCTGCAGATACTGAGAAGGGTCATAGAACAAGCTAAATTTATACAAAGTGCAACAAAACTACCCAAGCCATGTTCAGGTTTGTAAGTTTATTATTACTGAAGAAGAACTAATCAAAAACTCTTAAGCTGCATGGAGTCTGATCTAATTCTTCTTCCACTATTTGTGCTTTATTCCAAATTCTACTCTATTTTGTCCAATCCAAAAGGGTCTGTATTGTCTGACCCTAATAACACAAGTCTGTTTTTAAACTTTTTTTCCACTGCTTCAAGAAAGCCTTTTGTTGCATTTAGAGCCACACAGGGAGACATCCCCATAGCAAGGATTTATTCACTGGAGGTAAGTGGTTACTCTGGCAAAAGCTGTTCTCTCCAACTCCCAAGGGAATGGGATATGATCTTCCCATAATCACATGCATTTACCAATAAGTAAGTTTGGATTAGACTGTATTAAAACATATGCACAGATTTAAAGCGCTGGAGTGTCACAGGTTCTTACTCCACAGCTCATGCAAGTAAAAAGAATTTAAAAAAAAAACAAAACAAAACAAACAAAAAAAGAAAGCCCAAAGCCTCAGCTAGGAACAGACCAAGGAATTCTCTTAAAAGAAGTTTTGCACAAGTATATCAAAGCACTAATATTAATGAGATCCTTAAGTACACTAAATTCCAGAAAAAGGAAAAGATTTAGCCATATCAGATACATATGTTTTGACTTTTTTTTAAGTTAATATATAATTCACTCTTTGAATAGTACTGTTCACTTGAACCCAACATCCACACTGCTTTCTTACATTTATACAGTTACACCCCATCCTTGCCTTAAGAGACTGATGTCCTAAGGTATGGCAGAAACCAAAGGCTCTACAACCCTTGTTGGTCAAATAGAAAACTCCTCGTCCTTCATACAAGGGTGGAGAAAGGAAGAAAGATGTTGATAAAATTCAGCAGTTCTCCCTGTGAGCTTGCTGATTCCAAATTCCAAGTACTACACGGAGATAACTGGAAGCTTGCATTTAAAACAAAAAAAATCCCTTGTTTTAAAAACGATTTCTTTTACTGTACAATAGATGCATAGAAAGTTGCTTCCTGCTTGACGGGTTTAAGCCTGTAGCTGTGTTTAGCTGTGAAAACAAGAAGATTGTTCCTTTACAGAGTGGTGATGAGAGAGATGATCTTGGGAATATTTGGCAGCTATTGAAGAGCTCATGACACAAGGAATAAACAGCATATCCAGAGACTACAATGATGCAACTCCGTCCCACTGAATACACCAATTTTAAAAAGTGTCCACTTGTTACTCAAGATCAAGAATACAGTAGAGATTCACGGCTCAACAGCTTTCAAACTGGTGGTTTAAAACAAAACAAAACAAAACAAAAAAAAGTCAGTGAGCAGCAGATTTTAAATAGCCCACTCCTTGCTCCCCTGCCCCAAAGAAACTCAAGTTCACTGCAGTATCAGGAACTTGGACTTGGAACTACTTGGGAGAGAAGGCTTCCCTGTCACCCATGTCCATACAGCTTGGTGTTGGAGCAACACACTGGAGGTTTCAGAGGGTTTCAGTTGTCCAGTGTCTCGTGGTTACTTCAGCAGTTTTACCAGCTGGCTCTGACAGCCTCAATGTCACTAACCAAATTCTGGGCTAAGCATATCCCAAATATCTGGAAAAGACAACAGTTTATTCATTTGGAGCATCAGACAACCCTTTTCATACAGCTAAACTCCTTAGGTTATACATAGGAACAGAAAGTTAGAAATATCATTAACAGTAAAGTAAGTGTTGAAAGAAGGAATAATATGGAAAACTCCCATATTTTTACTGGGTTCTGGGGAACTGAACAGTTATAGACTTGCTTTACAAAAGCAACTGCAACAACTTTTTGCTGCTCATTTAAACACTATCAGAAACAGTAGGTCTGTACAGGCTTAAAAATCCCTGTTTGTTTTGACCTGCAGACACTGAACAGAAAAAAAAATGCATCCTTACAGATAAAAATTAAATAACAAACACAAACACAAAGAAAGCCTCATGCATTTAACTCCCCTCACTGAAAACCTGTATTTCTAAATGCAACTACCACTTTATTTCCAGTTCTTGTATACAGTTCCCCCTTCATATATTCTATACCTTTTGTTCTTCAGTGTAACTCATTACAGAGAATGTGATGATTACCTGCAGTAATGCTATCCCAATGAATATACCAGCAACTATGGTGAGATTGTCCTGCAACCATTTTTCAAACTGAGGAACACAGCCTTTAGTGTAGATAACAATCTGCTGATCAACTTCCTGCCAAGAAGAAGAGGAAAGAAAATAAGTTACTTGTAAATATCCCACCAGTTGAATAAGCTGCTCTTGCAAGAAGGATTCAGATCCTTAAGATATCACATTAAGAAAAAGCTTACTGGTTTTTGCCTTGCATCGTAGCCACACTGAGTATTAATAACATCTTCCTAGGAGAGAGAGAGAAAGAGAGAGAGGCAATCAGTGAAGTGTCTCCCAAACACCCTCTTCCAACTCCCCATGAGCTCTTTTTGAATGTAGTAAGACCATCACCCTAACTTGGGTTACCATACTGCATTTAAAAAATCCTTCTTGTTCTGTTCAGTGCTATTAAATACTTGGAACAAACAGAAGCACATGGTTAAAAAATATTTTCAACTCTCAGGACAACAAGCTCAAAAATCTGGCCCTCTACCAGGGTGAACTCCATGTTCCAGGTGCAAGCATTCCATAGTCTAAGTAAAGGGATTAGGGAACATCTACTGTAAGTGAACCCTGCTTTTTTTGCTGAAAAGGGTTTGCCTATACTGAAAATTATGCCAAGACTACTGCTAGTACTTTCAGAGTTCAGTCTGTGCAGAATGAAGAGGTGAGAAGGAGCAGTTCCATTGCAGAAGCTGCAAGTTCCTAGGGTATGTCTGTACAAATATAGGCAGTACCTGGTTCCTTTACAAAAACCTGGGGGGAAAAGAAGAGATGAGGTAATGTGCTCCTGCCACCTATTCCTTATTACAGGAGCTTGATGGTTATGGACAAGGAATGGGTTTTTTCCTCCTGCTTTAACACTCCCAAAGCACAGGTAATAAAATAGGCTATGGCAGACTTTTCCTAGTGAACAAGGGCTACTCAGTGGAAGCTGAAGCTGCATTTACTCTGTATGTACAGTTATTTCAGAGCAATAAAACAAAGCAACTTCTTCTGGTGTCAGCCACAATGGCAGCAAAATACTGTTGCTGGCTCATATAGTAACAGTGAGCAGAAGAAGGAAGTACTCAAGGAAGTGAAAAAAGACAGCCCAGCACAGCTTGGTGTACTGAACCCCACAATATAATCAAATTGTAAGAAGTGAGAAAGGCAGCCAGCAGAGAAATAGATTTTAAATAGCAGCCACATGGGGAAAAAAAAAAAAAAAAAAAAAAATATCTATCTCCTATTATCAGTTCAAGCTCCTCTAAGTGTTTCCTCATTTTGCAGGAATTATATCAACAGGTCACATCCTGTCAGTCACCCAAGCTGGATTCCCTCAACGGACCTTTAGGATTGGAGCAATTTGTATCTTTAATGAGATGAATGCTTCTGTTCCAAAATCATAAACATGCCACACACATCGAGGCTGTTAAAGCTTGAAATCCCTTTGGCTGGGATCTTACCTACTTTCTTCTTTGTACTGAAAGGCTATTTATCAGTGCCTCCTGCCTTTAGCCCTGGAACTTGTTAACTGAAAGAAATTGTGAAGAATGAAATGGAAATATATCATCTTTCCTAGGCCCTGCCAGTAAAAGAATTTGGAATACTTCAACCTACTGAATTACAGCAAAGTGAACCATAGGAGTTCCACTTCCTGCTTGAAACTAAAAAGTAATTCCTGTTTAATAAAGCATCCCCATAACTTTTTGTAAGTTATGTTTTTCAGTCCAACTCTGTACCCTAAGGCCAAAAGGGGCAAATTTTCTTTCCCACAGAATAAACCTATTGATTAGCACTGCAGTTAAGCCAGTCATAGCTTGGTCACAATTATATCCATTACCTGCATGACTTCCAATGTTTTTAAATATTACTAGTTTATCATTATGTTAAAGGCAATCAGTGAACAAGAATGAGACTTATCTTTAGGCTTCTGCTTGCTGCATCATCCCCTCAGAAACTGCATAACCATATACAAAGATAACTTTAGCATGGATTATGTATTTACAGAACTACCTTGCACTCCTGTCACTGCTTTGGTGTTATAACAACTGTATTTTAAAAACTGGGTTGTGATGACCTCTCTGTGTGGCTGAGTAGACCGAGAGGAAAACAGTAGGAGGAATCCTGAGCATAATGTAACACTAGAGCATAACCTACTTTCCATCTTGGTTTAATATTGCATTAAAACATTTTCAGCAATGTTTGGGGGAGAGCAGCAGTTGTGGCTGGATGCAGGGACCATTGACTGCATTGCATTAGCAAGGAAGGAAGCACCTGAGGTGCCCTGTTGGCAACTGCCTAACTTCAGTCAGTGCTACAGATTCACACATTAAAGGAACTGTAAGTTACTTCAAGTGGAGAAAAAGCCACAGCTAAACTACTAGATAATACAAGCACTCACAGGCTGCTTCCTTTAAGCTATATGAAAGTGAAATATATACAGTGTTAGCCACATAAGAGTTTCCATGCACACACCCATCCCTATTGCAAGCACTCCACTGCCAGTGAACTTCTTTCCCTACACTTTTACCCTTTTTTTGTGATCATGTCTGTCCTAGTAATGCATGGCTCCAACACTTTCTGCTTGATGATCCTTAGTGGAAACGACTTAAAAAGACATGAAAATTTACAAAAAAACTGTTCCTTCAGACATTTTCTAATCTTTCAAGTATGACCTCTGGGTGATTATAGGGCAGGCAGTAACTTAAAGGGGAAAAAAAGTACATGTTAAGATGTTCATACCCAACTCAAGATCCTAACACAAACATATGTCAATTCTTAAAGACATAGACTGTCATTCATTACCATGCCTAGCACAAACTTGTTTGAACTGGCTGCAGCCTCAGGACACTACATTAAATTAAAAGTAATACCTGATTTAGAGTGTCTGATCTTAGAGTTACTGTTCTTTAAGGCAGTAAATGAAATATCCCAGTGATGTTCAATTGAAAGCTCATATCCTTCAATTCATTAAGGCCTTCTGCTTTTTATACTTTCTAAAATTAATACATATGTTCATCCAAGCCCGTGGTTCTCTCATTCTAATGAAAAGCAGCAAACAACATACCATGAAGACTTAAGTTAGCTCAGTATTTTTGCTGACTGCAGAAAAATTAGTGGTTAAGCTGAGCTGCAAGTACAGAAAAAAGAAAGGCTGGTGAGCAGTTAATGATCAGGCATGGCTTCCAGTACAAAGAGAAATCTTATAGAGCATTTTAAAATTTTGAACAGCGACCTATCCTATCCTCTTGACTGTCACTTACAGCAGGGTCTTTAGTGCAGCAAGAGAAAGGGACACCACAGCGCTCTCGACTTGCATTGGAATCTGTGCAATTGAAGTAAATATTAAGGTTCCAGTCATCAGCTCCAAAAGCCCCACAGCACTGCCACTAGAACAAAGAAAGGAGATCTTCTTGACTTTCAGAACAAATAAATATCAGCATTAGTAACATGCATCATTGCTGCCAGTTTCTTTTTAGTTTTCAAAAGAAAATCTGAGATTCCCTCCGGTTTCATTGAGACTGGCTGGGTTTTGTTGGTTTGGTTCTTTAATTAAAAAAAAAGACCATTCCAAGACTATAAAATGTTCTAAAATTATCCTTTTATTAAAGTTACCCTCACACACCTTTCTCTCCTCCGGAGAGAAACCCAAGCAGTGAGCAGACAGGCCTACAAAACATTCCATAGTTTACACAGACCTATACAAGCTCAGCCCCCAGGGATAGTAGAGCCAGGAGTATGACATCCTGTCCAGTATATTCCCAGGATTCTCAGCAAAACCAATCATCTCCAAGGGCTACACTGATACATAGCTACTCTTTTAGACAGTTTGGGGGAATCTTTTCATCAGACAGTATGACCACAGTTTTCTGAGCATCACACGTTGCACAAATAACATCCTTGCTGAAAGCAGGCAGAATCCTTCAGAAAGTAAATATGCCAAATGGCAGATTGAGTCTCTGGCAAAACATGCTGAACATGAACCAAGAATGGGTAAAACTTGCTGAACATACAAAGAATGGACTGGAGATTTCTGGAGCACTGATGGTTTAGAGTGTTTAAGGAACTAGCTCAATGAATCCATCTATGTCAACTTAAAAAAAGTAAAAGTCAAACATTTTTAAAAGCACTGGAATGGCAATTCTTCCTATGTGCAGCAGAGTTCCCCCTGCAATCCCTGAACACATTGTCTTCAAGCATCATCTCTACTAGTTAAAAAACCTCAATGCTGTCTCTGACATACCTGCCAAGATTGCTACTGTAGTTAGGAAAGCAGATTTCATGTAGTGGCTGCAAAACTGGACTGCAGCCTTGTTAATTGTACAGAAGTGGATCACTGCTTTTGGGAATGTGGTGGCCTCTGACGTTCTGCCTACTGGACAAGGTTCAAGCCACCCCAAGGATCCACATCCTGTTACTCACTTTGCATTTTTTCCCCAGAGGCATACAGAAGCAAATCAAATAGTTAATGAAATGATTAATGAAATGTTTTAATCGCAGAATGTACAAAAATTAGTAAGCATGATCTCAACAAACACATAATCACATTAGCTACACAGGGCCAAATTCAAAGAGGAGTTCCATTGACACAGGCCAGAATGGAGTACAAGAAGGTCTGAGAAAAATAACTTTTCTGCAGAAGTCAGTGCAAGACTCCTTTAGACACAGTGATAAATTAGAGAGTTGCATTTCTTTTATCTTCATCTCTGGTTTCACCCTTCTCTCCAAAAAGGAGCTGTTACATAATTTAGAGATTAAGAACTTTAAGAGTTGCCTACTTCGTTAGGATAATTGCATTGTCAACTTAAAAAGTAATAAAATGGTGGTTTCAGTCAGACCAGCTAAACATCTCTGCCACTCTGCAGTGTGGTGCAGCACCTTTAACATTGCCAACTACACCAATATTCATCTCAGAACCAAATTAAGGTTAAAAACTAATTATTTTTTTAAACAAATGTGATGGCTCCTACAATAAAATATACTGAATGTTCCTCCAAGAACCCTAAAATATTTGCATATATATATGGAGTATGTTCAACAAAACAGCAAACACAAGATGCTGATGGTTAACTTGTAAATTTGACACACTCTTAGTCTTGAAGACTAAGTCACCCCAACTCTCCACTCTGTTCTGTTCAGTCATACATCAAAAAAAGAGTAATTTTTCACAGATGTCATGTGTTTGTAGAAATTCTGTAAAGAGAGATACATATATACAAATATTCAAAAGTATTGTATGCCAGAATTTTTCTGTTGTTCCTTGAAGAGACCAAATGGGAAGTAAAAAATAGATAAGGTAAGTCAGTAGTAGATAAAGCAAGTTTAAAAAAACCAAACATATTCAAACTTACATATTCCTGTGTGAAGTCTATGAGGTTTTGCAAATCAATGTCATCTCGGTATGCTCGGATGTTGTTGTTTATAAAGAAATACAACTGGTCCTTTATCCAGTCTTTGAAAACAAATGCTAAAACGCCAGCAGTGAGCTCCAAGAAGAAAATAATTCCAAGAAACACAGAAAACTATGAATAAAAATAAGAAGGTTAAAATTTTGCTTAATGACCAAAAACTTATTTTTCAGCGCTCACAATTATGCTTAGTGTTAAGGCTGCATCTGTTCCAGTGCAAGTTCAAGCTATTCCAACACATAGGAATTTTTCAAATAAAAACACTATTTTCAATTCCTGTAGTACAGGAATCTTAATTATATTCTAATGGATTATTAAAATGTCAACAAATCCAAACTTTGGACACTTCACTAGGATTTTCTATAAGATCCAGGAGAATTCACTGGCTACTAGTCTCTGGCTACAGAGATGGCTATTTGTCACTTCTAGGGACCTCTGAAAACTCATCTTAAATTTCTATGCAGGCACTTATCTTTTCAAAAGCATAAACAACCTATAGTGCTAGTGGAATGCTTTCCAAGTGACTTTTTCTTTAGACACTCATTGGTAAAACTTTCCTAAGTGGACAAAGCAAAAGCTGGCAACAGCAGGAATTAATTAATGAGTAAGTCTGAATAGAATGTCTATGGAATTACTCACATCCACATTAAAACCAAATGAGGTTGCCATGATTAATGCAAATGCAATGGATGCCAAAGGCATTACTAATGATCTGCCACTTTCTCTAAGCATCCCCACTGAGCCTACAATTTCCTAAAACGCATAGGGGTCCTCATATACTGGAAGTCCATCCCTTTTGCAAGTGTGCCTTAGTTTCATTTTAACATTCTCCCTTCCCTGTGTTTGTTCAGATACATTTTTAATTTCTCCTGCAGCTGCTGAATAAGAAGCTATATCTGGTACAGCAGATTAGTTCATTCAGGCAAGCTAAGAGGAGCAAGGAAGAGGAGAAAAAAAAGTGTAACAAGAGCTTCCCCATCCCCTTTATTTTTTTAAAGCAAGACAAGAGCAAACTGACTTGAGCATCTCTCCAAGATGCTTTATAAATGCCTCAAAAACTGTAACTCTCAACTACCTCCTCCCCTTATACAGTATGTCTGTGGGAGCCAAATATGTCCCTTCAAGGCAGTTGCTTCCCTGGATGCACTTTCATGTACATTTTAACACAGTTAATGGCTATGAAGACACAGCTACTATCCAGGCTGTGCCCACCTCTGGAAGTTGGTGTGGAGGAAAGAATCTTGAATTTTAACTATAAATCTTAAATTTATCTAAAATGGAATATAACACTGTTATCCTCATCTTCAAAACTCACAGGTGGAGAGCTTTGAAAAAACATAAGCAGGCTACTTAGAGCTAAAGGTAATTTGAATACTGAGGTATGTTTGTTAGAACAGCAGCTCCTTCTCACACTAACAGTCCAGCCCAGAGCTCAAAAAAGACAACTTCTATTTTCTTTACCTATCCTGGGCACATTCTTCTCCTTTTCAGAGAGAATTTAGGAGAGAATTATTGGGCTCAGGCCCCAGTACTGACAGTAAGCAATAAATCCTTTTCAAATTAGGTAAATGGTACAGAAGTGGCAAGCAGCCACTCATAACAGCCCTTGTCTCGTCTGTACTACGCAGGCATTTGCTCAGCAGAAATCACTCAGGTCATTCTTCATATTTCATTGAACTCAAATTTCAACATTCAGACTCTGAGCAGAAATTTCTCTTTTTGTGACAGGAAAGCAAAATGTTAGGTTATATCTATAGGAGAAGCTGTAGTTCCACGTTATGATTCTTAAGGTCAATAGCTTCAAAACTTTTTAAAAAAAAAACAAAACAACACTAAGCAACAGTGACTGTAAAGTGTTAATCAGAACATTTCTCTCACATCAGATAATACCTTCTACGCTCCAAAAGACATTTTTAAATCTTTACAGGAACAAAGATTATTAATGACTTGTGCTATACAAGTGACAAATGCCACAGTTGCAAAGGCTACTTACAAATTTGAGAAGAAAGGTATTCTCTCGTAGAGCTCCAATGCATCCTGCAAATCCCAAAATGAACATAACTCCTCCTACCACCAGGAAGAGCCAAACTGGATCAAAGCCACCCAAGTCAGTGATGGAGGAGATATTGGACAGCACTCCCTAGGAAAGAAACAATGCCAAGGAATAGCAAGTATTTCAGATCTCAGTTGTATAGATGCTGCTTGCTTTTTTTTTTTTTTTAAGAGCTGGAAGACTACAGCAAATAAATGTTCTGTGGTACATCACAAAAAAACAATTATGAAAATCTTTGTATTAAAAAAAAAAGATGAAAAGGGTGATTATGTGCAATATTTCAGAATCAACATGGGGAATGAACAACAAAATGTGTTTAAGTCCCCTGTGAGAAACCCCCAGGGCACTTTTCTGCTTTGTAAATGTGTGAACTAGTCTGCCAGAAATGAGAATAGGTGTTTGAACAAAACTTAACTGCATTTTAGGCAGTGCATATATTTTGTGTAAGCAGACTGTTACACGTAATGGTAGAAAAAGCAGATAATAGCAAGAACAAAACCTTGAATTTAGAATTTATGCTCAGTATTTGCAACAATTGATGGAAATTTTAAGTGAGGCTCTCGGTTGCAACATCTTGCAGCTACAAATTTTACACCAAGTTATGACAAACTAAACACCTGGCCAATTCAACAATAGGCACCTACAGTGTCACAAACTCATGATATAAATAAATTAGTACAACAAGACTCATCAGTTAGTAAGAAAAGTCTGAAAATAATGTCAAGTTTCCAAGAAGGCCCTATGAGAGTTAAAGGACTTGTCTTGGGAGATGGTTTGGACTAACTCAGGTTAGATCTATCACAGAGTAAACCACATACATTGTGTTTTACGTGTGCCAGTCTGCACAGCCTGCTTGGAATGCCATCACCTTCTTAGAAGCAGAGCTGGGGTTGTGATGCCAGTAATCTGGACAACTATTGCATTTTTGAACACATTTTAACCAGAATTTGGCTGCTGTTGAAAACATGGGTCACACCAAGAAGCAAGTACAAAGTCTTCCCTGTTCCAGGGAGTCTGCATGGTAACAGTTGGTTTCCTAATCCCATTTGACAGCCAAATAGATGAAGTATTACTATTTCTTCATCCACCCCTCTGGTGCTGTAGGTCAACACAAAGCACACTGCTGTAGCAGAAATTTTGCCATGTGTTTCCTCAAATAAACAAAAGCTGAGTGCTTTTCCCCTGCTAACTCCTGAATGAGCAGCTGTGGCTTGCAAAGCAACAATACACACGTTTACCTCACTATACATTCTTATTGCAGAACTGAATTAGTTCTACATCCTTTTCCTGTTCATATCCCCCTGGCTTCTTCAAATAGCCCCAAAACAGAATAAATTCTGAAGGAAGTTATCATAACCTCATTTCCCAAAGTTGTTAAAAGATGATCTTCACACCTGTGGCTTTATACTTGGGATTTTATTTTTTTTTTTACATATACTGTTTGGATCACCCAGAACCTATAAATAGTCATGTAATCAGTATCTCTAATATTGATTATTAGACACATATGCTGCAACTACTTTCCCAAGCAAAACTGACACAAGAGAGTATGCAAAACTTTTTAATTTTGCACACAACAATGCACTTGATAGAACACACACATATTATTACACGTGTGCATTATCCAGTGCACACACCAAGGAGACTTCAAAAATGTCAGCATGTTAAAAGGCAAAGAAAACCTGACTATATCTCAAGCCTGAAGTACAAACAATAAACCAACAGCATTAATTACTTTCTCAAGCCAGATTCCTTTTGCTCTTGCTACAGAAGGCTACAGCCTGACAGAGAGGAATGAAGAATTCAAAATTTAAAATATGCTTTTTTAACTTTCTTCCTTTATTACATACAGCAATACTCTTACTGTCATTCATTAAAACATATATATATATATATAAAGCATGATATAACACAAGGGCCAGTATGGCATTGAAGCAGACCAGTTGGCACATCCTTGTTCCTAACTAGTACTGAGATGGTACAAGCCAGTCTGAAATAAACACTTATTTGTCTAAAGACAAATAAATCAACACTTAAATCAATTCCTGGGCTGTAGTATAGTAGGGTGAGAAATAATCACTGGAGAAAAGAGGTTGCCTTCATATTATAATTATTTTTTTAAAAAAGTAAACAAAACAATCAAAAAGGCCACAGCAGATTTATTTCTACATTTAATCAAGTCCTTTCTATATGAAGTAGTAAAATTCAAATGAAAAAAGAAATCCAAGTGCAATGTAGCTGACATTTGCAGACAGTGCTCTTGGAGAAGCTGGTCAGAATACCAAGCAGTGTTACTGAGAAGAAATATACCACTTTGCATTTGTCACACTTTCATGAAAGCTGATGGCAGAAGTTAGTTAATCAGATGTATATTGCCTTTCCTATCATGTCCTTTCCCACCTTACTTGATTTTCTAGCACTATTAAGCTCTTAGCACCCTGACATGCCACATGTCAGCCACTTGGTAAGTCACTCATCTAATAGCAGCCTCCTACAGGCTTCAAAACCTCAAGTTAGTTATGATCTACTGAAACAGAAGTAATAGAAGAAGTAAAGCAAGCTTTATCTGTCATTGTTTGCTTGGAAAGCACTTTAATGTGCACCTTTTCCTTGTCCACATGTGACAAGCATAATCCCAGGTTTGATAAACCCCCAATAATACATCCCAACAGCACAAAGCATAGACTACGTAATTCTAGTTTGTAGACTGTGTGATCTCTGGATATGAACCCCAAGTTGTCAGTATTCTGGAGAGGCATTTCACAACAGACAATCTTCAGAGAGACTCCGGAAGAAAAAAAAAACAAAAAAAAAAAAACCACCTGACAGCAGGAATGACAAACAAATAATGCTCTATAGTTCCAGTGATAGATGCATGGAGTTAGTCTCATAGAAGACTGCTGCTCACTGTTGAAATGCAATTTTCCAGCCTTATTTTTTTCCTGAAGACTTACAAATAAGCTCCCTAAAGAGCAACATTTTAACGTAAAGCTTATTTTTCTTCAGGCAGCAGGGAATATTATCTCACTTTATCCCATTAAGAAGAACTAAACATGAAATCCTATAGGCACATGCTTTTCCTACCCACTGCAAGTCTCTAGAATGCCTGCTACCAGGTCATTCAGCCTGCTGTTATGGTACTCAGCATTTTCTGTCTTTAATGGCTACTTCTGGGGAAAGTTTGACAGAGCTGTACCAACACCTGGTAGTGACCAGTTCTGTCTTCATCCCATCTTTAGCAAAAAACAGAAGGGAATACTTCCAGAGGTGCTTGAGCAGAGGATCAGGATTCCCAAAGTCTAACACTGCATCCCCCAGCAATATGTTGTGAATCCTCAGTCTGATCAGTCTCTTACAGCATATATAGTGTCTGTTTCCTGGCAGATCTCTTCCATCAAAGCATGACCCAAACAAACCACCTGTAATCTTTTAGTCATGCTTCATAGAACTGCAAACTGTTTTTCCAAGTAACACTCCTGCAGTACTCCTCTCCAACCTTTACTGTTAAATAGCTACAAGCACTACTGAAGATTCAGCATCTGAAAGGAGGAATACTTTTTTTCCTAAACCCACTGTCACATTTTGGATGTATGGTTATTTTTCTGGGTTACACACTGTCATCATTTGAAAAGGAGGAACTAAAGAAAGAGACCTTTGGGACTCTGAGAGGGATGGGATGAAAAGGGAAAGGATCTATTCCCTCCCATTTTCTGCCATACTCTATGAAAGATCAGAAAGCCAGCAGGTCCTCCCCCTCTTTTCTTCCCACTGTGAAGTGGGAATCTGGCTGTGCTGTTTGTTATCACCACATTTCCACCTGCTATCAGGTTGTGTGTTTGTGTGGGTTTGTGTTCTTTGTCACTTTACCCTTTATGTTATTACCTTTCCCTTTTATTAGTAACATCTGTATCCAATTGTTTTCAGTTTCCAACATTAGGTCTCCAGTCTTTATTCCCCTTTTATCTTCCCTTTTCTGGGGGGGGGAGGGAATAGAGAGGAATTCTGTCATGAGGTTTGTGGCCCACCCAAACTGCTAAACCATGGCACACTCATCAGTTTCTTGGTAGCTCAGGCATCTGTGCAATTTTATTTGGCAGTACACACCTTGTTTGTGCAAAGCAACATACTCTTAACCACTTCTCACAATTGCATCAATCCAGGGCTCTGCTATAGTCCCACAAGGAGAGCCAGCAGGACACGTTCCCTGGCTGATCTCCAGCTCATCTGTTTGCTCTGTTCCCCCACCCTCAATCGCCTGCTCTACATTATAGTGTCTGGGTTATTGTTTAACCTTTTAATTCACCACAAACCAAAAGGTATTTGGATCATGAAGCAAAAAAAGCATCATCCATAACTGAACTAAAATCAATAATGCTAAAGTTGCAAAAGAAGTTCCTTTATTTGGGATATGTACCTCACTTCAGTCATTAAGATACAATATAGGCATGGAACAGGAAAAACTGATCTCATATTCCTAGCCCACTCCAAATTCAGGAGACGAAGTCAAGTGAAACAGTAGGAACTGCTCTTTTCCTTAACAAAAGAACTGGGGAGATGAGGTGTTCCTCCTGCCACGTCAAGAAACATGAGACAACCCAGCCAGGTTGGCCAGAAGCTCCTGCAAAACTGCAGTGGCCTCTTAGAGGCACCTGGGCACAGGCAGAGAAACTGTTAGAGATGCCTGAATCCAGTGACAGATGCTCTGTTGTCATTCCAGGTTTTTTCCCCATGGCCAGGGCTCTCCATCCTACAAACTGGACCTCTTGCATAGCTCAAGGGAGAAAAAGGCATAAGAAAAATGCTGGTATTTAAGACAGTAACTTGATAAGGCCTCTCCTGGTTTTATAGCTGCACCATTAGTTGCCTTTATCTCATCAATAAAGAGTAAAGAAGCAACTTAGAAGTCACTTAGAAAATCAGTAAGGGTGTATCCCTCGTCCATTCTCCATCTTGTACTCTTCCAGGTCACCAGGACAATTTGAACCACTTTCCAAAGACAGATCTCTGACTCCACCTTCCACCACTGGTGCATATCTCCATGAGCATTTCAGGTCAGCTGCTGAAGTTCATTTAAAGGGGTCACACCCCAGCTACACTTCGGTTCACCCCAGGGAAGAGTCTCAAAGCACACAAACTGGATTAGTTTCAAATGAAGATGTGCCCCTGAAACATAACTCATGCTCCAGTTACTAGCAGGCATTCAGCCCACAAGTTCACACCAGGACTGGGCTGATGAAAACTCAAAGCCTTTCAAAATCTGTGCAGTAAGTGGGGTCTTCGACACCATTTCCTCTCCTATTGCTCTACACTACTTGCTCTCTGCAGATGCAGTCTTTGCATGCTGAACCCAGAAAGTTGCTTTATTTTTCCCAGAATATATGGATGCCAACACAAACATTTTGCCTGGAGAAGTGTCCCAACGTTGGCATATCCATGCAATCCAATCATTCCTGATTCCCAATGAGGTGAAATAAAAGGAAGTCACAAGTGCATTCATTAACCAGCCTGAGCTTGTGATTAGTGTAGATAATCTACAGTCACCTTCAGGCCTCAGATGTGTTTCCAGAAGTCTGCCAGACCTTTGTTTCTCTCTGCAACAGCTTATTTCACAGGCACAGTAGCACACTGCAGGGTAAGAGAGAATGGCACCAAGTGAAAGCACTCCAGGCAGTAACAATTTTGAAAAGCTGAGCCAGTGATGAAAATTCAAGGCATCTCAAGTCAGAGACAACTCAGAAGAATCATTATCCTGTGGAAAAAAGATGTGATACCCTGTGAAAGGATATGGAATTTGGCCTACAGAGTGGATGTCAAAGAACAGGACTCAACACAACAGTCCCTGTGTTAAAGAAACACCACAGAGGGCCATTAGAAAGTAAAAAGAAGAAACCAAACACCAGTAGGATGGGAGAAATCAGCTGCCTGGTTGGTTTTTTTTTTCCCCTATTTGCTCCATGACAGCAACAAAACCTTCTCTCCTGCAGAATTTCATTAGTGGAGAGACAAAAAAAAAAAGCAGATGGTCAGAAAAAGATCCAGCAATACAAGATCTTCTGAAACATTTCTTCTTTGCAAACAGGATTGATAAGCCTTTTCACAAGCTCAGCCTCAAGACTTAGACTCTCTGGCAAACAAGAACACAAGGGAGTGAAGTATTTATTTTCAGATGCATGAAAATATGCATATAAAAAAAGGTCTCTTTGTTAGTCATAAAATCTATGCAGTTTCTCCATGCTTTTCATCTGAATGAGCATGGGGAACAAAACAATAGTCATTGAGACATGCCAAATTAATTCCACTCCAGAATTCTGTTTCTGCAAGCAAGAAACTGGTGGGGGATGTTTACAAATCTTATTTCCTTGATTTTTGTTGGTTTTGCATTTCCCACAGCAGCAGAGCCTTATTTTTCAAGTGCCTAGGTGAAGAACAACTAGCTTTCTTGTCATGATGAAGCAGAGTTCACTAGGTAAATAACTAGCATGCATACATCCAAGAAACAGACTTTTACATTTTCCAGAATTAACGGTTCCTCGGTGTTGGAACACTAGTAGAATTATTTAAGAGCCTTTTTAGGTAATGCATCTTTACATAATGAAATTAAAATTTAATGCAATGGTATCATTATCCCTCTCTCTCTTCTCCATTATTGTGGAATTCACACAGACACAGGCCTAGCTTAGAAGCAAGATATATGCTTTGGGGATCCTTCAGCACAAAAGGAACCACAGGACATGCCAAGAGCTTCCTTGTTGCCAATTGGTTTTAGAAGAATTATGTGACAGACATGTATGCACAACAACTCTGGAGTGACTAATGCATCATTCCCTCTTGATGCTGCCACTCACGAGTCAGTGAAAGCAGCCAGAACTTTTTCTGGAAACACCCTTAGTTTTCATTTGGGGGCAAGAAGAGACAGACTTGGTCTGATAAACTGTGACTGTTTCTATACAGAGATTCCAGAACACCAAAGCAGGCTTAAATCACCTTACATCCACATGTGCAAGTCAAGCTTACAACTTGAGATCCAGATCTTGAGCACCTGTTGACTACATGTACTCCACTGACAGACACAGAGGTACCATACTGCTTCTCCAAACTGTGTACAACTTGACTGCTGAGCTGGAGTGTCTTCTAATTACACCAATTTAACAAGAAAAGCCTAGGAACAAAACTTAGGCTCATAAAAACCTTTTTTTTTCTTCATTTCAGTTAATCTTACACATGAACTAATTCTATGGGACAAATTTTGCAAGGATCTGCAGATTTTTTCCCCACTTCAGTATCTCTACCTTTGCTACCTCCTACTTAAAGTATACTTCAAAACCACAGTCCTACAAGGTTTTGGAAGACATAGCTGCAATTCATCACTTAGGCTCACTACTCTTCAACTGAAATCTCTCACAGGTAGAGAGACAACCAGGAGGAAGTTATTTTCCCAAGTACCTGCTGGCACCATACCATGAGGACTCCCAATGAGCCTTAAGACCATGTTATTTATTACATACAACCCAGGCAGGAAACAAGACATTTTGTACAAGTCTAGTTCATTTTTTTGAAAACATCAACAAAAGAAATTACTTCATGTGGTTAAAAGAGCCAGAGAAATACAAGCATTTTTCACAAAACCAGTGTAAGCTGATTGGGCTTAGCACAGCCTCTGTATATGTTAACAATATTCATGTCATTGTTGGGCTGGGGTGGGAGGGCAGGGGTGTAGAAATCAGCTGCAATGGATGAACTTTTCTATGGTCCAAACTCAAGTTTAGAAAGCCTGAAAACACTGGGAGATTGTGAGCCCTATAATGTGTCCATCTATAGATTGCTTTATTCATCCTCAGAGTCCACTGCCCCCACCCTGCCCCCCCAGCTCTCGTTTAGGTTCATGACTCAGAATGCTAATTGCCCAGTTTTTGTTTAGGGCTGGCTGACTGGCTGTCAAGCCAATTCTATTGCCTTTTTGACAAATGAGCTCTTTTGCCTCCCTGTAGAGCCTGTAAGGAAGGTCATGAGACTGTATAGTGTGCTGCTTTTTTTTTTTTTTTTTCCCCTCAGTTTACAACAAAGTTTAAAGGGGAGAATTCAAGCCAACTTGGCAAAAAAAATAAACTAGCCACCAAATCTAACCCAAACTGTTTTTAGCCAGCAGCAAACAACCTTTTACAGGAACTCCTGTAAAATGTGAATTATTTCTTTAAACCATCATTTTTAAGGTGGCCTGACACAATCTCTCTTTTATCTTAAAAATTTTTTGTGAAGCAGCAGCAGTGTATACAAGTTGATGGCCAGGGTTCTAATCCAACAGTGCTGAATTTAAGCCACATGATTCAAGACAGAAGTAAAGCAAAATCATCCCCACCACCAGATCAGTTTACAGCAGAGAAGTCCTTCTGAAGACCCTTTCCCATATAGAAAATATGTAAAACTTAAACCATAACATTCTCAAGCTGTAGAACTGGCATATTTTAGAGGAATCATTTATGTTACCTTCTGAAATGTTACCTACTTTCTTCTAGAAAGCCACTCTAAACAAAGTTCATCTCTAGGGCTACAGATAAATATAAGCTCTGTAGTATTCTCATTAAATGAAACATGTTTTCACATCTTTGCTGAATGAAATAAAATCACAGCACCTTTCTCCAAGACTACTCAGGCCATTCAACATGAGTGTCATATGTAAATAAACACATGGGTGTACACAGTGGGAGTTTAATACTACCCATTACCATTTGTATTTATCTACATGCAAGGCACATGCACAGAGAAACCAGAATCCAAGTTAACAACTCACTTCTGAACCAGCAACATTTGTCCTGAATTTTTTAGTGGTAAAGCTCCAGTGCTTCCAATGTGTTATTTGTTCTGCTGCAAGTGCCAGTAATTACACCTTAAGTGAACATCAATTCCTAACTTACTTAATGTTTTCCATTAAAAGAAGAAAAAAAAAAACATGTAACAGTATCATAGCACCATTGTTATCAGCCAAGTTTTCTTATTTTCAATCTTCTGAACAAAGAAGAAAAGGAAACAGGTTTTAATTGGAGCTTGTTTTGTATATTATGTCTCTATATTTCATCTTCCCAACTTCTGCAGCAAACTAAAAATTAGACTCTGGCTCACAAATGTTTTTTGTTTCCCCACCCCCCTTTCTTCCCATTGCCAAGCTGATTTAACAGCCTTGCAACAGATCCTGTTCCAGTGGACAGGTTTATTTGCACAAGAGAAAACAACAGTTATTCTGTCTCAGGTTTGGATTGAGTTTTGGAGTTCATCTTGGTTTTGTTTGGCCTTTTTGTTCATTTTCATCACTGGCTGCTTGTTTTTTTGTGTAAGAGGAACAACAATTAGTGTGCTGTGTTACTGCAAACCTGAAGAAGCTTATTGTCAGGAAGCTGCCCTGTGAAACATGTACTCTCCCTCTCTATTCTTGGGCAGAGAGAGACTGCCAATACTGCCTTCTGTAGAGTATGCCAGTATCTCAGCTCCAGTTGGAGTGTGCATGGATTAAAATGGTTATTTCATGTTCAAGCGTGAGATGAGCCAAGGTTTTATTTGACAAGAGAAGCTCCATTTTTTTCAGTAGAAACTTTGTGTGGATACATAAAATGTGTAGCATATTACTGCTCCAATATTTCATCAGAAAAAGAGAGAAAATATGGAGTTTGGTGCTATAGTCAACTTACCTTTTCATTCCACGCCCACAGTCCAATCCCAAGAAATGCTATGCCAAGGAACTAAAGGAAAAAGAAAAATATATCAGAGCAGGAACTCTAAATGTATGGATTTTTTTTCTTTTTTAAACACAGATATTGACACATCCTTCTGTTGGATAATAAATTTTATCAGGACTGCAGGGGCTTACTGAGAATTTTAAAATATGTTTGTAATTGTTTCCTACTCAACCACTGTAACTGGAAGAATTTCAAGCTTGCACAGCTAATTCAGAGATGGCCAGATGAAGACTGTACATATGATTAGTACAAATGCATTTTCTGAGCATCAAAGCAAGCAGGGTTCTTTTGGTGTTTATCAGACTCAAAGCAAACTCCCCAGTTGAGCAACATATTATTTTACTGTTTTATTACCACCACCTGGCACAAAACACCTGTCCTCACATCTCTTTCCCAGTGAAGGTTATTACAACCAATTCCTAAATACACATGTGTTACCAGTTTTAGCAGTGGTGTTCAGAGTTATAGAAAGCTGCTTAAAAGTAATATAAACCATGACCTCTTGAAGAAAAAAATAACAATCATCTAAGAGTAAGAATTTTTACACTCTCTGAAACCAACATTTTATAACCTATTACTGAGTAGTGCTTCTGTATTTCACAAAGTCACAGTCTCTTTCTCCTCCAAGAGACTTAAATGCACTGAGCTCAAAAGACAGTGTCTTTCCCCCAGGATGCAAAAAGGACAAGCACCTGGGATTGTTCTACCCCTGTATTCTCCATCCCATTGAATAATTTAGAGTGCATCATCCTCCCTCCAAATACTACAGGTTTTCCAGGCAAAACCCACATCAAGTAGCAGTGACATGAACAGAACAGGCAGAATAAGCACTCTGTCTCCCAAAATCACCACTCTCTATGTGGTAAGATACAGAACCAATCATGCAAAATATTTGAAAACACATAGCAGTTGTCTAAGCACATCTCTAAATATTCAGCTGTCCAACTTCCATTGTTTTTTAAAATGGAAGTGCTGGCTAAAAAGGGAACTATATTCACTCTAGTTTCAGGGCATGTAATGGTATGTTGCTCAAACTTTCAACTCTGATTTTCTTTGTGTTTTCTTCATGCTGCAGTGTACAGATTTATTTTGGCACACAATATGCTTTCTATTGTGATTTGTGAAAACAGCTATCCTAATGATTTTTCTTTTGCAAAACAGAAGTGGTTTCCTGTTTCGAAGTGGGAAGAGGCAGGAATAACAGCTTAATCTTTCCCAGAAGATACTTGGAGAGCTTCAAAACCAAGATTCATTCTTCTTTATATTCATTTATTTTCTAAAGTGGCAATTTTCAATTTATACTACAAGGATATCTGTAGAGCATAACTCACTATCAAGTGGAATATGCCCACCACAATACCCTGAAATTCCTTAACACTCACTGCATCTCTGACTTTCTCCTCAAAGTGTGCTTTGCCAGCTGACCAAAGGCCCATGCATACTACACCCAGCCAGCTCTCACCCAGAAGCCCATTTATACCAACAAGAAATGAGATGCTCCTTTTGACTTGAAGAATCATGACTGTAAATTTAAACACCACCACACTACAATATTCTTCAAAGGGAACTGTCATAAGTTTGGTTAGTATGTTAGTACAAGAAAAATGCAAATTCTTCCTAGCTGGAAAAATAAAAGTTCTGATCAAGAAAGTCTTATTTCAGCAGTCTTCACTGTCTATGAAGAACAAGAGATGGATTTGAGAATGTCAGCACCCCCTCCTGTGACACACCACATGTCAAAAAGGTTTATCTGACTGGTATTGAGACTGCTTTTTTTCTATGGTTATAAAACTTCCCAGAAGAGTGAGCGTAACCCTCCTGACTGCACTGATCACTTGAAACTTGAGATAAAGCTGTACAAGTTTCCAAATGACTTTTAGACAAATACAGTTAAGGTGGATATTGCAGCAGCAGGCTCCTTTCTTATACAGCCAAATGCACTAAGACCAAAGGAAGAGGAGTGAGAAATAAAAAGCCATGTTATTAAAATCCATCAGCTGCATTTGGAAGCAGCAAATTATTATTTATTGAGAGGTACAATACATCATTTGTTGCTAATAACTTAATATTATCTTGAACAGAATAAGCATTAAAGCTAGACTCAAAGAATTTGATCAGTGCTTACAAATGCATCTTAACAGCCATAGAAATCAGCTCCAAGTCTGGCTCAGATCCACTAGCTTTATCAAATTTAATCCAGTCAAGTGTCCTGGTTCTTCACCAGAACTTGGGATTTATGGATAACGTTACCTCATGGGTTCCAAAAGACTTACAGAAGACTACACAGGTCCCAAGTCAGACTGAGCTTATCTCATTGTACATATTGGGTAATGAGCCTGTACTATGCTAAGCTGAAACACCTAAAAAACTGAGATTGTCAAACTGAAAAGAATGAAGAAAAAAACCTAAAAAAATTGTTTGCTCATTGGGAGGTTTTAATTAGGAAAAGATCACTGTATGCTTAAACATCTCTTTCCTCAGCCAAACTCTACGTGCACTAGTTGAAACAGAATACTGAACTAGGCAGACCACCAACCTAACCTCCTATAACCATGCCCTAGAAATGCCCACCCTGGCACAAACACAGCCTAAGGGGATGAGGCAATACAGAAATGCCCCCAGGAATCTCCAGCGGCAGAAGACAGATGTTTGTGAGGAGCCTTTTAGACCTCTCACCAGGATTAACCTTGGATTTTCTTGGATATTACGAAAGAAACTCCTGCAAAGCCTAAAGATAAAGTTGGAAGTGCTTAGCAAAAATCCCTCTATATTTCTGCTGTTAGAACCAGAAGTAAGACAGGACACATCCTCTTTATTTTGCAGACTACTGATGACTCCAAGACCGTCATTCCACCTGCTTGAAACCAGAAAAAAATCTTTTCACATCAGCAATATGTGGGGAGAGGGCAAAATGGCAAACATGATTAAGTCTGGAAAATTGCATTTATATCCATTAAATTATTCCAATGAGTAATAAAGGGTTGAAGTTTGCCTCATTATCTACAAAACACTGTACAGAGAAAAACAGCCTCAATTCTCCACAGACATCTAGTAAGAGCAGTCAGCCTAACTATAAAATGGATCAGGACTGATCAGAACTGGATCAGAAGCATCTGACACCTGTAGGCCAGGCAGGACAAAGCTGGTTCATGTGCCACATGCATAAACCAGTGTGTGCTCACGTGTGGACACATGAAAGGCTTGTGTGAGAAGCAAATATCCAGAGCACCCATCTAACCTCAACTTCACTGCAACAAAAGGAAGAGAGTAGCAAAAAGCAGCATGTCAGAATTGCCCAAGTTCAGAACCATTTGGGTTTTTTTACAAACCTTGTATTTAGGCAGTGTGAAAACCTCTCACCTGCCCTGGCTTGGAACTGCCACACTAACCCTGCACATGGTGTTAGCAAAGAGAATATGAGCACAGCTTGGGAATGCAAGAGAGTGTTTCAGTGACAAGCACAGCAGTGATGGGGACAACATGAAGTGTAACATTTCACATCCTGAAAACCAATCAAGAAAACACAGGACCCCTGAGCTTTCTATATAAATAGAAAGCAGCACTTAAAAGTTTCTACTCTCAGTCCCAGGGAATAAATTTTCCTGAAGCCACTTCCTCTGCAGCACTCTGTGCTCAGACTCACTCCAGAGATATTTCAAAGTCAGAATACTCCTTTCTCGAAAGTATTTTTATGCCAAATCAGCCTTTTTGCTTTTTAAGCCAGGGCAAAAAGGAACTGAAGTGTCTGCCTCAGAGCACAAAGGATTTGGGGTTTGGTTTTATTGTTGAAGTAGCCCTTAAAAAGAAAGGGCACCAAAACAGAAATTGCAAGTTTCACTGTTTTTTTCTTCCCTTTATGCCACTGATGAGTACTCTGCTTAAATATGTCAGTTTGCATTCTTTCAAACAAAACAACCAGGACACCCTCTCAATTCTCCATTTTTCACCTGGACAGGTATCACAGAAAAGGATGGTATCTCAAGTTTGCCCTGCTCCTTCTTTCAGTCACCCCAGGTCCAATAATTTTTCCATTCTAAACACCAAAGGCTGCAGCATTTCATTTTCATGTGGCTAAATTTACGTAGCAACCATGGGAAAGGAAAACTGCTCCAAGCATACATGCACATTTACATATTTATGCCAATATTTCAAGAATGCACTCTCCTAAAGCTCATTTCTTGTTTGCCTTGAGACATCACCAACAGGAAAACACAATGTACTACAGTCAGAGAGTGGAGATGCACTCCTTAACACCAACAGTCAGATATAGACTGCATACAGACTAAAAGACATTGAATCTATTTCCATCTTCTGTGCAGCTTTTAAAAAAAATTAAAATTATTTCCCAGATAACTCTCTCAGAAATACCTTTCCCTACCAATATAAAATGCACACACATGGAAGAAATAAGATACTGGTTCCCACACATTTTGCTCAGCTGAATGAGAGACACAAGCAATTTTATACCATCATCCCAAGGAGAAAAGCAGACATGAGAACACAATGAGAAAAGCTGTCAGCTCTACCTTGCAGGACTCTTAGCATGATGCTTTCTAGTGAAAAATCAATCAAGTATGACCCTAATTTTCAAAGCAAGGTACTATGGTTGCTAATGTATCTTTCATTTTCACCAGTATGGAGTTTTCCCTTTTGTCTGACAAGTAAACAATAGAATCTATATACCCTCCCCCCTCAAATGCACAGTCAGTTGCCAGTATTTTCTTATTGCCTTCTCCAGTTCTTTAATTACAAAAGCAAGACATCTGCTTTCTGTTACTGTTGCTCTATGTATTTATTTTATTGCTTTCTGGTGGTGCAATTGTAAGCACTGCCAATCAGCTTGGAGCAAGAGTCCCTAAAGTCTCTCTCCTCTTGTCCACAGAAACTGATATACTGGAAAACAGAAAAAGGAAGATGAATTAGAACCTATTTCCCCTGTTCCAACTTTTGAACAATTACTCCCCTCAAGCCTAGATAAAATAAATTTAACTCTTTCCAAGTTCACAATGAGGCTCTCTAAACTCAGGTCCTGCTGTCTAAAGAAAGTATTTGCAGCAAGTTTTTCCTAAAAGCACAAAACTTAAACATAGCAGTCACTTTGTAAAATTCTTCAATAAAAGCTTTTGAAAGCTTAAAGGTTTTGTTTCTGTGACATCTAACTAATTTCCTAAAACCAGTACTTTTTCCTCATACAACAACAACAACAACAAAATTATCAAAGAGCTTGAAGGGTATATGCCCCACAGAAATATTTTAAAAGCCTACAGAGTTGAAGTAACATCACCATTCACTGTCACTTTGGAACATTCACCTTGCACAGATCCTATCCCTTCTCTTCCACTCTTCCTTACAATCCCCATTGCTGTTTCACTATCTGCTCTTTCATGGCTCTCCCGGAGCTCAAAAGACTATGCAGGAAGTCTCAGAAATTCTGCTGCACACACCTCTCCATGGGTTTTTCCCTGCCTTCACTTCTGAACTGCATTAAGTGGTCCATGTCCCTCTACTTTTCCTATCCAGCCCTGCTTTCCTCATCCATACCATTTCATCTCTACCTCTCTCCTCTCCACTGCAGCTCCTCTGCCTGAAGTCAGTTTCTATTTTTAAAACCATCCAAAAATTATGTAAGTGGTGCTGTAGCACTGTCTGAAAAGTGTGGGCTTAACACACAACCATAAGCAGCACCAAACTGCAAAGTGAAAATAAGAACTGGAAAAAAAAAAAAAAAAAAAAAAGCCAAACTAAATCTGAATTCCATGTCCTGTACCAGTACCCTAGCCATTTCCCTTAGCCAATTTGACAATGCAAAGACTTAACACTTCTTATTCTGGTCTGTAAGTAAGAAAAAGAATGAAGGCAAAGAAAGCATGTTCTGCTTCAAGCTGGGGTGAAACCAAGTGTCTGGAAGCAGTATTGCAAATGAGTCCTTTTCCAGGTTTTTGCAGCCTTGCTGCACAGTGCTAGCAGTTTCTTACCCCAGAGAGCAGCAAGACCTCCTTTGGCTCTCCTCTTCCCACTGCTGTATATCTCATTTGTCCCAAATCACCCTACCTCAGCTTCAGGCTATTTAGGTGCAGCCCCAGCATGACTCTTCTTTATGTTCTTTTTCTGAAGGTACTGTTTCATTAAAAGCAGGAAAAAAAAAAAAAAAAAAAAAAAAAAAAAGCAAGCACAGACAGGAAACCACAAAACAGCATACGTGAAATTCTCATCACGAAGCTGTTACAGAAATGCTCACTTATTTCAGCTACTACAAGTTGTAACATCTAAATCAGGCACTTGATAGGACCTGAGCTCTTCTTTTTCCTCAGTAACAAATGGGCAGTTACATTGCCTACACTATTGATTTGATTAGCTGAGAACATAAAGAGTGCAGAGCCAGGAAACACCAACAGGTGAGATGTCAACACAGCATGAGACTCTGAATGCTCAGAATTTCCTTCTTGGAAAGCAGTCTCAGATCCTAACTGTGCTCAGAGCATACAGACAGGGAGTCCCAAAATCTTTTATCTCAGCTACACAAGCTGCCACATCTCAGGCCCTTTCAGTGAACCCTACTCTGAGATCAACTCTCTTCACTTTGAAGAGAAGCAAATGCATGAAGAAGCCTGAAACAACTGAACCAGTCTGCAGAGAGAGGCATATTATGTGAAGACCACCAGCTTTACAAACTCCAGCTTCATCCAGCTCTCCTACTTAAAAATAAAAAAAATAAAATAAAAATAAAAAATCAAACCAAAACAACACACACAGAAAAAGGTGTGAATAGAGAGCAAGCAGTCAACACGTCCCCAGCCTGCAGGTGAACACAGAACTTTTCCCAACAAATTCTACAACAGCTTTATTGGCTCTTACCTTCACTAAATGTTCATTCCTGTTTCTTTTTTAGGCATTCCCCACAGTAAGATGTCAAAAGCCTTTTGCAAAGAAATTAGTTACACGTATGTAGAAATCAGAGCTTGAAATATCACAATGTCAGATTAGAAGGGACCACAAGGATCACCTGGTCCAACCCTTCTAATATTATTATTTATATCTGTCCCATCATCCCATCGAGCTGAGACTTAAAGCTTTCCAAAATGGGGGAATCCACCACTTCCCCTGGGAGACCAAGCCAATGTCTGACTGTCCTCAGAGTGAAAACTTTTCCTCTTGTATTCAAATGGAACCTCTCCAGGAGCAACTTGTGCCCATTGCCCCTCACCTTGTCCATGTGACTCCTTGTAAGTAAGGATTGTCTCCATCTTCTATGTATCTGTCCTCTAAGTACTGGAACATTGCAATAAGGTCTCCCCTAAGCTTCCTCTTCTCAAGGATGAAAAAACCTCAGTCTTCTCAGCCTCTCCTCATATGGCAAAAGGTAGGAAAGATGCTAGAAGCCAGGATAATAACCTCAAAATAGTAACCTCAAAATTGATAGCAGCCATGCACACACCTTGTTTTTTTTCAGAGGGATGTAAGGAAGAAAGCCAAAACCCTAATTAGACAAGCATCAAAATTATTTTCCACTATCCACACAGAACTATAAGCAGTCCAGATGCACAAAGCCAAATGACAAAACACACGTTCTGTAAATGCTGAACAAAGTTGTTTGGCATTCTGTTGCAAGAACTCCAAGGTGCAGAGGCAGTATCTGCAAACACAGCAGTGTTTTTAGCCAGTCAACCCTCACCATCTCCTCTGTATTATTACACTGACACTGTAACTGCCTCGAAGTAAATAATTCAGATTATATAGTAAATACAGTTTTGTGGACATCTTAATGCAGCTTCCAGAAGCACCAAAACGTCTCTGGATGACAGATTTGAAAAATTCCATTCCAGACAAAAAGGTCATTCAGCCCAAATTTTTGTCTTGCAGTGCATTGCTTCTTACTCTAGAACCTACTGTATATGCCCCCATTATAGGCTATGCAAGGTTATTCATAAAATTAAGCCAAATCTTATGTCAAAATTAACCATTGCTTTATTAGCTATTTTTTACTACAAGATATATTTAATTTCCAATAAAAGTAAAACTTGCAAGAGCTGATCTCAATTTGTCATTTCTGAAATCATGCTGCTTGCTTTGCCTCCTGCCAAGTATAACCCTGATTTCAATTCCTTTTCACACAGAAGTGATATGGAACAAACCAGAGGCAACAAATAGTTGCAATGCTGTTCACCTGAAGGCTCTATCCCTAGGCAAAAGTTCCACAGTTTGGCAGAGGGGAAAAAAAAAAAAAAAAAAAAAAAAGCAGCTATAAAACAGATGAGTTTAAGAATCAGGTGCTTCACTAAACATGTGGGCAATATGGTCTTCACTTCTGTACAGGTGTCCCTTCAGATCCCAGTTGCTTAATGCAACATGGCAGTCAGAGGAGGTTTTGCTGCTAACCCCTTTGATGGACTTGTGCTGGAGAGATTAGACACAATGCTACAGCTGCAATATAATTTGAGGGTGTTAAACTTATTTTAATCAATGCATGAAAGAAACAGAAGTATATTGGAGATTTCCAGTTCACTACAACAGAGCCTGATCTCCTCATAAAATTTCAGTTTGACCAACAGTGAGCAATACCACCCAGATCACATAAAATGTTCACGTGCTAAGTGCAAGCTCATTCCTGATTTTATTGCCACTTCTAAGCAGTTCTAGGGTGTGGAAATGGTAGTTATAGCACAGACAGATGGCTCCCAAATTGAAAAGCTATAAAAAGCAAGTGACTCTGCCTCACTAAGATCCTTCTGCTGCATCTGTGCTCTCGCAGTTACAGATTACCAAGAGGATGAAGGGGGGATTCTGGTCCTGTGAAGATGACTTGCAAGAAAGACCATGAGCCAACCAGATAATCACATTTTCTCCCTTATCTGTAAAAGCAGAGCAGCTGCTTTTCAAGTTCCACCTTATTTACTTGTAGATAGTAATTACCAAGGAGGACAGTACCTCATTTTTAAGAAAGTCTTGAACACACAAGGATGACCTTACAAATAAAGCCTTCATGTCACATCTCGGTTTCTAAACAGGACCCCACATTAAAAAAAAGGTAAATATATGTACAGAGAGCTGGATTTGGCTTACCTTCCTGCATTCACCCATCATTTTACCTTAGTCCCCCAACTGCAACTCCTCCTTGTACTGAAGTATTTTCTTCCTTTCTGCTTAGCCCCAGAAGGGTTTCAAGGCAAAAGGTATACGAGCATTACAAAGCAGCCTTTTAATCATCTAACCATGAATACGGGGTAAGTTTTCATGCCCAGAGTTGAACATTGTTATAAAAGAGAAAAGAAAGCACTTAGTATTTGAGTGCCAGCAGTAAAATAGAAGGGAGACGATTCTGAAATTTGTAACTGTGGGATTTAACACCGTGGTGTGATGGACCTGCACTGATGGGACCTTTCTGAAGCATTAAAAAGTTTTCTGAAGCATTAAAAAGTTTTCTGAAGCATTAAAAAGACATGGGGTCTAGGCCTTCTCACAGTGGCTGCTCCGTGGTAACTGAGGCAGTCGGCCTCCTGAAGGCCAACGGGACCGCCGAGCTGAGGTGTGACACTGCCACACGTCCCTGACACCATCACGGGGGCTTCAGCTCCACTGGAAATAGCCCTGGAGCTTTTTGCTCCAGGAGGGAGAGATCCGGAGCTGGATCCCAGTCTTTTTTCTTGCCTTGCCAGAGGCTGACAAGGCACCGGGCGGAGAGGCGGGAACGTGTCCGGAAGAGGAGCCTGGGACGGAACGCAAAATGGCGGCACTCCTGGAGCTGCCAGCACTGAGCCTGGGGCTGCTTGGGAGCTCTGAGGTGAATATAAAGTTAAAAGGTATGAGGGCAATCCAAAGCAGCCTTTAACCATAAATAAAAGTTAGGGGGAAAAAAAAATTGAAAAACAAATATAAATATAAAATATTACACAAACGTAACACAAACGTAACACAAACGTAACACAAACGTAACACAAACGTAACATTAATAGTTAAACGTAAATATAAGATTAACTATTAATATTAAATAAACATTTAAAATATTGAAATATTTGGTTTTGTATTTTAATATTTTTAATACTTTTAAATATAAAAACTGGTATTAAAATCGGTATTAAAATAATTAAAATAGATATTAAAATAATTAGAATAAATATAAATATTAAAATAAAAATATAAATATAAATGTAATAATAAAAATAATATAAAATTAATATAAAATTGATATAAAATTGATATAAAATTGATATAAAATTAATTTAAAATTAATTTAAAAGTTAAAATTAATTTTAAAATTAATTTAAAAATTCAAAATNAAATTTAATTTAAAAATTAATTTTTAAATTTAATTTAAAAATTAATTTAAAAATTAATTTAAAAATTAATTTAAAAATTAATTTAAAAATTAATTTAAAAATTAATTTAAAAATTGAAAATATTTATAAATATATGTAAAAATAAGAAAAATATTTTAAAATAAGTATAAAAATAAGAAAAATATTTTAAAATAAATATAAATATTATAAATACTGGGCAAGTTTCCATGCCCAGAGTTGAAGGTTTCCGGGGATGGGGACTCTACCACCTCTTGGGACAACCTGTTCCAGTGTCTCAATCATAAATTTTTCCCTACTACCTCCTCTAAATCTGCCCTCTATCCCTTTACAGCCATTACCCCTTTCCCTGTTACTCCAGGCCCAGCTGTTTATCCCCATCTCCCCTGCAGACAGGCTGCAATGAGATCTCCCAGAGCCCTTCTCCTCATTCTCCAAGCTGAACAGCCCCAGCTCTCTCAGCTCCAGCACTGATCCTCCTCGGGGCCTCATTTTGTGCCTTTTTTGTGCACCCCAGAGGTGGACACAGGACCCTGGGTGGTGTCACGCCAGGGTGGAGGAAGAGAGAATCCCCTCCCTTGACTGCTGACCATGCAGTTGGATATGATCCAACTAATTCCTTATCAAATCCGTATTTATCCAATTCAGAACGAAGGATGTTGTGTGGGACTGGGTCAAAAGCCTTGCAGAAGGCCAGACAGATGACATCCATAGCTATTCCCTTATCTACTGATGCAGTCACTCCATCAGTTCTCTGACATTTAAAAACAAATCAGCTTTCCCCACCCCCCTGTGCTGTAGCTCATCTACTACAAGGATGCAAGGAACGTTTTAGAGCATGAATTATTTTCCTTTAATTGTACATGCATATTTTTAGATATTTCTTCATTTGAGCTGAAGCTTCAGGAAAAATGATGAGACCTTTAAATTTGGTCCTCCCCTGATGCACAAACACTGCAAATAATCCTGCACTGGGCTGTTTAGTAAAAGAGTGAGAGAAAAGGTCTTCAGCAATGCACACCCATACAAAGTGTGTCCCCACAACTGTGGGGCTATCAGCAAGAACCCTGCATTAGTCCTTCATGTCCTTTCCTTCATGTGACGAAGAAAGGTGATCACAAACAAACTGAACAGTAGGCTTGCTGAACATATGGGACATACAGATGGAATGGAACTGAACAATCTAAACACATATACTTAAAGACTAAGGAAATACCAGCTATAAGCTGGATAAATTTATTCACTGGAAACTCAACAGCCTTAGAATTGCATGGATCAGGCAGCAAGTTGATGGAATATACAGAAAGGAAAAATTTGATTTTCTGGCACTTAATAAAATATTCTCAGAAAGAATATAATTTCTGTATGTTTCTATGTGCTTTCTATAGGTCTCTCTCAATTCCATATCTCTACAAAGGTCTAAAATAGTCAGCACTAGTATGGTTGTAGGCTCTTATTGCAAATGTTGTATCAACACTGACAGTGTCCAACTCCATGAGTTACAGCGTGCATTACAACTCCTGTAGAGGCCCCATCAATACTCAGGAATAAAAATGAGTTTTCACCAATTTTTTCACATGAAGCCATAACACTTACTATATAGCTGGGCCTGTTAGCATAAAATCAGAGAATCATAGAATTTTCGGGGTTGGGAGGGACCTCCCAGTGAGTATGCATTTAAATGCAGCCACACAAACAGAAGCATACAAGATCACAACACTAAGTTTTTAGGGTGTCAGGTTTTTTTCACTAGGGTAACCATGTCTTCATGAGCTTCTTGTGTGTTAAACTTAGGTCTCCCTAGCTTGTGTCACACGCACAACAATTATATTCTACAGCAGTCACCCTCAGGGCATTGAAAAGTTAAAGAGGAAGAATATGGATGAAGACTGAGAGATATCTCCAACACCTTTTCTTGTCTCCTTCAGTTAATTCAGTAATTGGCACTACCAGTTCTTGCCTCTGGTGGAAAAAAAGAAAAACCATGCACACGTTGAAGTGATGTGCCCTGAATTAAAGACAGAGGTTGCTTTCCTGTCTTGCCATTGTAGTAAATACATATAATGTTTATATAACAATGCAGGACACTAAATCTATCCCGTAGGTTTTTTTACGTTGTCAGTGTAGTCTATCACCAACTCCTTTGGTGCTCCTACTCTTGCCTCTCCTACACAGCTCCTGGCAAGATGCAGATCTCTGAGGATGTGCTGCAGAAACTGATAAGCCCCATTTTTTAAAATGAGCCCCTGCATTCCCAACCAACATCATCATAGACATACACAAAGAAAGAGCTTCTGCTGAGCCATGAGGAGGCTGAAGCTGTGAAAGCAGCAGCACAAGGAGTAAGCCCACACTCCACAAGGTTTCCAGTGACTAAGAGAGATTGGGTTTGGCTGGTGGATTAGCTGTCTGTCCCCATAAAACACTGCATTTGATTTCTGTAATTTTTAGTGTTGAAAAAATGAGGAAAAAAAAATAGCAATCACTAGTCCTTCTGGCAGAGGATGCACAACAATCAGGATATACAAACATACTGAACTGTGGAAAAGCTGTTTCTGATTAGAAACTCTTTATTCATTATTAAAAGGAAAAAATTCCAGTACCATTATCAAACCTGATACAATTTAACCAATAGTCCCTCACCTATCCCTTCCATGCCCTTAAGAAAGGGCACTGGGGGACACCTTAAACAAAACTACAGAAATTTTTACCATTCAGATTGTAGAGAGACAGCTATTTTTAATGATGTGGAATAAGGCTACTGGTATTCATTTTGCATAGGAAAAAAAATACCTTATGGAAATAAAAATGTTTCACCTCAAGAGCCAATATCAATTAGGCTATTCTCCTGAAAAAGAAGTGTCAAGAAAATGTTTATACAGAAGCAGCCTCACACCTTCACCGACCTCTCTGTTTACACAAGAGCATGAGTTTTGCCAGAAGCACTTGTACGAAATCAAAGTCACCCACATTTTCACACAAGCCACATTGTCCCTAATCTACTTTTCAGTGACCACTCCTAGAACAAGCTGTGTGTCACACAGCACTGATAAACCCATTTCCTAGCAATTGCTCAACTCCATTCCACAGAAGAGAGGCTGCAAGTTGGACTGTAAGTGCAGAAGTTAATCACAGAATTGTCATGGTTGGAAAAGACCTCTAAGATGACTGTGTCCAACTGTCACATATCCCACCCACCCCTAAAATAAAAATAAGTGTGTATTTATATATCTATAAATATATATATATAGCAAAGGTTTCATTTTAGCACTACTGCTAACATTCATTTGGTTTTAGCCATCTGCTATTAAAACAGGTTACAAAATTCAGCATTCAATAGATTTTAAGTCCAAAAAGACAATACTGAAGGAGGGAAAAGGGAGATAAATGCACCTCTAGTGGAGTGGCACTGTCGTCATGTGATAAGATTTAGGAAAACTCCAGAGGAGAAGCAAGAAAAATGCAGAGACTCATCATTTCTAGTCAGCTGTCTTAAATGCCACAAGAAAATAAGAGAGCAGCTTATCAAGCACTCACACCTGACAAATTTTCATCAGTATCATGATATTAAAGGTTGTTTTGAAACCTCCCAGTCACAGCAGACAGCTGTACTTTAAGAGATGCAATTACCTTGTCTGACAAAGCCAGGCATGGGGTTTTTTTTTTTCCTTAATAAAGCCTAAGAATCAAAAGGACAGAAAAGCAAAAGATAAACCAAAAAGAAAAAAACAGGACAGAGGGGATTTGGGTGCCTCACACTCTTTAGTCCTTTCTCCTTGCCCACCCTATTTAAAGTGCATTTGGAATAACCACACTTAGGTCTCATAATGCCACAGAGGACCCTAAGAGAGCAAAGGCATTCAGCTTCTTTGCTACAAGCTGCATGTCCCTGCCCAGGCCCGAGTAAACTGAAGTGCTGACCAGACTAAGAAATTCCCCTTGTGGTATTTTTGCCACCCTCAGACCCAAGAAAATCACAGAACAAGCTGGTAGCTGTTGAGATCCCATATGGAACCCACACAAGTCAATGAAAATGTACTAGCAATGAAAATATTTTTGTTTGTGAGAGAAAAAAGAAAAACAGAAATATTATGCAGAAGGTCCTGCTAACATTTCTCTCTGTGGAAGCACTAATTGTTATCTTAACCGTTTCACATTTCCTCATCTGTTTTGCATGTCCACCCATTTCTCAGAAGAGGAGAAATTCCATTATGAAATGAGGCTTGGAGCAAAATCCCTGTCCTGGGACAGTTGTTTTCTTCCACTTCACTCCAAATGCAGATTCCATTCACTGCATGAGAGTGTTTTAAAAACAAATAAAAAAAACCCCAAACAAACCAGAACAGAAACTTGTTCCAATGTGCCTTTAGGCAGTAACTTTAAGCAGCTCTTCTAGAGAAACAAACAAACAAAACCCCCCAAAAAAGAAACAAAGTCAAAAAAATACAAACAAACAAATCACCAGCAACATTTTATCACCATCCCATCCTTCCTGCAATGTGACATCCTATGAATTTCCTACCCAGTGACAAAATGTTCATTCTTTAATCTTCTCAGACACTGTTATTAGCAAGGAAGCCTGCAAAACCTGGAGTTTTCTATACAAATTATCCACTTTAAGCAGCCAATATTTAATTTCATATCATTTTAACTATTTGCTGTGTAACTACGTTTAAACAAGAACTTCAAATTAGAGTGTTCTTTGCCTCTTTATGTTGAGGGCTGGGGTTTTTCTTGTGTAGATAATTTTTTTTATTAATATATAAGCAAACTCAGTCTTACAAATAGAAGGATTTTTATATGTTTCACTTTCCCTTCCAAAACATTGACTCTGCTCATTCTAACATTTTTATTGCTTCCCAAAGATTGTCAGTAATCACAAGACAAACTAAATTTTACACCAAAATCAGAAGGGAAGTTAAAAGAATATCAGATACGTGAAATACTCAATTTTGCAAAACTTGAAAGCTTCAGAAGGTAGTGTCTCCTTAAATATTCTTCCATTTTTTCTTCTTTACAGTCCTCTAAAGCATTTTTGGGAATCAGTAGGAAAAGAAATAGAGCAAGATGGATTTTAAGCTGCTGCTGGTTTTCAGCTTACAGAGTATACCAGAATCATACCACAGAATAAAATGCTACTGCAAGAAAAGCACAAGCTTCATACAGGAGCTTAAAAATTAAGCAGTGTAGCCTGCAAATCACAGAGAGTAATCCTTATGCTATATTTAGTCCCCCTGAGGCTTAGCTGGATGTTACATCTAGTTTTAGACACAACTTCTACACAGGTCTTGATCATTTATGGAATCTTAGACAGCAAAGAACCAATTACTGGCCTAAAAAGAATGAACATGCCTCAGATCTTTATTTACAAACACAAAAGACAGCAAACTAGTAATAGCCTTGAACTGTTGCATAAAGAAAAAGGAACATCCTGTAGGCTGTGTTCACAACCCAAACTGACAGGCTGATATTTAATCAAGGAGAAGTCAGATGAGATATGAAGTTTTCTAATAGGAGAGCAGTAAAACACTTCAGCTTCTCTGAGCAGTCCCTGTCCCTGCTTTCCTGAGGCCAAACACAAAGTATTTCAGTCTCCCCTGTATGACCCATTACTAAGTTGCCTCTCTGTTCAGCAACAGACCCATGATTTCACTGAAATATATATGGTATACTTGGCAAAAGCCCTTCTTGTTAACCTTTGTGTCCTGAGCTTGCACTGCAGCAAGGCTTTGGCCTTCCTGAAAGCATCCCTACTGCCCAAAGTAGGTTTTATGCACCTTCTGCCTTGTCTGTCATTACTTCTGTTACTTCTATGCTCTCTTTTTACATTTGAGCTCATTACAACTCCTTGCTCAGCCAAACAGCTTCCCCTGAAATTCTTCCTGCACAGTGGGATGATTCGTTCACGACCTCTCAATAAGTTTTCTGTAAAGAAATCAAGCAAGTCAAACTATTAGCAGTTTTATCAACCAGCAGCAAAATAAAAAAACTTGGCTTCAAATCCTTTTTTGCATCTTTCTGAGATTCAAGTGACAAGTCCCAAGATAGGGTTAAAAATCCTGGAACAGCAAATACTGCAAAAAACCCTGTGAAAGTAAGTTATAATTTAAGCTACTACAGAGCAACTTACAAGCTGTCATTGTAATGATTTTGCCATCTCTCACCCTGTCTCCCACGCCTTCAATGAATACACATTCTTTGCTTGTGAGCTGAAAGCTTTTTTTCTGGTGGCAAGAACAAGCTGAATGTATTGAAAGGTTTTGTGAATGAGATAAAACCAGTGCAAACTGGAGAGACCAATGGAGACCCCAAACTTAGAAGTTTACCCTAGGGACAATAAACCTTTCTATAGAATCATAGAATCTTTCAGGTTGGAAAAGACATTTGGGATCATTGAGTCCAACCATTATCCCTACTCTACCAAAGTTCTCCCCTAAACCTTATCCCCCAACACCACATCTAAACAACCCCTAAAAACATCCAGGGATGATGATGCAACCACATCCCTGGGCAGCCTATTCCAGCGTCTGACCACTCTTTCTGTGAATTTTTTTTTCCCCCCACTGTCCAGCCTAAACCTACCCTGTTACAGCTTGAGTCCATTCCTTCTTGTTCTATCACTAATTACCTGTGAGAAGAGACCAGCACCAACCTCTCTACAGTGTCCTTTTAGGTAATTATAGTGAAGTCTCCCCTCAGCCTCCTCCTCCTCAGACTAAACAGTCCCAGCAAGTGTCTTACCAATTAAAAAATAAAAAAAAGGTTTCCTGTTCCTACCCAGATAAAGAATCAACATGTTTCTTTGACATGAAAGTTCTCACCACAGAGTAGTCAAGTCTAGTTGCTTGGAAACTTGCTTAGGATGCTAGAAATCCTGTTCTGTTTAATTTCTCAATTTGTTTGAGCCAGGGGATGAATCTGATCCAAATCTGCTCTTCAGAGTAAGGAAATGAACCATGTTAATGGCCAATAAATCATTTCCATATATTAACAAGAAATTTAGGGAAATGCTTTCCTCCAAAAAAAGTAAAAATTAAACACTCTTTCAGTAAGCTTTAATAAACCAGCATTTCTTAATTAATAGATTCTCAGTAATTTGGTGGACCTTAGAAAGGAAAATTTTCCTAAATTTATTATTATTGAAATAGCTTAATTTGTTAACCTACAAATGTTAACAAACAGCCTCTTACCCTAACCCAAACACCCAGAATACTTTCCCTACCTGTGCTTTCACAGGTGGACATGCAGTTTCCAGGATCCTTGGCTGGACAGATACAGCCCCAGCAAGCAGAAGCCTTTGATGAGCTTCCAGCTGACTGCTCCAGAGGATCTGTTTGGGTTCACACTATTGTACAATAGCAAGAAATTAAGTTACTCTGTGCATAAGGGCACACGAGAGACATTTTCAGAGAGTCTTTGCCTGGCTAACACAAGCTCCCTCTACTACTTCACCGTCCAGAGCTGCTCTAGGAGGCACTTCACTCAAATATAATTGTCAAGGGCTACACTGAGAATAAAGTGTGGTGTCTCAAAGGAACTCTGTATGAATACTTCAGCTGAGAAACTGCAGTGGCATTTACTGAAGTACTTTTGCTGTTGTTATTTCCTAAAATTACTTCTTCAAACCCTAATCTGTTTTGATTGGTAGAGGTCCATGGTTAGCAAGGAAGCTATCAATGCTTCCCTTGGGGAAAAGAGGAGTACAGTTTATCACACAGAGGCCTTTAAATAACAAGCACACTTTGGAGACAAATTGGCCAGTACTCAGTCAGTAGTAATGATAACCAAAAATAGAAGCATATAAAGTATTGTGTTAGCAGAATTCTGTTTCTCCCCACTTTAACATCTCCTTGATCTCGGCAGCCCACTTAACATCACCACTGTCTGAATCACTGCCCTGCATATTACCCTCACTAGAAAAAGCAGAAATTAACAATATCATGATACAAGTAGCAAGCTAGAAAAAACTTCTTTTGTCTCTACTCCCTGAGATGATGCCAGGAGCACCAAGGATGCTAAGAGGATCAAGGAGCAACCCGTGGCTTGTAAGGAGCTGGCAAACTGCCCTTCAGCCACAGAAAGCAGATGGGTTACGAGCTACTGGATTCTGAAAGGCTTAGAGAGGGAAGAAAGGACATTGTAAAATCCACCCCTGAAAATCCTCAGCAAAAGGCAACTCTCCTTGCTAGCAGGCAGGTCATACTGATGTCAGAATCAATCAGGGCACTGGTAGTTCAAGAGACTGCTACACTGATGCCTCAGAAGTAGTTGTCCAATTCATTCTCAGTCTTGAGAACTCTTTTCCAGCTATTTTCACAGCTTCTCACTCCACTCAAAAGTCACACAAGAACCAACGAAGATGGCAGCTGAAGAAATGGGGGTAAAATCTTGAATGCAAGCCAGCAGTTCCCAGAAAACATCTTAATTCTGCAGTCCATTCCTCCAAGGCAGACTCCAGGACAATACACAGTAACCAGTTTCTTAGGGAAATGTTAATCCCTTCAGATAGAAACTGGGAGGAGTAAAACACAGGATTCCATGGAGGCAAAGGAAGTAACTCTGAAAGAGGCAGGTGTAAGGGAGAGGCAGCATTTTCAGCTTTATTTCACTTCACTGGACAGCAGCACACATAACTTGGGCCTTTTGTAGAGAGCAAAGGGATGACTAGGGATGGCAAGGCAAGTGGAAAAAAACAAAACTAAAAGAACAACCTAGCCTAAAGAACAAATTCATCCCAGAGTTTGTGAGGCTAAACTAGATCCCTGTACTATTTATAAAAACAGAGAAAGACTTAAATAACTGGCTACTTATGAGTAACTATCACAGCTATTATAAAAATATTCGTTAAGAGAATTTTGGCTCTTACATAATTATCCTATGGCTCACCATCTGTTTTTAAGTCTTCATAAAATTAAACGTATATAATTTTCACTAACTGCTTAGTAGATTCACACTGACATTCTCATCCTGCTTACTTGATGCAACATAAGAAGTCTATTCATATCATAGGGAATATGTCAGAGCCAAATACCAAGCAGTGCTCTGCTAGCAGTTTCTTTTGAAAGCCAGGCCACATCCTCTCATGTTTAATTAATACCTCAAGGATGTAGACCTCTCACTAACTCATTATACTTACTTTGCCCATTGTTTTACTGCAGCTTTCCTTTGGCAGCAGAGCTATAATCTGAAGAACTAAAGGATACTTCAGCTATTCTTAGCTTTTATTGGGTTTACTCTCTCTCTCTTTCAAGTTCTGGAAAAGAACAACTCAGAACTTCAACTGCTCAACAAGTTCCTGTCTGTAAAACAAGATCCTTTTTGGCAGGCTCTTACTCCATCCCTCGCCAAGGTGTTACTAGTGAGAATTCCTAACACTGCTCATAGTCAAAGGTGTATCTTCATTTTCCTCTCAAGAAATACAGCAGACGTGGGCCAAAGGGTTTCAGAGTTATTAGGGAGGAAGAAGAGAGGGATAATACATTTAGCACCTTAATTCCTCTGTATTTGTGCCAGCAGGTCAGCACAAGTTTGAAGATTACTGTTTGAGCCACCTTTCAGCCCATGCTGGGGAATGGTACAAGACCAAGACTTTGCACAATTCAATATATCCATCCCCCCACATTAAAGAAATAGCTTTAAGTAGTCCCATACAACACTGGCTGCTTACATATGCCTTGCTATTTTGGGGTATCAGTGTAAACCCAACAACCCAAAACCAAAATGAGTGATGGAATCAAGGAACTGTATGGAAGAGCTGGCTGAAGTCTTCCTAAGCAAGATCCCACACAATATAAAATATGAAAGATAATCCTTTACCCATCCCTGTGTGCAGTTTTCAACTCAAGAGCCCCCCAGAAACAGACTGTGAACCAAAACACCAAGCTGTAAGTGCTGCTGACAGCAAGTGGAAGTTCAAACCAAACCACATTTTATCAAATAAAGTCAGACCTTTGCATCAGTCTGTTTATATTTCTTTTTCTTTTTTTTCCCCATAAGTGCAAAAGTGATACAATTTGTCATAGCCACTAGGCCAGTTACAACACAATTGGCTGAAGTGGGCTGTCCCTCTTTCCAAGTGGTTGCAAAAGTAGCAATAACCTCAGAAACTGTACAAAGCAATCAGATTTCATTTCCAAAAAAGCACTGCAACGTGATCGTTTTTAAAGTGATGACAGACAACTAAGAAAAACTGACAGATATAAAACAATCAATTAAAAATTGAATCATCTGCTGATTTGGCACTATACTTAAATCATTAACGTGTCAGAACTGACAACAAGTGCTTCAAATTTAAGTCTCTAATAAAAAAACTGGCTGTAAGCCTTTAAACTAAAATGCACCATGTCATGCACCAAAATTATATAAAGGAGAACAACAGGAATTTGATTTCAGCACTGGACACATTAGGCAAGAGTTACAAAATGTGTCTCATACAGAGCCAGACATGCTAACCAGGTACTGGGGAAAATTCTCCTCAGCAGCCACCAGCTTCAGGTCTGAGTATTACACAGTGCTTACTCTCTATAGCCACATCCACAACTAATAATTCTTTTTGAAGTACTTTTTTTGAAGTAGCATCCCACTCAATTGATAATGAAGGACAGTGTGCATGGCAACAGGGAACTCAACATCCCTCCTCCCACCATTCTCATGAGTTAACCAGCCAGTTCAACCAGTAACCACTTTGCTGACTTGTCTTTCACCACTCAGGTCAGGTTCAGCATTACCAATCTCAAAACTGTTCTCAACATCACAGCTTCAAAATTAACATTGCAACACTTACACATACTGATTTTTCTGCTGCAACAACAAACACTGGGCTAAAATATAGAAAAAAGCCAAACAAACCACAAAACACAGCTGCATGATAAATTTTACATTTAAAAAGGTTTCTTACCCCTCTCTTGACCTCCTCCACTAACATAAATTATATTTCCTGAAGCTCACTCTAACCCCAAAATCTGCATTATTGTTTCCATTCCAGATAATTCAAAACAAAAACACTTTATAAATCTGTTTCTGCATGCTGTTCAGCAAGGATGACAGAAACAACTATTTATTAGTTACCCACTCAGCTCCTTTTAGTATGCATTGAGTGGGAGCATATATAGTAGTTTCAGTAGACAACACAGATACTCCTACTGAGCAAAATACGGATACATTTAGGAGCTGCACAGCAGAGTGAAAGACAGCCTTGTGCTATTTTGGTTAATAAAGATCATTTTGAAAAGCTCTCTCACCTTTAAATCCTTCCACCTACAAGAGAGTAATAATTTAGACAGTTGGCACTCGCCATACAATAGCTGTTCTCTTTTATACCAGGGCATTTGTTTCCTAGGAAACAAGTAGAAAAAAGAAAAAAAAAGTATCCAGTATGTTAAATATGAAAATAAACTAGGTCACACCAGTCATATTTCACTCAATGGAGTGAAGAATCCACACTCATTATACTGTGGAATACAGGATTAGTTTTTCAGTAACTGCTCAAACCTAAATCTTATTTTTCCACAGGCACCTCTTGAAGTATAAAGCCTTATAGGAACAAATGCAAGATCAGACTTTACTTATAGCATGAAAATGTGTTGTTTAAATGCAAAAAAACCCAAAACAAAACAAAAGCTTACTGCAAGTGTATTTTAACGAGGCAGCTACCTGCACAGACTACCAAATCCTGAGCAAAGAAGAGCAAGTCACACCAAACCAAAGCTTTTTACTCCAGCCCAAAACCTTTCCACATTCTAGGCAAATTTGCACTCTTCTTCTACAGCCCATAAGAGACTTCCAGTCTGAGAGAAGCATTATCGAAGATGTTCCAGATACCTAAAATACAGGATAAAAAAAAAAAAAAAGCATCTACCCCATTAGCAAGCAGTCTGACAAGGCCACCGGGTTCATTAAGCAGCAAGGAGGCAGTTAAAGCACTCAGTAGTTGATTCCAGAGCTATTTCAAAGACATTAATTTTAACCTGATTATGAAGATAGTAATGGCATTTTATTCTTGTTAAATCCAATTGGTAGAAAGAACAGCAATACTGTGGTTGGTCCCATAATTACTTCCAAACATCACTATATGCTTATACAAACTCCATAATTCCTATGGTACTTTTAAGGAAAAACTGAAGAACAGGGCAAGTTTTCAAAGAGCACTCAGATGACTTCAAAACCTCCAATTAACATTCAACAGCAAGGTCAGCCTGCTGGATTCACAATGAGGAATTCTTATCAGTCTCTATCAGTCTAGAGCCACTTTTGATGACAGCCCACAGCTTACATTACTTTTGAAAGGCTTATCAAATTGATACCAATCTATCTATCCTCTAAACTAAGCCTCTGAAAGTTAGGACCCTTCTTCTACAGCACACAAAGGCAGTGCCACCGATTTCAGGTGAAAATTGGTGCTTGAAGTCTCTTGCTTGAAGTCTACCCCCATCCAGATAAGACCTAAGTAACTCTTTACAAAAAGAAAATGTGATGACCACACTTGCTTCATTGAAGAGCTCTGGAAAAACATTGTCAAGACTGTTTCCTCCAAAACCCACACAGAAGATGCAAGCAATCAGACCAATACTTTTATTAAATGCTGCAATGGCTCAGTCAGAACTTAACCCTCACTATTACAAGTTAGAAGAGGATTGGGGACCAGAGTGGTGGGAATTCAGCTCAAGTGTTTTAAAATACTTAAGTTTTGAAGAAAGAAAACTAAACACCTTGAAAAGCCTCTGTGGTTTAACATGCTCTCATGACAGTAACTGATTCAAGTTCTTAACATGAAAATGAAAAGAGCATATGAAAAAAAAACCCATACAAAAAAACAAACATGTACACTCAAATTATGTTTTTTAAACTATTTTTCAAGAGGCAAGCTGATTAAATCAGAAAGATGGTTGCCCTGCAGCAGAGGGTTGCATCTGAAGCCAAACCATATCTACAGTCAAGAGAAACCAATGAATCATTGCACAAATCATGGAGAAACTCCATATCCCTAATCTAGAGAGCAGATGGATCAGATGAGCAGAGGACCAGACAAACACTGCATTCAGGCCTAGCTGACAAGTTCATAAATGGAAATACAGTACAAAGGAACAGTTTCTGATGTCTTTCACAATGTTCAGGGACTCAAGATTAACTGTTTCCTGAAATGCTTTACCTTAGGGCTGCCCTTTCAACTCTGACAATGCCCTGAAGAGAAACCCATAATGACAGGAGCTACAACTAGATGGGATGCAAGTTCCATGGAAAAGAACAAAAAGGAAAAAAATAAGGAAAAAAGAAAAAAATTCAAGGATGGTTAAGAAAAAACAAATAAACAAACAAAAACAGCAACAAACACTCAAACAAAATATTAATCAGTTTAATTTTTTCCCACCACAATTTGAAATTCAGGCTCTGGATGAATGTAAGACGATTACAAAAACTTTGAGCAGTTGCCCTTACATTAGAACATTCAACACCACTGGCATAAAAAAAAATGCTGGTGCCCAATATAAGCCAAACCAACCTGGA
This sequence comes from Florisuga fusca, assembly GCA_038090715.1. Taxonomy (NCBI): domain Eukaryota; kingdom Metazoa; phylum Chordata; class Aves; order Apodiformes; family Trochilidae; genus Florisuga; species Florisuga fusca. The sequence continues at coordinate 4,598,058 of JAAWXA010000025.1, read as the reverse complement.
GGGCCTACAGCAGGAAAAAACAAAGAGGTGGGCATGATTACTTTAATAAAAGCATCACTAATCATCAGCATCACTACCCATACCACCTACACAGAAATGCCCTTGCATACATGCACATTGAACCAAAGAACACCTGCTATGTCAGAGAGACACAGGATAAAAAGAAAACAAACCTCAGAAAACACACATACACAGTTGGGTCAGAAAACCTACAGTCAATTTTGTGGCATTCCATCCCATCACCAAGTAGCTCACTCTCTACCTTCTAGAAATTAAAATAAGTCCTCCTATACCAACATTGTTAGATACCATGACTCAAAAGAAAAAGAAAAACACCTTGGGGAAAAGACTTCACTTGCTGCTGTGCCCTTGGTCACAGAGACAGAATGGTAACACCTCATTTCTGCTGTTTCTAACACTCTGTGGGTCTTCACGTGGAGACAAGAACAGGAATTTGTCCTGTATCTTCAGCAGCTGTAAAAAGCACAAAAATTGCCCCTCTTCTCCAGGCAGTATAAAAAGGAAAAAGACCTGAGCTTCTTATGAAACCCACACTGCTAATTCTTTTCTCTACAAATTGTTCCAGTCACTCAAGTACAGAAAAGTTCTGGAGTGGCTGGATTGCTGCTCATATTCAGGCCAGTAATAAAAGACTGTGATTGATACAAATGCAGAGAAAATCCTGAGAAAAAGAAGAAAATAAGTGAGGATGATACAGGAAGGTCTGATCTGCTATTGCAGTGTCAGCCAAGAGTAGCCACAGGAGACCTTTGTATTTTAATTTATGCTCTCTCAGTCAGGCTGAGAAGCAGCAGCTGCTGCAGTAAGTAAAAGATAAGTAAGGATCTTTTTTTAGCCAGGATCATACCATCAGGTTATGCTGCTGTATTGCCTCTCCAGTCTTCTCTTTGTCAGCCATGCCACTTATGTTCTTCCTCCCTTTTGTAATTATTATGCAAGTAAACAAGAAATTTTACTTATCAGATGTAAATCACATCAGATGTATCACATATTACTTATCAGATGTAAAAAAACACTGTGGGATAATGTAAAATGACTCCTATAAATTTGGCTTTATAGCAGAATTTGCTATATATTTGCTATAGTAGAATTTGCTACGATACAACCTTATGGAGTTGGGAATATCATGATTACACAGCACCAACAACTCCTCTGTACTTACTCTCTGGCCAGGAATTTATCATATGCAACCCCTCAAGATCCTACTCAACACTGATCTGTGCTTCAGAGGCAACCTAGGCAAACAAGGCAGCACTCCCCAAAAGCCACAGATTTGCTTATGGACATTTTTGGGGCCCAGCTGTGCAAGGAATTTTCCACCTTTACTTCCAAAATAATGGGTAAGTGCTACCTTTGAACTTTTATGTTAAAGAAAACTACCAGAGTCTTTCAAAACAATAATCAACAGAAGAAACAGTCTGATGCCTGCCTGAGAACACCCTTCAGATTCATCTGTGCATCACAGAATTTTCATCCTTCATATACTATTTTAGTACTGAATAAGGATCCTCTGTAACCCACAACATATTAAATAATTATTTTGGGAACATACTATTGCTTTTTTCTTCCTCTGTGGAGGCCAGGGAAAGAGAGGATGACAAAGGGACAGCACTCCAGGCAACTGCAATCCTACATCAAAACTGCCAACTAGGTACCTTGCTGTTAAACATGGCCCAAGCTGAAAATGATAAATTCATTATAATTGGAGGAGCTGTGTAAAGATCCAGTTAGGTCAAAATCTGGAAACTTACAGCTCCTCATCCCAGCAGCAAACATTTTCATCTGTGACATCCAGCTGGAGTTGCCTTGGACTGGTACACTTACATGACTCCAGCATTTGTAGTTTAACCATCTGAACTCCTGAAAAGGAAACTCTTCAAAAGTTGTTTCTCAATGACACTGTGTGGAAAAGTCAGGGGCAGGGAGCAGAGAAAAAGCTCTTCAAAACACATTTTTCAGATGCCGGATTTTCATTGTGGTTTCACAGAAGCAAAGCAGATGAGCATCAAGGTTCAGAGACTCCACCCAGCAGAATGCTTTATTACACACCTGCTGACACTCCACCTCTCCCAAAAGTAAGCCAAGACTAATAGGGAAAAAGTACAGCTCACAACTGGATGCCACATACTTCAGAAAGTTAAGAGATTCAAGGGCCAACCAGACAAATTACTGAAGAAAAAACCATCTAGCAGTACTAAGTCCAAAGATCCTGATTCTGGCTCTGAAAAACTGAAGGTTCAGAGCATATTCCCTAAGAATTACCACTATCTGTCTTGTTCTTCCATTTTTCACCAGCTGTCTACCACTGACCACTGTTCTACGGATACTTAACTTAAACAGACCTTTTGGCTGGTCCAGTATGATCACTGGTATTTTCTCTTTGTTGCATTTCTAAAAAAGTTCTTTGAAGACTGCCTTGACAGCACTACCTATGCAATTCCTATCTGTAGTCCTATATAGTTCCTATCTATATCTAAAATTCACTAGTTTAGGCTTTCCTAACTCAAGTCTGGGGTTGATTAGTATCAGAGTTTGAAAACAAAAGAGAAATAACATCAATTCACAGATTGAAGAGCTACATAAGATGAAATATTTCCAAGGGACATTTTTCAGTCTACAGTGGTTGGTTTGGTGTTTTGGGGTTTTTTTTTCAGATTTCATCTGTCCATAGAAGTTACTAATAAATATTAATTACAGGGACAGCACTCAGAAAACCCCACAACTTTAACTCAAAGCAGTTAAAACAGGTGCTTCAGTAGCAAAACTGAGTTCCTCCAGTCACATCCTCACCTCAGTGGTTCTATTCCCATGTCACTCTTCACCATCCCCTTATGAAGCCACTTTTTCAGCTGCTTTATGAATCCTAATCTTAGGCTGCACACTGGCACACAAACTGTTTTCAGCTGGTTTCATCATCTTGAAACACCATTTTAGACGAAACTATCAAACTTACTATCTTTGAATTGCATGGGACTTCAGCAGGAAATTCTTTTGATTATTCCTTTATATCATATCTTTCACACCATACAGAACTCAGCTCTTTATATATGTAAATATTTATATGTGTTCTAGGTACTTAGAAGTTGGCAATACACACAAAGGTAACAGAAGAGACTACACAATCTTCAAATAAATATTTTTTCAATTTCTTACCATTAAAACTTAACCTCAACTTGTTTAACATAGCTGAAGATACACTGACAGATTATTTCTTCACACAGTAGAGAAAAAAAGATTCTTTCCCTTAGGGAACTCCCTTACACTGGATCTAGTCAGAAGGCAAGGAGCAGCACATCTCCAAAACCTTGAAACAATTTTTGGCTCTGTAGGTTAATGTTTCATTTGAAGGTATCCAGCAGATTAAGCATTCAGTATAATAGCTCAAAGTAGTTCTTCATCTCCTTTGGTGGTATGAGGAGTCTAAAAGCAGGGAATATTAATACCTTGCTTTTTTTTTTTTCCAAGTCATCAATTAGAATCAGCTTTACATTTCTTTAAAGCCTTCCTTAAGGGCAAAAGGGGGGTTTTGCTGTTTACTTTTAATAGTATCAAAACCGTTTGTAGTAGCACAGACCTAACTATCTACTCATACTGCAATACCACAAACTGCTGAAATAACCTAACAGTTGAAAAGAAATGCAACATGACTCAAGTTCTGCATTTAGGCAGACTTTTTATTATTTTCTCTATCAATAACCAAAGCATAAATGAAACTAGTCTGAGATGTTCAGTTTCTGTTGAGCTACAAACTGACTTTCAGGCTCAATTTATACACATGCTGCTTTTATGCTTTGCTTGCAGAAATTCTATTCCCTGAGACACTAGCTTACTTGATAAAACATCATTAGCAGTAATGGAACATATTTCAGTAATAAGCCATTACTACTAGCCTAAGATGTTAAAGTTCAGTAGCCATTAATAAAATGTGGTGATTTCTTCTATGGCTAATGGTAGACTGAAGAAATGGGACTTAATGATACATCCATGTCTGATGTTACTGGTGCTCATCAGTTAAGTTGATGCTATGATGTACATGCCTGAAAAAAGCAGGACTCAAGTACAAAACTATACATTGCTAGTTATAAAAAATCACAGCAGTGAGCAGCTTGCTGCCCAGCCTGGTGGCAAGGCAGATAGACTGCAAAAACCACTGTGAAATGGCATTTTGGCACATACGTAGATATTTCATCCAAGCACACCACTACTTTACAACTAGAGAGCACACAGTCCCTACCAGTTGGCTGCTGTGGGTGAACTCTGTGTTCTTCAGCAGCTAAGTTCTCTCAATGCCACATGTATTAGTCCCAGAGAGATCCTATTACTGGGAGAAGTTTTCATTTAAAGTATCAAAATGGTCAGAGAGGATGCTTTCTCTGAGGCACAAAATAGCAGAAACTGCCTGATAAGCTCCACTCTTCTCTGCCAGAGTTTTTTGGTTAGACTATTACCCTTTTTGTCAGCTTTTAGATAGGCAACTGAAGTAATTGCTCTAGTTCTTTTGAAAATATATATAAAAAAAAACCACAAACAAAACAAACAAACAAAAAAATCCCACAGTGCTTGAAAACCAATTATGCAGCTACCAGCAAGTGATTTCCATTGAAGCCAACAGGAGCTGCTTTTATCCAGAGGAATGTAAGAAGGGCCCAAGGATTTACAGTGCTGAAAGCCCTTGTGCTCTGTACTCTAAGTGGATGAAGGAAAGCTATGCAGGGAGCTCATTCAAAATTAATACATCAGGGAGTGGATGAGGGAGAGGGAAGGTACTTAATAATTGATCCACACTGTGTTTCCTCCAAATTCTGAAACCTCTTTATGTACATGTTTGGTTTTTGCAAGCTAGGGTTTTTGACCTAACGTGCTATTAACAAAAGAGTGAAACAATGAGGAGAGCTCCAAAGTTGTGTTTTGATAACAGTAACAGCAGAAAAATATCTACCAAGAAGGTAAAACATCTACCAAGAGATGTAATATAAAACAAGGCAGGTTATATTCAAACAAAATGACTACCTTCTCACTTTCAGAAGATTAACTTCTCAAAGTTTAATGCCTTCTGCTTTGTGAACAAGTGATGCATTCCACTCAGTGACAAGTTACAGGTTTCTCTTCTCACCACCATTCATACAGAATTCCAAAGCCATCCCACAAGTAGATGAAGCCCATCTTTCCAACTTATTAAGCCCTCCAGCTTCCTCAAGCTAGGAGTCTAATCCTGGCTCACAGGAATGATTTTGACCACAGACTTACACCAAAATTGTTCTACCTTGATCTATAAGTATCACCTGCAGAAACTTTAAGGATGTGTTACCCTGGAACAAGGCAGCCTTTTAGAGTAAATACAAATCCTACCTAGCATGCTAGAGAGATTGAAAGAAATGGCAATACTCAATGAAGTTTTGATAGGTCTCCAAAGACACAAAAAAGGACACCCATGAACTCTCTAAGTATTTAGTACTTTACAGTATGCTTCTAGCTAGCACAACCAACCACCACTCTCTTTAAATTCCATTCTGTACCCAAGCCTCAAGTAACATCACTAAGACCCTGTGCTTCAGGAGCAACAAACCTTCCACATATTCCAAACATCACATCCCTCAAATCTCCACTGCCCATGCCAGTCCCTACCACAGCCCCATCTATCCCACCTCACCTGATTCTACAGGGCTCAGTCCTACAGCAGCTGCTTAAGAAACTAAAATGTGACATTCTTTAGAGCCAGAGCTCTCTGTATAGTTGTGATATTCACCAGTTTGACACATCAACCAAAGAATCATCATCTCTGCAGGGAAGTTTTGACCAACATTGAGACTTGCTGGTTCAAAAGCATATTTTGAAATGTTTCTTAACACATTAGGGAAAAGAAGTTGTTTGACAAATAGGAACAAGTACCTTGTAAAATGGTGGTGCCATTTTTTTACTTCTTCCCACTCTCCTATGGAGTGGTGGTTGGGCTCCAATAAGAGTCAGCAAACTGCTCCTGTAGAAAGCCCTCTCAGAGCATGGCAATGACCATGCAAGGGGCTCCTATGGGCTAAAAGCACAGAACCCGGGTGAGTTTTAAGTTCCAGGTGAGACAAAAAAGGCTACATTGGAAAGTGGAACAAAAAGAACAACCTCTGCAAGCTGGAGTAGAGCACAAACAGAAAGGAGGGCAAAAGCAACAAGAACCAGGCATTTACAACAGGCATGGTAATTTATCCAGGCAATAATCACCTGCTATTGGCAAGAAAAATGTAAGTAACAGTGGAATTGAGTACTGATTACTTGCCTGGAAAATGTCCTGCAGAATTAAACATTGAATCAGACGCCACCACAAATCTTTAGACTACCCAAGCTGTGGTTTTTACTGTCTTCAAAATATTAGGACATTTTTTAAGAGGAACGAGACTGCTGACATGTAAAAGCAAGCAACATTTTTGAACACTTAGCCCTGCTAAATGGGAACACTATAAAGAAAGACTGAGAAAACTGGGGCTGTTTAGGCCTGAGAAAAGAATGCTAAGAGGGGATCTTAATGTCTACAAATACCTGAGGGGTGTATGTCAAGAGGATGAGGCAAATCCCTTCCCAGTGGCTCCTAGTAACAGGACAAGGAATAATGGGTTTAAACTAGAACATAGGAAGCTCCACCTCAACATGAGGAGAAACTTCTTTACTGTGAAGGTGACTGTGACTGGCACAGGCTGCCCAGAGAGGCTGTGGAGTCTCCTTTGCTGGAGATGTTCAAAACCCACCTGGATGTGCTCCTGTGCAGCCTGCCCTAGGTTATTCTGCTTTGGCAGACTCTCCAGCAGAACAGTGCAATACAAACAGAGGAAGATCAGTGCAAAAAGTCCTCCTTTGCATGTAATAGCTGTTAGATGGGTTTCCAGTCCCTTCAAGTCTTGCTTTTAGGCACATAAATCAATGAACCTCTGCTCTATCAAGATGTTTATTTTTTCTTTTAAACACACTTTTCTTTTATGTATGTATATATACAAACTGTGTGCACAATATATATAAAGGTGTTGCCAACATTAAATGCATATTAACCCTTTGTTTGCAAGAAACCACCAAAAATTACATTACTTGGCAACGGATAATCATTTTTAACTCTCTTGGGAAAGACCATTTGCCACACCTCCCAACAGACCACTCCAAAAAAGTATCGCATAAGAAGGCAAAATAAGAAACAAGAAGACAAACCAGAGAGGTAGATGGAGCTGTCCACTTAAGTTCAAACTAATCTCACATTACAATAAACTATCACTGCTCTTCCTTTCTCCAACATCATTGAGCAATTAGGAAAAAACAGATAACAGCCATAACTCTTACTAGTATAGAAAAGACCAAAGTGCACTGCAGGTGCATCCCGAGTAGCACATATATCTACATAATATTCCACACCATCCTGAGCTAATCAACAGCACAGCATCATGTCTGATGCCTCTGTGTACTGTACAGTCCAGAATTACTTTGCTTAGAGGTGAAAAAGGCTGTGCCTGTACAATCACTTTAAGTTGATCTATACAGGAAAAGGAGGAGACTTTCTTACCACCTTCCCACACTTCGTTATTGCAGCCAAACAGCAAGTCAATAGAAATTGACCCAGATGATGAGAGAGTTCTCAATCAGATCTAGTAACTGATGACTACCATCCACTGAAGCTGTACCAACACTTTCTGCAACCTTGTGCCAGCCTCAGACATTTGCAGCCTCCTTCTCTCATTTTAGCACCAGAATTTATTTGCAAGACAGCACACACCCAAACGAGTCAGGAAACCACTGTCAGAACCAAGGCAGGATGGTTCCTGCTACAGAGAACAGGTCCTCCCAATCATTCAGGGGGGAGAAAAAAATTGAGTTAGGCTATTGGGAAAGTAGCAGGACTTCACATCCCCCTGGGTGCCCACAGTGAGAGAAAGAAACAAGAGAAGGGTTGTGATATCAACCAATATTGATCAATCTAGATCCTCATTATTTATTACCTGCAATCATATGTATTTTTTCTACATATATATATATATACACATATATATATATACATATTTTTATAGCCTTCATGCAAGTCATATGGCTGAATTTTCATCTAAATACTAATCACATAGCTCCTTGGAAAACAGGGCTTTTAATTTTAATTTTTATCCAGTTTTTTATTGTTGTTGGACTGACTGAATTCATTCTTATTCCCTTAGACACATACACACACAAACTGGCAGTCACCGAGACAACTTCTATGAAATCCTGTCTTTTTATCCACAGGGAAAAAGGAACCGTTCTGGTTTTATATTTCAGTGGCAAAAATTAAAATTAAAAAAATCTGAAATTCTTGCTTTGTGCATGGTAAAACATCCTGGTCCACTACCAGCTGAATGTGGCCCAGCAGACTTCCTGTGGCTAGGACACAATGTTTGTAATTACTGACTTTCTCTATCCTGTTCTCCAACCTGAAATATTCCAACCACATGGCATTGCAAAGACAAGCAAGGTTCTTCCACAGCAGGTGACACAGTTGATTGAAGTATGGTATGAAGCAACAAAACCTTTGCCTCACATGATCTGTGTTTTTTCCTGTCTCTGCTTTTATACATAAACCATTTACAACACATAAAGGGAACCTCCTCCAAACCTCCTTCCTTTTCACTCAGTGGGACACTTTTTTATTCAAAGCTGCTTGACAGAATGCAGCAAAAGAGATGCAATTCAGTGAGAGGGAAGCACAGAGAAGCTATAGTCTTGCCAACTGGTAACACAGAGCAAAGGTGTCCAACAGGGAGAACCTGTGGTGCAGGGTCTGACCAAATTACAGATCCCAGGGGTGACACCCCACACAGGGTGCTGCTGCATCTTTGCTCCAGATAAGCAATCAGAGCTCAGCTGAGAAAGCCTTTCCTCTCGACAAAGAGGAAGACCGTCCTGACATAAAATAATGTCCTGCACCAGAGAAGATCTGCATCTAAATCCAAGTAAATTAAGCTAGACTCTCATTAAACTTTTTCTCCTAATGCTAGGAAACACCCAGTAGGCTGAGTTATTGCAGTCACCCTTGCATTCTCATTTACATCATACTAATTACCCTATAACAGTAGCTTGTTGGAATTATGGCAGTAGATACCCTCAGGTTTTTAACTCATTAACACTACATTTAGGTAACCAAGCCAATGTCTCTATGAACCCAAAGTATTTTCTATATCTAAATTATCTAGTCTCCTTTTAATCTTTTTCTTTGAATACAAAACTATAAAGAAGCACCAAACTATCTTAGAAATCATTTTACTTGCCTGTTAAGGATTAAGATAATGTTTTTATAATACAGATTTGCCTTGATGCAAAAAGAAAAGAAAAAACCAATTTCCATCACCACACATCAGGAACTTTGCCTGAAATTGTTTTCAATATTATTTGATGCAATGAAGCCTTCACCAGGAGCAGAGGGATTTTCAAGGCCTGGAAGAGGCATATTGATTTTTCTCCATTCTGTGGGAAATGGACAGTTCATTCATAAGATCCTGTGTCTACTTATTCAAAATGCTGTCCACAGGAAAATGATGATAGAAAAGATGAAAAGATGAAACATTAGCTGAAGAATCTGATGCGGAGATTGATGCATATGAAATTAATGCCTCTACTGTTGTTTGACTCATTTTATACCCCTAAAGGACTAGACTCTGACTGGTTTTAACCTCCAGATGGCCTGACTTGCACAGATGCTGTATGAGATCACACTGAGTCAGTTTGATAACAAACCAAACCCTGACTGGCAGCCTCAGTGTGTAAGGGTAAGGTCAGGCTGCTCCAGATCTTTGCCTGTGTTACAGAAGCAGCTACAGAGAGCACTGTGCCAGCAGTGACATCCACCCATCCCAACCCTTATGCCTGCACAAAGTCCTGCTGAAAGGGAAGATATTTTTTGGCAGAAGAAGCAGGACAAAAATGAGGACACTTTCCCAACTTGTGCAATAGTGCAGGAGAAAATAAACCAATTAGGCCTCAAATTAGTAAGGAAAAATTTGTGTTTTCCTGGAGGTAAACTGTAGTGGAATGCAATAAAGTACATCAGTAAAAAGATTTTTTTTATTATTATTTAATTCTTTCTTTATTGCACTGCAAGAATGTTTTTTTAATTTTTAATGGGAAAAAAAAAAGATGCAAAGTGGTACAAGAGTACTAATTCATTATGAGATGCTACCTAATTAAAAAGTCACATACTTAGAAGAGTCTAAAAACTACCAGAATGGAAGGCACTTGAATAGTTGATGCTGACAGTGAGTTCTGGGTCATCACTAACAGAGCTGGGTTACTTCATGAGTTGTTCAGCTCCTTGCTCCTGCCTACATCAATAAAAAAATTCCAGTCCTGCTGACAGGCCACGAGCTGTGAGTTTGAGAAACGTGCTCCTGCTGCTGCATATTTTGGGACAGGCAAAGTATGAAGCTTGCAGTTTAAGGCTGGAATTCCCTAAGTGGGAGAATTAGGTCAGTAGATGTCTTTGGGTCAAAAACATTCTCTCTCACCTCCAGCTTTAATTGCAAGCAAAACATTGTATTCCAAATGCTTACAGCAAATCTTCACTTTATTGCCCGTGGTTAAATAAACTGTAGAAGTTCCTCAAATGAGCATTTAACTACATCCCAGTTTCCAAATGTGTAACTTCTAGTAGCTCTGGTGCCAAACCCAGTTTATAATGCACTCTGAACAAAAAGTTATTATTTGTAGGAATAGGGTTCTAAGGAAAAGGAAACCCTGTTTCACTATCTGTAAGCTCAAGTTTTTTATGTTCTCCTACTCATTAACTATTGCATCTGACAGAGTTTAAGAAACAAAGAATAAATTTAAGTTAGCTAAGGAGTACTTCAGGATTAATCTATGGAACTAGGCCTTAGTGTTCTCTAAGAACCAAGTACATACATTCTTTCAAATCACATTCTTTCAAACTTTCCATTCACTGGAAAGGACAAAAAGTTCCTTACATTTTTCTGTTTTTTCTCACTCCCCACACACAAAGCAACAACAACAAAAAGACACACAAATCAAACATTGTCCTCCACGATTTCCATTTGAAATTTATCCTACATCTGTTGCACTAAGTGATTTTTTTTGTTAAAAAAAAAAAAAAAAATAAAAAAAAAAAAAAAAAAAAAAAAAAATCTAAACAAAAAACCACACACATAACCTTGCTTTCTCAGCTCCCATTTGGGGAAAAAAAAAAAATTATTTCTTCCCCAGCTCATGCTTACATTCCCTGAGTGCCTGTTACAACATACACTGTAGTTGAATAATTATACATACATAAATACACCAAAGCATTTATCAGGAAAAGACTGCCTTGCTGAACTAAGATAGAATGTCTATCTTCAAATTCAGTGTTACAGAACATGGACCTGTTGTTGCCTTTATTAAGAAAACTTTATCAACATCCAACAAGGGGGATGGCACTAGGGCAAACTTGTTTCTCAGGGTGCCATTCATATGCATCAGTTTTTCACTCATTGGGACACTAAAAATTCAAATTTAACTCTTCATACTTTGAGATAGGTGTGACTCCAGGTAAAAATTATCATGGTGATTCAATCAAGGTAGTAAATACATTTACTAAATTCATTTTCAACACTGTAGAAAAACATGAAAGCTCCATTTGATAGCTCAAATAATATTCCCTTGAAGTATGCTGACACCAAAGATGAGGTCACACAACCACAATATTTTTTTTCTAGGTCTTGGGCCCTTGTGCTTCTTCAATCCCCAAACCAGAAACATCAAACAGCTTTAAACAATGACATATTTACAAACACCTACTCTTGGCAAAACAAACACTTAGGAGACAGGCAACAGCTTCATCCGTTTCTCACTGATTTCTTTTCCTCTAAGCAATGCTACAGCCTGCCACAAAGTTAGGAGGGAAGGCAGGGCAAGAAAATTTTTATTCCGAGAATGATCTCTACAAATTGAAGCAAGACCTCTGGAGAGCCCTTGGAGTTACTGTAATTTTCGATGCATTTAAAAGCTGGGCTACATCTGCTGAAAGAGACACTGAGGAATTCAGGAATACCAAGCTCACAGCAATGCATCCATTTCACCAAGATGTACACCACCACCTTGCACTGCCACAAAACAATCGTGGATTTTCCCAAGTTCTGTCTTGCCCGGTTTTCTTCTTGTCTTTGCTGTTCGTGGCAAAAAAACCACTAAGTTACCTGTGCTACTAAGAAATTAAAACAAAAAAATAAAATTTTAAAACCCACCCACATTTGAACACGAAAGTGGGGGGGGGGACAGTGAACCGAATGGTTCCACTTCCACCACAGGGGCTTCTTCCCAATGCAAATTTTTAAAGCTCAAATGCTACAGAATGCATCTGGAAATTGCACAGAACAAGCTTCACACTGTTTTTTTATATTTTTGTAACCATTGTAGCAAAGGAAAATTTACAGAACAAAAACTTCCTTGGGGATTTCTGAAATCCAGCTGACATCCGAAAATTATCTTCTGCCCCTTTGAAAACAAACTATCAACAATGTACATTATTTAATAAACAGTCTATTTGTTGCCCCTTACAGGTCAGTGCACTTTTCCAACACTTTTCCCATAACACAATTAGATAACCTTATGCAGTTTTCTTTTCACTCTCATCCTGAAATTCAAAAGCCTATTTAGACTCCCATATGGTTGCCATCAAAACCAACAGATGCCAAGCAAATTATGATTTGTATCCCAACTGCAGCATATCTCACAGTGAATCAACAGATAAGGAAAGGATTCTGTCTGAAATGTCAGTGCTTTCTATACATCTTTCCAATTGGGCGAGGATTGCAAAATCAAGCATGGACTGAAATTCAGAATTAGTAGTACATCTCCAGAGCTTCCATCGAGCATAATAAAGCACAGAGAGCAATTTGAAACAGTTCTTGGAACTAAAAGTCAGCTTAAAACCCTCTTGCAAAAGTAGAAGGCGAAAGAGGGGAAACAGTTCTTGCCTTTTGGGAAGCTGGAAAGCCCACTTTAACTTTTTGCATGGTACCTTTGCCATCATTCATCCTACCTGGAGGAAGGCAAGGAGGAGGCACTGCTTGCTTTAACTACAGAAAAATGTTTTCTGTCACTTTATAATTGCAGCTCCCATCTAAATCAGATTACATTATGATTTACAAAGCCATAAAAATGCACTGCCTATTCCACCAGCACTGAAAGGTAGCCAAATAAAATTCTTTCACACAAAAATTATGCTCATCAAGTTAAAACCCAGGTGAATGCCCTAATGAACAATCAGCAGAATACCAGCTGAGCTATGCAAAGGGAAGCATAGTATGGAATTCTACCTGTATTTGTGCCTATTAGGTCTTAGTTCCTAAATCTTACTTTGGCAAGTACTCAATGAGCTTTCCTTTTGCACTCTGTGATCTCAGAAAACAAGTTTTTCTAAACAAACACTTCCAGAATATTTACCAGTATTAATACTGACTTTCAAAAAAAAAATTAAGCTTGCAAATATACCTAGAATATTAATACCAAGACTCAGAAGATATCATAACAGACTTAAACACATGGTGCAAGGCAGATCTCCTGAAGAGAACACTGATACCTTTGGTTACAACTACATATCCAGAAACGGAGTGCAACTTTCCCATATTCATTATTCTAATAATTCAGGTTTGTTTTTTCAGGAAAGAAATAACAGACCAGCACAAAACCAGAAAATTGACAAAAGGTCTGTTAATTTATTTTGCACATTTTCTGTGGCATACAAAGCCTCTGATTATTGGTAATATTTTTGGTTCAAGTAGCATATACAGGCATTCTCCACAGAATTTCAGCAGATTTGCAACATTCCTCTGTTGCAGGCACTGACATTTTCTTGTCAAAATCATTACTTCTCTAACTCAGAGAGAACTGCCCTGTTTGTTTACATGAAAATCTTTTAAAAGCTTCTGTTAAAACCAGTATATAGTTCAGATGTTTTAACAAAGGTGTTTTACATATCTCCATGCTCACAAGACCCCTGGAGAGTGACATGGGGTTAATACTATGACCTCTTCATCATTTCAATCTATTTACAATTACTACATTTTAATGGTTATTTTTGATTATCGCTTTGTGTGAACATCCAAGAGAACTTGTGCTTTTCATTTACAGCTTTTCTGGACCAATTTTCATGCAAGACTATTGAGGGGGTTACCCTTAATTCAGTAAAAACAACACTCAACTGTATTGTACAAGAGTAACTGCCTATGTTTTCACACCCAAACATACAGACATGGCAGTAAATGCAGGCTTCCTCATAAAAAGATTATCAATTTCTTCAGAATACTGTAAACTCTTATAAAGTGCTTTGTCTGGATTTCAAGAAGTTTAGGACACAAAATTAGCATTTGCAAAAGGGGAAATCTGTAAGCAAGGGCCACACATCAAACAAATGGCAGAGTGGGCAGCTACTCAGGTCTTCAGATTAGCATTCCAGCAGTATAAAGCCTCCTGGCCTAGCCAGACATCCTTTAACCCATTCAGTTACAACAGAGGAACAGCTGTCATAATGCAAAAGCTTTGCTGTATCTGACTCAAGAATACAGGAATGAGAAAATTATTAGCCACAAAATACCTAAAAGATAGCACTTCCCCACTTGTGCCTTCCACACATTATCCTTCAAAGCAGAAGATGAAGGAAATTGCAAGGTATACAACTCCTTACAGACTGGCAGTGCCTGAAGGAGCAAGAAATAGACATGTTTATGTATATTTCACCATAATCTCCCTCTTCTCGTCCAAGGACATGGCATAAAAGTGTTCTTCACACTACTCTGTTCCCTGCTGAAAAACATCTGTGTCTACAGCAACACATGCCCAGGAGAATCAAAATGAAAAAACAGACCCCTGAAAAGAACCATGGCGAACTCAACCACTACAAACTGATCAAAGACTATAATAAAAACTACTACAGGTCAAAATACTACGAAGCTTGCAACCATTCATCTCCACAGATTGGTCTTAGGCCAAGTAAACACTGACATAAAACCACAGCCAGCTTCACTTTATCAGCTTGCTTTCTTGATTAAGGAAAGGTATTTCACTAAAAAAGTGTCATTAATTAAAACTCTCATCCTCCCAAAACATCCTCTTCGGGCATCTTTACTTACCAGAAGCACAGACATGAGGTCAGCTCTGAATACCATTTAACCACACACCTCTATTCTCACCAAGGTGATAATCCTAACTCAGTACTGGTTAGAAGGCATCCCTCCTCTATTCTTTCCTACCTTCATCCATAAAATTTCAAGTGGCTTTTTTTTCCTCCCCCCACTTCACCTTTATAGTCCAAAGAAGGTATTATACCAGACACAGACCTCCAAAACCACTTTCATGCTACCTGAGTTTATCTATGGTTTTTACTGCCAAATGGAGGATCCCATGGAAGGAGGAGGATTACACGTGTAAGAGCCTTCATCCAACTTTTAACATTCTATGCAGTGATAAAGCCTCACCATTTATGCCTGTGTGACAGTGCTCACCCCCACCCTCTTGTCGTTACAAAATTTGGCATTTACATCCAAAATCAGCTGCTTCTCTTTCAAACCCAACACACTAGGAAAACGCTAGAAATACTGCTCTAAGCATGTTACTCTTCACAATACAATTCTGTCTACTCTATAGCCAGTGCTAGCAACAAGATGCTGGGCAGTCAGGAGATAAAAGCACCACAGCCAGCAATCCCAATGCCAAACCAAGCCTCCCATGGATGGGAATACTGTTTCTTCCCTCCTTAATCCCATTATTGGCGCTACTACTACTACGTGGTAATAGCTAAAACCATCATAAACCCATGACATCCCCGACCTCATCATTGTGTAATCACCGCCTCATCGAACAGCACCGCTCAAAGAGCTGGAGCTGTGATTTTTTTTATTTTTTTTTTAGCATTTTTATTTAACGGGGATTATCAGTAGGAAAACCTGCCAGATCATTTCGTTCTCCAGGCCTAGCTGCTCCCTCTTTCACCACAAAGCAGAGGAGAGGGAAGGAAACAAGGAGGAAAAAAAAAAAAAAAAAAAAAAAAAAAAAAACCTTTTTCGCACCCGGAGCCGACCTGGGGGGGAAGGAGGTGGCTGCGGGGGGAAGGAGGGGGGTGGACGGCGCCACAGAGGCCTCAAGAAACCCCCCAAAAGCCCCGAACCCCAACCGTCACGCCGGACCCGGAGGGCTCTGCTTTTACCCGTCCCACGGTTCTGGTTTCGGGCCGTGCCCGACCCCGGAGAGGCGGCGGGGGAGGAGGCGGAGGAGAAGGTGGCAAAGGAAGATAACGAAGCGCCGTGCGATCAGCCCACTTACCCAGAAAATGACATTGAAGCCGAAGATGAAATATTTGATGCAACAACTGACTTCAGGCCCCTTGTAGTGCTTCCCGGACATCCTCTGCGCTCGACACTTTGTTCGCAGCCAGGATGAGAACCGAAGGGAAGGGGAGGGGAGTCAGGGAGCGAGGAGGGGGTACCGGGGGACGAGGGAGAATTTAAAAAAAATTAAAATAAAATAAAAAAGAAGCAAAATTTTTTAAAAATGAGAACAGAAGGGAAGGGGGCTGAGAGCGGTGCGGCGGGCAGGGCTCAGCGCCGGCTGCGCGCCGTGCGGAGATGCGGCAGGAGCGGCGCGGCGCGGCGGGTGCGACTTGCCGGGCGCAGGGGAGAGCCGACAAGCAGCTCCCACCTCCTCCCTCCTCTTCTCCCGCATGGAGAAGGCCCCGGCTACTCGCGTCGGGAGGAGGCGAGAGAGAAGGGAAAAGGGGGCAAGCAGCGGGGAAGGAGGCGCCCGGGCAGAGGCGCTGCCCTGGCCCAGGCGTTATCCACCACCAACCACCCCGAGCTGCCCCAGCGATCCCTCCCCTCCAGC